>JAAIXJ010001767.1:10305-187446 GCA_013403705.1 Heliconius hermathena | reverse complement strand
TATATATATATTAATAATACGGGAAAACCAATAGGATTTCCCTTTTTCGCTTTCATGTTTTTTTTTGTTTAAGTCTAATCTTGAAGATTATACAAAATCTAAGGCGGTAAGTCAGGATATCTTTATTTGTTTACAGTATGTTATTTTTTGCCGTTCGTTCTAAAAACTACTAATTAGATAGTATCAAATTCTTTAGTATGAAATGAAATATAAAGTAAAAAAAAAAATGTATTTTCTAAATACATTTTAAAAATCATTTATATTTTAAAGTGTTTTTCTTATAACTTAAGGCAAACAGATGATAAATTAGAGGAGCATCCCTTGTCTAGTTGCGAGGAGAAATGTGATTGTTCATCGCAATTCTTATCGCAAAGTAATTGTTTTAAATATCTTCTAGTCTTAAGAGCTTAACAGAACATCTACTGTTAACATTAGCTACCTGGAGATAAAACGTTATCGTTCGGGTATTATTAAAGAAAAACTTTTGTTTTTTTTAGCTTGACGTTGTATTCCGCACAGGGCAGGTTAGGTAGAGGAAACCTAGTCCCACATCCTTCCAATTTTAAGACATTGCGTGAAGAGTGGAGGAACTCAACGCTGCACTTTATCTTTTTACATGCAAGAAAATAAAATTCATTTATTTCACCGACCGGGAATCGAACTCGCAACCGTCATGTTTATAGTAAAATGTTGTGCTTCTGCGCAAAAACTGTTTTGCATGAATCCCATGATAAGATGCTTTGTTATTTAAGAGCGACATGTCACTTCGTTCTCGACTTTCTGTCCCTTTTTAGAAACATTATTTAAACAAAGTTATTCACACTCTAAATAAAGGGAAATATTTAGAATATTTTAAAATTCTAGGAAACCTCACCCTAAGTACTTGTCATGAACATATTCGATGGAGGTTAATAATTTAAAATCATAACTCATCAGATATTCGAGGCCGATATCACGGACATTAAAATTTATTAAAAATAAACAAGCAAAAAGTAATATACTTACAATCTTTTAATACAGGATCTACAAAACCAATAATTAAAATACAATTGGATTTCCAAATCGCTTTAACATGTTACTAAACTACTAAAAGTACTATAGAAAGAAGACAAAAGTCGACACAAAATGACCGTATTCCTAGCTAGTGAAGGCATGAGAGTATAAAAACCTTTGAAAAACGTGGCTTGAAAAGAACTGATCCTTTTGATGACTATAGTTGCGGAAACCCAATGTGCAAAATAAAAATCCGATACGATCCATAGAAGACTTTTAAATACAAGTTATATTGGTAGAACGTATGTGATTAAGCTTTGTATTTAATGTTAGATCCCCATCCATTTCATTTTAATTAAAAATGGTTAAAGAATGAGTGTGTTATATTATTTTTCTTACTAGGTTGTCATTTTGATTTCTTTTTTGACCTCCTTCTTAAAGTGAACGTATGTATAATAAATATATGCAAGTATCGTCATATAGCATTCTAATCGCTACTATGTTTTTGTGGATTTCAAGACGTGAAGTAGGAAATCCAGTTTTTCCTGCTTACGTTGGCCTTTTGGGAAATCCTCTTTTAGCGCTCTCATACACATCCTGACCTATCGATATGGTAAAGTTCAACTTTATAAGTCTAATTGTCTGTACATTGTTTACCTGTCATTCAAATCAAATGAAAGTTTGAAACATTATCTTCAAGAATAATTTACTGTTATATTGGGACTTTGCTATAGGTACATGTAAATTATAGTAAAAACACTATTTTAGTTATTTTAAAGACATATTTATCTAATAAGTAAACGATATTTCTAAAAAAAAAATTAGGCAAAAATAAATATTTTTAATAGTTACTGATTAAAAAGTTTTTAGTAGGTAATTAAAATAAGCATAAACTATTTGACATAATCTGATGACAATGTGTAAATGTATACTATTGTAACTATGTAAATTGTATTTTATATTTTTAAAGTGTTATTCCACACTTAGGAAAGAAAAATACTTATTTAGACAACGTATAATAATTTGAACGTAGCGGGACTCGAACCNAATCCAGTTTTTCCTGCTTACGTTGGCCTTTTGGGGAATCCCTGGAAACCGACCAGGCGCTCTGACCGCTAAGCCATACGTTCTCATCGAGCTACGTCGAAATTTTTATACGCTTGTTACAACTTATTTATGTTATTAGCATTATGTTTTATATTTGTAAATTTTGTCAATTCAATTCCAGATTATTTTAAAGCCAAACACTCGAATTTTATACAAAAAAAAAAAAAACAGTAAACTTCATCTTTTCAAGTAAAATTCAGTAATCGTCTCTCCACTCATGGAGCAGGTACTACCGTACGTTGGTGAGATTTTTCAAAACGTCATTCGCAGTACAAAGGGCGCCCAGCCTTTGAAGTAGCGATTTTTTTACTTCATTTCACCAGTTTTTCAGTCTTCACGAGAAATTCGGTTTTAATTTAGTCCCTGGCTTCAATACTCACTCTGTGTTCCTTTTCTTTTGTCTTGAAGGTGTTATACAGCAGTATTTTTCTTGTTGATTTTTCCTTTTTGTATTTATTTTATCTGTATTTCATATACGATGCTTAGTACGATTTGTAAAATACAATTAAATCAATAATTTGCAAGCAGTCTATTTTATGTTTGGGGGGTTTGATAGTATAAAAAGTTATTTTAAAGTAATTTGCCTATAAAAAAGAAAACATTTTGTCATTTAAGAAAAAAACCTAATAACTATTATACTGATTAAAGAAAATTAGACTCTGAAATTAGGAAGTAATAATAATAATAATATATTATTTTTAATCTTTACAACTTTAGCTATTTCACTGTCATCAGAAAGAAAACGAATTCACTAATCTTTTTTGTGTCCGTTCGTTAAGGATGGACAAATGTTGTGCGACAATGGGCAAATATTTCACAATAACTTATTCTGCTCTAAATTAATTGGGCAAACAGAAGAAAATAACAAATAGTCTACCCAGCCTATTCGTACCTACCGCTAGACATAATACCGCTAGATAAGCTTCCCATAGAAGCGAACAATTACTTCTCTTTACTTATATACAAAATACTCTATAATAAAACAATTACCCATTCGATACTTTGAAACTCCAACATACCTGGAACAAAATTAATGATGAAGTCATTGAACTGGACAAAATATATTATATCCTTTGTTATGATTTATTTGATAATTATAAGAAGCCATTAAGGCCTAATATTTAATTACTACTACTACTACTAACTTCACGCTTTATCCTTCGCGGGGTAGCCAGAGAGAACGGAGCGCCAAACGCTACGGTAATATTACGGTAATATTTAATTATATGCCCGAATTTACCTTTATACCTCACCCGTACATAGTCTCGAGTAGAACTCGAACTCCCCAATTATTACATTCAGATTCAGATATTGTTCCACTGTGCTATGATGGACTCACGTTAAATACTAAATATTTTTAAAATCGCCCCTTTTACTCATAAATAATCTTGTTGGAAATATTCTACATTTTATAAAGAAGTTCTATTCTTACATTTACCTTGCACTATATTCTATCTAAGCAGCGTTTTCTATGTTCCCTAGAATATATGTTAATTATCTTTCATGTTAATGAGATGGCCAGCCTCAGAGGTATACAAAGAATTAAAATTTCAAAAGAAAGTCTTTAAAAAAACTAATTTACTGACATAGGCTATTCTTTTATGAGGTTTTATATTATGCATACTTTATGTATGTTACGTGGTTTAAAATATTTTATTATCAAGTATTTAATTTTTTGGCCTCTTGTGAGCACAAGAGCACAATCTTGTGTCTATTAATGAGAAAGATTGTAGGTTCGATTCCCGCGTGAGGAAATGTAATATTTTCAGTTCCTCACTCTGGTAGCGGGGCAAAGTGTGGCGTTGAATTTCACCACTCAACATGCAATGCCTCTAGAATTATCTTAATTATCTTAATAGGATCTAATCATAATGTCTTAATATTTCTTGTTTTTACATATATATGTAACCTGTACCTATATAAAAATAACCAAATGAAACTGACGCGACACCTTCCGTTCGTTAAAAAAAAAATGCTTAATAAAACACCACACTATTTCAAATAGGTAAATCACTTTTAAGGTCTAGAATCCGTTTTATGCCTTCACTTTGTATCCCGCAAATAACAGTAGATATATCAAACCTAGTCCTACAGTACTCTGTACTTCGGTTATCACACAACTCTTGAGATAATGTGTGTTCAGTAAAGGAACTTAACTGATTTCTTAAACTATATATTACCACCTGCGCTATGTTGCCGTTAAATGGCGTACGACCGATTTGATAGTTAAAGAAATTATAACAATTTTTGAACATTTTTAAAGTGTTATTCCACACTTAGGAAAGAAAAATACTTATTTAGAAACCGTATAACATTTTTAACTTAGCGGGATTCAAACCCGCGCCTCCTGGAAATCGACCAGGTTTCTAAATTTGTATACGTTTTCTAAATAAGCAATGTCATTCGGGGCATCCGTGAGGGCCTCATCTGAACACAAATTCAATGTGGTCGCGAGTCGAGTTCTCTATTTATAAGAGTGGCATGTTACTATGTTTAATTACAATTATTACCTTAGATGAAGGGAATATAAATCAAATCAGCTTCACGCTGTATCCCGCACACTGCAGGGTAGGCAGAGGGAACCTAGTGTGTTAAGACACTCCGTTCCCCACTTTCTGCCGAATTCTGGAGGCATTGCGTGTTGAGGGGCAGAACTCAACGCCGCGCCGCGCTTGTCCTCGACACCAGAGCGAAGAAATCGAAATATAAATTTAAGTAAATATTTCATCTCCTCGAGTGGGGATCGAACCCATAACCAGTCGGTTTTACAGTCACACCTTGTGCCCCTGCGCCACGACTGGCCTCACTAATGAAGGGAATATATGAAAATCAAATGAATAACAAAATTAAGCTTATGAATAGCGGCCATTTAAATATTTTTAGCAATATAAAATTTATTAAGGCATACGATTAAAATATTTTTAAAAAATCTAAACCATTTTAACACGAAATCGATAAAAGGAAATTTTTAAAAACGAACTCCCGACTGTATTGCTTGAAAACTAACCGAGCGTTAATACCCAGAACGATTAGCTACACTCCTCTATTACGTAACGCATAAAGGCTATATTCCCATGTAAGTCAATTTATACACTTGTTTGAAACCCCGGGTGGTTGGATCCAAATCCAAACGCTACGTGACCGTTGTTGATTTCCAAAGCGAGTTTTAGCAGTAAATATTGCGAATTTCAATAAAACTGGGGTATACGCCTCACTTGTCTCTTTCATTAGTGGAGGAAAAAAAGATTTTGTTAATTTCCAAAACGCTGGGGATGTTTGTTGTAGAGAAAGGTACATACAGGCGGTTAATTAATGGTTTTTTTCTCCTGAAAATCTCGTTTCAATATTTGTGTGGATCTAAAATTGTATTATATTGGTTAAGGCTGTGTGTTTGAGGGATATTGGTTACGAATTTTTTATAATGCCTACCTACCAAGTAGAAGAACTGTATACTATTTTTTTTCTTTTTAGATAATTTTAACCTTTTTTAGGGTAAAAATTGTATTTCACTAGAAGCAAGTGTTCTCAAATGTTTTGGTGGAATAATCTACATTCGTATTGTACTTCATAACACGTTGCTGTTAGAGAAAGTTAAAACAAGTTGTATATTTATAAATTATTCTTGTTACTCCGCTCTGGTAGACAAAACGTGGCGTTGAGATCTACCCTTCTCGAAAATTGGATGGAGAATGCAGTACGGAGTGTTCTAGCACTAGGTTCACGCTGCCTACTCTTGGGAAAAGGTAATTTCTTCATGTGACACGCTTAATGACGTCTAAGCAGGTTAGGTTCTTTTCACTGATTTATAAAAAGACGACAAAAACGTATACATTTTTGTAGTATTTTTCAGGACTTGGTAAAGTACTAGTTCAAAATTTTGTTGACCTATTTTTATATAATACAATTTAATTAAAAAAATAATTTCTTTTTTTCTATTAACAAATAAGCGAATTGCCACTCCAAATTCTAAACGACGAAACTCATCAACGCCTAGTTTATTAAAAATAAAAACTTAACAGTCATTAAAATATCATTAACTTTGGAAAGTGTAAGGTAAATTAAAATGGTATATTAAAATGGTGATTGGTATATTAAAATGTTTAGAATTTGTGACAGAATGGGTACAATTCTAGATCTTTTTTACTGGTCCTATTGAAATAAAATAAGAAAAGATTTCATGAATAAACGTTTCTTTTTTGATACCAAAAAATTTATCTTTATACAAATTTTGCTAAATAGTGCAGTTAGTTATACATTTCTTATACTCATTTCATTATATGCATGTTAATATGGCTCTTTCCGTACAAAAAGCTTTCCGTAGCTACAACGAAAAAATATATGCAAAAATAAAAAAAATAAATGCAATAACCAGCTAAATTTACCGCCAATCAAGTGCTACGGGAAAATTTGGAACATATAATATATTAAACTGGTATAGCCATATCACTTGACCCTATTCCTTTAACTGAAATTTAATATTTTAACCACCAGTTACCTATATTTTTCAACAAAATGATAAATAGAAATGTGTATAGCAATGCAGCTTTATTCAATCTCTTAACAACGATCTGCTGCAATCTACTTAGTGAAATAAATAAAATATACTTGAGTTTTTTTTTCTTATTGTGGAGTATAGAGAGTATTGACAGATCACTACATTTAAGTAATATCAAGAAAAATAATATATATGTATTTTCCACACTCTGATCACTCGCAAAAGCGCGGCGTTGAGTTCTGCCACTTAACACGCAATGCCTCCAGAATTCGGCAGAAAGTGGGGAACGTAGTGTCTTTCACTAGGTTCCCTCTGCCTACCCTGCTGTGTGCGGGATACAGCGTGAATCTGATTTTTTTTTATTTTCACACTCTGATGATTTTTGTAAGCTATTGAATTTGTGCAAAATATAGATCCGGATGTGAATCCACAGCCATCGTCTTATCTGACAAGTCTGAAACGCGCAGAAACAACAAAATATAATACATAAAACATATTAAGAAATAGTTATATGAAAACAACAATATTTTCCGTGGAGTCTTAACTGTCTTGGGAGCAAGGGCGGAAATCCAATTTCAACAGGCAGAAGATTCAACCATCAGTCAAGAGTAAACTTAAATCCTTGGAAACAGTGGGTGGAAAAGATGAATGTACATTCACTTATAATTTATGAAGACTCGTTTTAAATCTAGTTTGTGAGAGCAAATTTGAGATACCCTTATTTTGGTTGTTTAATAAAACAAAATAAATACTTAGAAAAATCTTAAAATAACAAGTTGAAAGTCCACATTTTGAAAATCATACAAATATTTCTTTAAAATATTATAAGCCAACTAGTTTTTAGTTTTTTGAGGCCAGTCGTGGCGCAGCGGCACGAGGTGTGACTGTAAAATCGACTGGTTGCGGGTTCAATCCCCTCTCGAGGAGATGAAAGGTTTACTTAAATTTATACTTCCATTTCTTCGCTCTGGTGTCGAGGTTAAGCGCGGCGTTGAGTTCTGCCACTCAACACGCAATGCCTCCAGAATTCGGCAGAAAGTGGGGAACGGATTGTCATAACACTAGGTTCCCTCTGCCTACCCTGTTGTGTGCGGGATACAGCGTGAAGCTGATTTAATTTAATTTTAACTAGTTTTTACTTGTGGCTTCGTAGTCGTCGCCGTAGTTGAATAACAAACATTCTTTAAAATAGTATAACTTTTTATTTATAAGCCGATTGAAATAAAATAAATACTAAATGTTAAGGGTAACTGGTACTTGCTAAAATATAATAGTGAGAACTGCAGCAAATTGGTTAAACCAATTCAGCCTGTTAGAGTCTCGAATCTCTGTCTCGAAGAAACAGACTATAATTTTAAACAATCTTTGTTTTTGTTCTTAGTTATGGTACTAAACACCACCACTAAGATTTTTTTCATATATCTTCCACGTACAGACACCGCTTCTCCACGATTTTATTATAAGTACTAACGGCCGGCTCGCGACAAAGTGTTTTCATAATACAGACTAAATCAGAGGATGATAAATGTATATTATTACTAATTATTAAAAGTGGGCCAAATTCAGCTTCTTAAGTTATTTTTACACAGTAAAATAGTTTCAAGCCAAAACCTGAACCCAATAAATCGTATTAAAAAAACTCGAAATGACATTTTTTTTAAATAACCTTCATAGCTTATGGAGGTTAGCATTTTTTCCAGATACAAAACGTGTTACCCGGCAAATTGAAAGACTGTTACATTTCACTTGATTTATGAGTCAGAGCCGTCTATTTATCAAAGCCTTAAATTCAGAAATATAGCGGATCTCGACGCCATTCACCCTCGATTATTCCACTGTGAGAAGTTAGCTCTGTTTTTTAGCATTACAAATTCTATTTCACGATCATTGGAAGAAATATAAGGTTTGCAATTTACTTTATTATAATGCGTGGGTTCTTTTTATGCGGACGTTATCCAATTTTACATTGTTATTACAAATGCTTATTTGATTTAGAACCTTTTGTTTTATTCGCCTTTTGGTAAAATAGAATGGTAGAGATATATCGATTTATATTTTGGAATAGCGCTTTCCGAAAGAAAGAAATAATTGTTTGCAGTTCCCGTTCTCCACCGTTCGCTCAACTTTTGGGACTTTCGCTTTAAGTGGCGAAACTCAACGCCATAATATGTCTGCCAGAGCGAAGTATTGAAAATATATATAATTCTTCCCCTCAAGTGGAGATTGAACCCATAGCCTCAATTACAGGCAGAGACTGGTGTCGCAGTGATATAGACCACTAAGTTAGCACGGCTTAACTGTTTACAGATTGCGTAATATCCAAAAATATATAAAACTAAGTGTACACGATTAATCCGGGTTAAGAGTTTATTAAAGTACAAGGTGTAAAAATTCGAAACTCAAAGATATAGAAGGTTCTCTCTGCTCATTTATTTCATATGCGGGATACAGAGTGAGACTAAAAAAAAAGAAAACATACAACAAAATCTATACGCACTGATTAATGGAGGCAAATATTTCAAAGAAATCTGCGCCAACTTGTCATTGAGTATTAAGCCAATATAAGCCATGACATATTATGATTTGTAAGTCATTGCTAATTTCCTTTGACAAATTGTCCTGGAACTGCTCCAGAAATACTTGACTCTAAGCATTGTAAGGCGAAACATTCTATTGTAGGAAATTTGCATGAGGATTTCTATTGTTACTGTCACAGATAAAATCTCGGCGACTTATGTGACGGCGGAAGGATAAGCGTGCTAACTTTAGAAAATATTTAATTTATTTTTTATGTTTTTATTAACACATTTCTGATGATTTTTGAGATAGCTATAGAAGTAAATGATAATTTCCCTATCCGCTCAAAAATTTTAATTAATGGAATATCACACTAACTAGGATATCACTTCGTGATATTAGCACTCTATTTTTAAGAAAGATTTTTAAAATCTGTAAAGATTTTACATTATTTTTTGTACTTTGTTCAACAACAACTTTTTTTTTAAATTGTAAATTACTGAGTGATATCTCAACTAATCCAGAGTAATCAAAGCCTTCACCGATTTAAAATTTACTTTTTTCTGGACAAAACTAAATATTGTGTAAATTATGAAACCAAATACAAGAGACATACAAATCTTACATTATTTATACAAGTCATTCATAAATATACTAAGAACAGCGAAAATATTTTAAAAATAAATGTAAAAAATGTAAATGTAAAAATGGAAAATACATTTAAAAAATATCCCTAATATTTATAATTCAAACTTACTACTACCTTGTAATTTCACATAAATTACATACATATTCCATACACCAAATTCACATCCCTCATCAAAAATCACTAATTAACAAAAGGCAAACGAGTTAGATTGTCTTATTTTAACGATCACAATTTAGAAACAGGCGCGAGAAACGTCTACCAAATGATAGCCAAGATTTATTACAGGCATTTGTCCCGGGTCGGAGCCACTTGGTGAATTTAGGACGGTACAGTGAAAAAGTGGTGTCTACATTTTCTCGTCACCTTTCTTTGACTTGGATCTTTGTATCAAATGATGATTCACTAACTTTGAAGAGTTCTCCAGAAAGGATTAGGTTGGCAGGCCTATTTGTCTGTTCGGTTGATTTCTTTGAATTGTTAAGAAAAAAACTTTTTTTTGCTCATAAAATAGTGTAGAATATTGGATTGTATTTATATGGCATAACCTTTAGGTACCTACTTCTAAATGTATCTACGAGAAATTTAAACGAATGTCGAATCATAAATTTATGTATCGTTGCCAATTCTATAACTTTACGCTGCATTCCGCATATAGCAGGATAGGCAGAGAAAAATTTTGTGCTCAGTGTTAAGTCACTCCGCTCTTCACTCTCTGCCCAATTTATGAGATATTATATGTTGAGTAGCGTAACTCAAATTTGCACTTTTTCTCGTGGAATTGAAAATATATCATCAGATTGAGTCGAACCCACAACCATCGTCGAGTAAACAGTGAATTTTATAAATACTTTGTTAATGACAAATACTTAAAAATAATAGATAGAAGTACGTCACGAGTGGTGTATGTAATAGCCTAATTACACAATCAATATATTTACGGGGACGTGGTGAACGGAGTGTCTTAACACTAGGTTCCTTCTGCCTAACTTGCTGTGGGCGGGATACACCGTGAAGTTGATTTTAATATCTTTACGCCTTTGTTGACATAGTTAGGTATTGTCAGACATAATATATATTTTTTTATTCTCTTCGTCACATAAAAAATTGAAAGGCACAATTTTATTACAATCAAAATAAAGGTACCAAGTTCACTACTTTTTAATTACACTTCTTACAAGTTTTTCATCAAAAGTTGGGGCGGTGTTCCATTATGTAAGAAAACCTCCATTCCCTGGTAAATTTAGTTTTAATCCCGGAACAAAAGCCAGTCTTGAAAGAGATGTACTACTTACACGACCATTTTATAGTTAGCTTTATTTTTCATTTGGAACTTGGTGTTTGAGCTTAGGGCTTGAACCATATTTTGTGTTTTCATCTTTTATCTTTTTTGGCTTTTATTTGTGGCGTCACTCGCGTGGTGTATTGGAAATAACTACGAATTGAGTAGAGCATGTTACATTGGAATGACTATCATGATTAAATAATTGTAACTTATAACCTTGCTTAAAAAATAATTATTCAACTCATGAAATAAATTTTCTATTTAAGATTTCTGAGATTAGCTTATTTAGCGGTACCGCCCCGCTCCTACACAGTGAATTTCTACCAGACTGCGGCTGCAACGGTGTTATTGAACTTTCCGAGACGCTTGTGTGTGATCTCTCTGAAGGTACTTGTTACGTTTGTTTATATTAAGATTGTATTAGAATGGTGATTAGTGATGTTCATTGATTTGTGAGATTAAGTCGTTGGAATGAACGCACAACCGCAAGGCGGCCAATAAACGCACGGCACACACCCCACAGTTGTGTCTCGAGCCGTAGGTGGACACTACTACATACACCAGAGTTCCAGGACATAAAATAATACCACACACCCGTATGAAACGTACGGACACTACTACATACACCGGAGCTGGGACATTAAATAGCATCACACACTTAATAATCGTATACCAAGTCGTAGAAGTGGTATACAATATGTCAACGACCAACGCCATACAAGCATAGTTTACGTACCACGAGCGTACTGCGAGAAGGCGTCAGCTACGACATAGTTAATGTCACTATAACAGTTCGCATAAGCCCATCCCGTCAGCCTCCGCGACGTCAAGCAACATTCAATATTATAATAATACTCCTCTGGTGTCGAGGCAAAGGGCGGCATTGAGTTCTGCCACTCAACACGCAATGCTTCCAGAATTCGGCAGAAAGTGGGGAACGGAGTATCTTAATACAAGGTTCCCTCTGCCTACCCTGCTGTAAGCGGGATACAGCGTGAAGCGGATTTAATTTATTTATTTTAGACCTGAATATTTCATATTAATTTCAATGTGTTACTTTTGCCCGTTCCTGATAAAAATGTCCTTAATGCACAAACTGACAGACAAGTAGACATACGGACAACAAAATAATCATATAAGTGTTCCATTTTATCCTTTTAAGGGACGGAACACCCCCACATTAGAGATTAAGTCATAAAGGGGATTCCTAATCAACAATAAAAAGCAAATTTAAGAACTACTTCAACGATACGACATTTAAAAATAATAATATCCAAGTAAAATCTTTTGCGTTGCAAGAAATTTTCAAGCGTGTAAATTATTAAAAAGATAAAACTAGTGTTTGCATTTTCTTTTCTTATTTTTTTAAACAAGTATAGATACTTGTATATTTTTATAGAATTTAATGATTATTTTAAATACATGTATTTATTTAACTCATTTCCACCATCATGTCACACATAATCATCTCAACTAATATTTAAAACACTAACAAAACTACCATTTAATAAGGCGTAAAGTGTCAAAGTGTTCGACGATGTGTCAAGTTGTTATCGCCTTAACCCTTCCCATCAATAAAAGTTTGCGAAACGTTAATAGCTCTCTCTCACTATATAGACGAATACAAATACAAAATAGTCGTTGTAAGATATTAAAGAAAAAGGGGCATTTTTTTAGCTATTTCTATTTATAACCATAACAAAAGTATATAAAAATTTTGGCTGTTATTATTTTCGATGATGTAACGGTTGTGGGTTCGATTTCCATTCAGAAGAGTGAAGTATTTTTATTTTCGTTGGCAGCACAGCGTTGAATTGCGTCACTGCAAAATTGGGCGAAAAATGGGGAACGATGTATCTTATCTAGGTTCTTAAATCATAACATTATTAAACCGGGTAATAAGAGACGTGAGTGACAAGCTAAGTTGAAGTTTTGTATAAGGATTTTCACTAATAAGATTTATGAACAAGTAAAGCCAGTGTGGAAGTAAGATCTACAAGTTTAAAAATTTTACTATTCTTGTTTTTTTTAATATGAATATTCTTCGAAATCATAGTGGCATTCAGTAATAAGCTTCTAATCCGCCTAAAGATTCATTATATCACTTATTTGAAAACTCATAGTCATTTGTATAAAAAATCTCTGTACTATAATAATATTATAAAGCTAAAAAGTTTGTTTGTGCTTATTTTAAGAAATACTATTATAATATAAGTCCATTGATCCAGGAATGTATATTCACGTCACTTTAATATTTTCATTGTAACTCTTTGTATCTGTGGTCGGAGTTACTTTGGACTCTTAGAATGTGTCATGCACGTATGTATCATATAATATTGATAAAGACGCAGTATCCGTATACAGCAGGGTAGGCAGACGGAACCTAGTGTTAAAACACTCCGTTCCCCACTTTCCGCCAGAACTCAAACCCGGGCTTTTTGCCTTGGTGGCAGAGCGTAGAAATGAAAATAATAACAAATAATAATCCAATCATTAATAATTCAGTCCCTCGAGTGGGGATCGAACCTACAAACTTCGCGGTCCAGTCATATCTTGCGCCACGAGTATATGTATTTATTAAAATATTGAACTTACAACCATCCTATGACGACAAATCATCCACTCCACCACAGTGTCAATAATCTAACTATACAATATATTATATACTGAATACAGCGGCCGCAAGATTTCCGTCAACTTCTTATCAAGAACGCCCTCTCATCAGGACCGTAATAAGTGTCCCGCAAAACTGTCTTCAGATAACAACTTGGTTAACACAAAGTGGCAATGTTTTGATGGTAACGTTGTAAATAGGATGGATTTGAATGAAAATACATACATATGATAAATTATAATAATAGATAAGAAGCCGTCGTAGAGAAAGAGCACAGTGTCTGACTATAACGTGAGAGTCATGGGTTCGATTCCTACTCAGGTAATGAATTCATTTCCACACTCTGCTTACAAGGTAAAATGTGGTGTTGATTTCGCCGTTCGACATATAAAAACAAACTCTTGAAAATTGAGTGGAAAGTGGGAAAGGAATGTCTTACCACTAGATTTCCTGTACCCTGCGGGATACAGCGTAAAGTTAAAAAAATATGGTTAAAACAAAACTAGTATATATTAAAGATCACTACTATATTTCTTCAAAAGATCAAAGTTCAAAATTTCACTTACACGCCTTCCAAGACATTACATATAACAAAAATAATTTAATTTCGCTGTTGTGATCTTTGCTCTCTTTAAGCCATCTTATCTGATCTTTCCAAGTAATTTATATGCATTTGATCTTAGAATTTATCGCGAAACGAGCATTTATTTCTCAAAAAGACCGGAATGAAACGACTCTATTCTGAAATAATCCTTAAAGGGCTGCTATTTTGACTTCCCTCTGATATAAATAGTCCGCGGCTGCCTGAAAAATTACGTTTCTCGCTATTCGTTTGTTTTGTGCCGCTACAGTGTTTCTTCTTTTATTTTCGTACATTGGAAATCGAACCTTAAACGATGATTATAGAGTCTGAAGTCTTTGGGCAGTTATTATGGAAATTGCTTCACGCAACGTATTGTGAGGTTCAAGTGGAGATGTATGTTGTAGGCTTATTATTTGTTATGTAAACATTAGCGTTATACTGGGATTATATACTTGCTACATATTTTATCGTTTATATAGGACACGTTTACTATATAGATAAGAATTAGTTTATATTTTAATAATATTCTACTGATGTTAATGAGACAGTGGTGGATTTGATTGGATTTTCATTTGAAAAAGTGTATTACTTTTATATTCTCGCTATGTTAACTAGAAAATTCGGCGGAAAGTGGAGAGTACAATAAATTTCTTAAAATTCGATTCCCTTCGCGTACTCTGGTATATTCCGAATACTGTGTGAATTCTATGACAACGGCAAAAAAATCACTTTCATTGTATGGGAGTCCCCTTAAATATTTATTTAAATATATATTTTGTTTTTAAATATTTATTTTTATAGCGGCAACAGCAATGCACTATCTGTGAACTTTCAATTGTCTAACCATCACAATATACCTAGTGATAGACGGACAGACAAACAAAAAGCAGACTACTAGTAACTAAATCTATATTACTTAATATAATATTAATGTCAAGTATACATCCAAGTATATCCAAGTATATATAGTTAAGTATGTAGGTAACGACACGTACCATTAAACAAACATACCTGATACCCTTTGTTTATTATAAAATTCAAAATACATTTTCAATGTAAAGCTTTTAGGTAATACCCACATATATAAAGTTAATTTCAGCTTACAGTAACCCGAGCATCTAACCTTAGAATTAATTAACTGAATAAAATGCACTAATGCACTTTTAGATTCGAACAAGCTTTCCACTTTAAGCAAAAATAATGCAGCCAGTTCCAGTGTGAGATACAAAATTCAACACCTGTAATGGTCTGAAACACTATTTTTTGTGTCGTGTATGACTTGTGTTTTTTTTTTTCAGTTTCACGTTATATCCTGTTTGTAGCAGAGTAGATATGTATGCAGATAATGTTAAGGCACTCTACTTCTCACTTTTCCTCGAATTTTGGAGGTTTTGCATGTTGAGCGACGGCACTTAAAGCCGTGCTGTGCCTCGATAACAGACCGAAGAAATGAAAATATTTAATATTTCATTTGGAGTCGAAATCGAATCCACAACCTGTCGCAGTAATAGTCACATACAATGCTTGTGCCCGTGCGCCACGAACTCGTGTTTATTTTACTTTTTCACTAAACTTGTAAAAATCTTGAGTCATACGTATGGCTTAATGATCACAAACATAACTATATAAAAATTTTGATAAGTTTTATCTATATTAATTTTCTTACTTAAGTGTAGTATTACACTTTGAAACTATAAAACAAGTTTTTTTACCTTTTTAAAAAAAGTATTTCTATGTTAGATAGAGAAAGAAAAGTTTTGAAAATTGAAAATATAGAAAATATACTCTACTCGAAGTGCACGCAGCATCACCAAATCACAGTGGAAATACAATATAAGCACGGTGGTCCCGGATGCGATCCCCGCACGAGTGAATAATAATATATTTGTCGTAGAGTATATACGGAACGTCAAGTTTTTGATTTGTGTGTATTCAAAGGATGGCAACACTGTCAGTTGTCAATGTCAGCTGTCATCTTTTAGGGAAGTGGGGTGAATGACGTGTCGTTCTTATGATAGTGGAAACGAGCGATGTGGTCTTCACTTCTCCTTCGAGTGGTATACTGAATAGTTGGGCTATGACGTCATCTGACTTCACCGTATTCCGAGTATGAAGAAAGTCCTAACGAGTCAGGCCTGCCCAGACTCACGCGTCCCTCTTCATTATATTGAAATTATTTTGATTTACTCAGTCTAGTAACGAACAAAGCGCGGTGTTTTGTTCCGACATTTAACACGCAATACCTCCAGTCCATTGGTGGAGAATGTAGTGTCGTAACACTTTTCTGAAATTCTAACGAAAACGGTAAAAATGGAATATATAGATCAATATTCCAAGCAAACGGATGACGTTGTGGACTATATATACAGCCATTTGTATTGTGTGTAGCTCGTTGCTCGTCACAGCTACTTGTCGTGACGCAGCGGCCCAGCATCAGACTGTAAAGGCGATGGTTATAGGTTCAGTTGTCACTAGAAGAAATGTTTCTTTTTCAATTCCTCGCTCTCGTAGCACGTTAAGGCGCGGCGTTAAGCACAGACACTCTACACGCAATATTCCGAAAACGTTACCCCTAAGCTACCCACTAAGTTACCCCTACCAATCCTGTTAAATTCAGGATGTAGCCTAAAACATAAAAACTGTATATAGATTGTTAACAAAGCTAACTTCCTGCGTACGTATGTAAATAAGTACGGGTATATTATGAATAAATTGATTGCAGTAAACAATTAGTTTTCTCTTAGTGTATAATTAGTTTGCGTGTAGGTTATAAAATAAAGAGTGAGGTAATGTACGTTCAGATGCATTTCCTGTTTGTTTCGTGTTTATATAGAAAAATCAGTTTTAATTAATTAATTAATGGATGTATAAATAATTAAAAATATTTGTTATTTTCTTTAAGCCATCGTGGCACAGGGACACAAGCGTGTGATTGTGATGCGACGGTTGTAGGTTCGAATGCCACTCAGGGAGAATGAATTATTATTTATTATCGTTTTTATTTCTTCGCTCTACCAAGACAACCACTTAAATCGCAATGTTTTAAAAATTGTGTGGAAGTGCGGAAGCGAATGTCTTAACACTTGGTTGCTTCTGCCTTCTACCTTGCTTAATGGGGGATTCAAAGTGAAACCAAACTTTTTAGGTTGTTGCATCAATTGTGGGTTTGGTTCCTATTTAAGGAAATTCTTATTTTTTCATTTTTTCGTCCTGGTAACAGGACAAAATGCGGCGTTAAGTTACCACTAAGCACGCAAGATTTCGAAAATATGGCGGTGCGTGGGGGGAACCTAGCCATTTAAAAATAGCCAAAAAAACTTAGTACTTCAACGTATTATCCCAACAGATATATGCAATTTAAAAAAATATTAACTTACTACTACCCACAAAACATTTAACAAAAGATAAATGAAAACAGATTCCTACAGCCCTCGACTGACAATAATAGAAAAAAATCCTGTATTGAATACAAACTGAAGCGTACGAGCGTAACCCAATAACGTTTGCGGCACTGTATCAAAAGCACTGCCTCCATAGATATTAAACTAGTTACGTATCGGTCACATACGATTTAATGTGATTAAAACGGTTTAGCATTTTAAAATATGGACGCCGCAGTTTATAAATGTCTAGACTAGACTGATATTGATATATCGATGTAATATAATTACTTAACTCAGATTTATAAGGTAAGTATAATTATTATAAAATAGTTTCACTAGGACAAATAAAATATATTGTTAAGACACTTGGTTCTCCACTTTCTCTAAAATTTTTGAAAATTTGCTTGTTTAATGGCGGAGCTCAACGAAACACTTTGTCTACCATAATGGATATGTGAAAATAATTCATTTCTCAAAGTAGAGATCGAGTAAGCAACATCACATTTACAGTCAGACGCTGTTTCTCAGTTTCACAAAGGCCTTTTTTATATCAAGGAAGGCAGAGGGAACCTGGGAACCTAGTGTTAGCACACTCTATTCCTACTAAAACACTTTCTTTCCCCAGTTTCCGACGGAATGAAGGCATTGCGTGTTGAATAGCGAAGCTCTACGCTGCGCTTTGCCTTGTTAACAGAGTAACTGCCTTGTTAACAGAGCAACTGAAAATATGAAATATTTAATTTCCTCGAATGAGAATCGAACTCCCAACCTGTCTTACAGTCGCACGATTGAACCTTTAAAGTTAGTTATTCTAAAGAGGCCGTCCAAACAATCTGTTATTGAGAAACCAATTCCATTTACGAAAAGATTAAATAAAATGTTATTGGATTTAACATTAGGTAAGAATACATAAAATTAACGTAAACTGACTATAAAAGTCACAGATAAAGTGGTTATAAATTTTTACTATTACTATAATAGCTACGTTAGTTCTCCTTTCGCAAGCAAATACTACGAAAAGGGGAGGTTGTATTTAAGTATCATTGTTATTGGTTGCATTTAGTGACTAAATATAAATAAGTACATACTGATATGTAGAGGTATTTTTATTTATAATATTTAAAAAAATAAAGTCTCCAGAATCTAAATGAAAGTAGGGAACTCAGTCTTAAAACGATACTTTTGTACTGCTGTACGCGGGATATAGATAGCGTGAACAAAAAAAATTAAATATTGAAAGTTCTACCGTTTACCAAACGTATACTGTAAACGAAACTTCCATTTAATCTTACATACATAGAAAAAAATAAACAACATAAATTAGCAAAAAAAATTCGTATCAACACTGAAAACCATACTAACTTGAGCATCACCAAGTCCAACGACAAAGCAGATGTTATATTTTTAAGTGGCACCTAAATAATCCAATAAGTTGCCAAATCTTCAGATGGACCTGGCTGGAGTGCGGCCAAACTCTCGTCACCTATCTTGAACTTTATGCCCCTTTATTTCCTTATTGCCACTAAAGCTGCTTGAAAAATAATCGGCCTATCTTTTGGAACGGAGCTCTGTTCATTTTATTGACAGCATATTTCAGAAAGCACGAGGAAAATGAAACAACAAACGAATATAGAGGCTTAGTAGAGCATGTATTTAACAATGGATAAGAATATCAAACGTTCTGGTTTCGATTTTTTTAAGTGATTTCATTACTCTATTTCGCTCTGCTATGACCAGCCTTGGCGTTGACTCCGTCATTCAGCACGCAATGTCTCGGATGTTGTAGGAAGATGGGAAACCAAATATTTTATCTGTTATGTTGCACTTCTTTTAAATCAGTTTCACGCTGTATCCCGCACACTGCAGGGTAGGCAGAGGGTACCTAGTGTTAAGACACTCCGTTCCCCACTTTCTGCCGAATTCTGGAGGCATTGCGTGTTGAGTGGCAGAACTCAACGCCGCACTTGTCATCGATACCAGAGCGAAGAAATGGAAATATAAATTTAAGTAATTTATTTAAGTGTTTCATTAAGTGATTTCATTTTTCATTTATCTCTATTTTGCTCTGCTAAGACCAACCGTGGCGAACAACATTGCGCGCTGAATGATGGAGTCAATCTCCATCATTCAGCGCGCAATGTCTCGAATGTTGTAGAAAGACGAGAAACCAATTTTGGCACTCTCTTTTATCTGTTATGCTTCAGTTCTTTTAATAAAAGAAAATTATAGAACTGAATCTTGAGTAGCTTTCTATTTATTCAACACAAAAATGTATAAAATAATGCATAATAAATAAAGATTTTTTTTATTTTCAACTTAATTTAACAAAATATGTTGGGTACGGGAAACTTGTATATATTAGAAATGTAGAATATAATTTGTGAGTATTGCATTTGTGTTTATGTTTGCACTACAAACACTATATATTTGAGAGCCAGGGTAAGGCGAAACTAAATTTGTGGAACGTCGAAACTCCTGTACATTTGCTCAGCTACGACTTTTCAGCCTTGCGGCTACCGCTGGAGGCACTCAAAGTTTTTGTTAATAATATGGCGTCAAACATAGCATTTTATGATATACATAAGTATACAATAACTGTTGGTAGGTTGTAAGCTTGAAGGTTGTCAATTCAATTCCAATTGAAATATGTAATATTTTTCTTATCTCGTTCTAGTTATTGGGGCAAAGCGCGCCGTTGAGTTCCGCCTTCAACATGCAATACATCCATAATTCAGCTGTCAGTGGGAAACAGAAATTTCTTAAGTATAATGGAATGTCGAAGTGAGTGGGAATCAAATCCACAACCGTCGCGGTTACAGCCACACGCTTGCCCCTGCCCCTGCGCCACGACGGCCTCAACTACATTATAAAAAAAGTATTTTTAGTATTATAAGATAACAGGAATTAAGGACTCTGTTATGTCGGTCTATGTTTGTTTAAGATGTGTGAATAGGTATGCGGTATGCGCTACGAATGTAGACTCTAATCAAACAATGCGAAGTTTTGGTTTTCGCCATTCAACTTGTTATATTTCTAATAAAAAGCAGATTCACGTTTTTTTCTCATAGTACCAAATGGAACCTTATATTAAAATATTTCGTTTGCCAATTTTAACCTCATTTTCGACACGGCGTTGATTGGCGGAAATCAATGCTGCGCTTTGTGCTCCAGAGCGGAGAAACGAAAATAATTATAATATAATCATTCCGAGCGTCGCCATAATGGCCTCTAAATTCGTTTTATATAATATATATTCTTAGGAATATATGTGTGTTAGGTACAATTCCAGTCCAGACCAGTCGTGGCGCATGGGCGCAAAGTGTGACTGTAAAATGGCCTGGTTGTGGGTTCGATCCCCAATCGAAGCAAAGAAATATTTATTTTCATTTATATTTTCATTTTTTCGCTTTGGTGTCGAGGCAAAGCGCGGCGTTGAGTTTCGCCACTCAACACGCAATGCCTCCAGAACTCGGCGGAAAGTGGGCAATGGAGTGTCTTAACACTAGGTTCCCTCTGTCTACCTTGTTGTATGGGGGATACAGCGTGAAGCTGATTTTTTTTTAAATTTATGTACATAATAATATAGATGAAATATGGAGAACGGAGTAATTTATCACAGAGTTCTCTTTGCTTGTTCCTGTGTAGACTAAAAAAAACATTTATCTCTGACTCTACAGTACAAAGTTAGGTTGGAACATATCTAATGAGTAATTTAACGAGGGACGAAGTTTCACACTAAGCAACATATTTGAGTTTCTGTGTTTAACTTAAACGATATTTCGTTTGACTTTTTAGCAACCGTTTATATAAAATAGAAATTTAATCGTGTCTTTTATATAATGTTTTATAATATTTTCTTATTATTTTATCTCTATTTTTTATATATAGCAAATTAGGTAGAGAAAACTTAATGTTAAGACGGAGTGTCTTCTCTCTCCATGTACCACCCAATTTTTGAGACTTTACTTGTTAAGTAGTGGAATTTATCGCCGCATTTGTCATGTTACCAGAGCGAGAAAATTAACAAAGTGAATTCTCCGAGTGGAAATCGAACCTACATCCACAGCGTTTACAATAACGCTGTTCCTTTACGGTGAAATGGACATCATACATGATATATAATACATAATATTATGTAACGAAATATTCAGAGAGAACCTAGTGCTAAAACTTTATCTTTCTCTGTTATACTTATTTATAAGATAACGCCCGGAGTTGACCTTCGCCATGTCTAGAAAAATTGAGCAAAAAGTGAAAAAAAGAGTATCTTAGCACTAGGTCCACTTTGCCGTGTGCTAAAATAAAAAAAATATCCTCAAGTAGCGATAAAAAAAACAGAGCCCCCAAATCAACAATCCGTAAGCACATAAGCTTATATACACAAAGTACATAACATTGAAACAGCTGTTCTAATAACAATATTCCGATATAAAACATAAACAGTGATGTTTCACGCTGCGTGACAACATTCTATTTGCATTTTATTTAACCAATTATGTGGGCATTTAAATCGAATTTACATTTGTTTGGGTCGTCGATTGATTGTTAGTACTATACGTTATTGTTTAATATGAATTATTAAGTTTCGCTTCCTGTTCGCTTCGCTCGTTGTGTTTATGAAAGAAAAGTTTGAATTCATAAATTTTTTTTCGACTGTAAAACTATATTTTTTAAATTATATGCTGCTGTTATATTTTATAAAAAGGATGTTATATAATTTATAATAGCAGCGTTTCTTTATGTAATATTTTTAGTCTGTGAATTTTATATATCATTTTTGTTTTACCATGTCTTCGGCGATGTATCACGAATATAGCAGAGCTATATGCATCAACAATTGTTAAATTAACAAATAAAAACAAATACAAATTTATGAGTTATTATTTAATAAAGCCAGTCGTCGCAGGTGCACAAGCGTATGATTGTAAACGCGATAGGTTGTGGGTTCGATTCCCATTCGTGAAAATGAAATATTTAATATTTTCATTTCGTCGCTCTGGTGTCAAGATTAAGCGGGATATTGAGTTCCGCCTGTCAACACGCAATGTGTCCAGAATGCGGTGCAAAGTGGGACACAGAGAAACAGAAGCGTCTTAATGAGAACGCATTGTCTTAGCACTAGGCCCCATAAAAAGAATAAAGCTCGTAAAGTCGATATAAAACTACTGACAAAAAATTGGCCAAACGGTTCTTGGCTGTAGACCGACACAATTTCTCGAAAATTGGCTTTAAAGTGAATAACGGAGTGTTTTAAGGCTATATGCGGGATACAGCGTGAAACCACAAAAAAATATAAATGACAAATTGACCAAAATAACCAATAGATTTCCACTAAAAGTAACTTTAGCAAAGAATCGCCATTTACCAAGTACGTCGAATGTAACTTATAACGAGGCTGTTACCTTGTAATTTTGGTCACGATCACCAATTAACTCTTAAGCCTTTTACGATCCAACCTTCTAACCCAGACCTTTCTGTTCGCAATTTGCTTGGAATGTTTATGACACTCATTTTACTTGATTTTGCTATTTTATTGCTTATTTTTTTTTTGGTCAAAGAATAAAGTGACTGATTCCTCCACTCTTTACTTTATATGTCATGTGTCATACATGGAATGAAGTAATTTAAATCAGCTTCACGCTGTATCCCGTACAAAGCAGGGTAGGCAGAGGGAGCCTAGTGTAAGACACTTCGTTCCCCACTTTCTGCTGAATTCTGGAGGTATTGCGTGTTAAGTGGCAGAACTCAACGCCGCGCTTTGCCTTGACACCAGAGCGAAGAAATGGAAATATAAATTTAAGTAAATATTTCATCTCCTCGAGTGGAGTCGAACCCATAACCAGTCGGCTTTACAGTCACACTTTGTGCCCCTGCACCACGACTGGCCTCAATAATAAACTTGAGAAAGTAACTTATTAAATATTAAACTTGACTGCATAATAAATGAAAGGAAAAAAAAACAAAACCAATAGTTTATAAGGATTAACAGTCGCGACCCATTTAAATTTTATAGGACTGCTTTCGAAGATTAAATTGTTTGAACAATGGTATCCTTAAATGTAATCTGTCATAACAAACAGCACTAATATTTTTATTTTTTAGTGTAGTTATAATATATAAAATCGGCCGGTGGAACACGACACTTTGTCCATGTTCATAAATTAGTAGAAAGTAGTCACTCTGATACCCACTTCCCGCCGAATTCTCGAACTATTGCAGGCTGAGTTCGTCAACTCAACATGGTGCATTGCCTAGATATCAGAGCGAAGAAATGGAAATATAAATTTAAATAAATATTTCATTTCCTAAAGTGGAAACCGAATCCACAACCAGTCGCGTTTACAGTCACACTTTGTGCCCCTGCGCTATGACTGGCCTCGAAAAAGTATCTGTTATATAAAAATAATGTAAGTAAAAATATATGGATAGCGTTGCTTCATTACAAAAGCAAGGTATTTCGGTATACCACTCAACACCCAAAATCTCTAATTCGAGCGGAAAGTTGAAAACTGAGTGTCCTGACACTAAATTCTCCCGTTTCTTTTTTTTATCCGTCCTTTTATTTAACCGTCTTACAAACCTATATCATAGTTCATACCAAACCCAAAATAATTCAACATAGAAATAAATATATATATATATATATATATATATATATATATATATATATATATAAAAAATCATAACTAATGAACTACAGCCAAACAGTTAATAACATATTAACTACACCTCCCAAATAATGTAACATTCCATACATTTTAAATCGAATACTCCAGTTATTTTATACAGGTCGCTCCAAATGAGTAAAAGCTTTATGAGTTTGTCTAACATTCTGTATAGTGGTTAAAAAGTCAGTTAAAACTTTAACGGGGTCAGACAGTATCATAATAATTCTTCATTATAACATTATAACGTGGTTGTGATGANATTCTGTATAGTGGTTAAAAAGTCAGTTAAAACTTTAACGGGGTCAGACAGTATCATAATAATTCTTCATTATAACATTAGACCGTGGTTGTGATGAAATTGACGAGGTTTTCTCATATAATGGTGTTCGTTATATTTAAGGGCCAGTCGTGGCGCGGGGCGGGGGGGGGGGGGCACAAGGGTGTGAATGTAAACGCGACAGGTTGTGGGTTCAATTCCCACTTAAAATGAAATGTATAATATTTTCATTTCCTCGCTCTGGTAACGTGGCAAAACGAGGTGTTGAGTTACACCACTCAACGAAATGTCTCCAGAATTTAATGGAAAGTGGGGAACGGAAGTGTCTTAACACTATGTTTCTAGGTTCCTTCTGCTTTCTCTTGTTATGTGTCGGAAGTTATATTAAACAGCAGGTTCGTACCCGTGATCAATTAGAAATAACTATGAGTGTGTATGACACATGACATTCTAAGTGCGAACGTAATAGCGTAAAATAACGTGATATAATGTAGCCAGTAGGAAGGCAGTAGCCCTCCCCAATAAATGCTTTTTCTAACATAAAAAACTATTTTTGACATCGATCGATCGATCCAGTTCCTGAGATTAGCATGTTTAACCCAACAAATAGTTCTGCTATATAATATTATTATAGATTATAGATACACTTTTGTTTTGTTGATAATTAAAAATTATAGCTATCATAATTATCAAAGTCGGCCTTTCAGCCCACTGCTGGACATAGGCCTTCCCCAGCAATCTCCACTATTTCAGATGTACGAGTACTTGACCAGATCATCAAGTCGTATCGTCAATAGATGTGATTTGAATCGTCGATACATTTTTATAATTAAGAAATATTCTGTTCTCCACTTGACGCCCAATTTTCGAGGCATTGCGTGTTCAGTGGCGGAACTTAACGCTGCGCTTTGTCTTGTTAGACAAGCGACGAAATTATAATAATTGATTCTACCAAATCGTATTATAGTCAGACGCTGTGGCTGTGACACCAAAACTGCCTCGATTTCCTTTTTATCATACTATATAAGAGAGATGCGTACAGTGCCTTTCATTTGTTTTTTACTCTTCCAATATATCTCTTATATACTATAATTAAAAAGTAGTTCATTCTCATACTTTCTCAATAATTAAGTGTCTATATATTAAACAATTATAGAGTTTCATATCTGATATTAGATTTTTATAAAAAAGTTCATAAGATCGTATTTATAGGAATTTCACTGTGGTGTGATTGTACGTATACAACTAAGTATATAATAATGACTTAGAGGTACGGGTTCATATCTCGGTTATATCGTCTTGATATTGTATAATAAATTTTTTATTAATAATAAAAAAATTGTATAGGACAGGCTGTACTTTTTTTTACGTATTATTGAAACCATTGTAGTGCAGTGGGGCAGTTTTACTGTAAACGCAGTGGGTTCGATTCACATTTGGGGCAATGAATTTATCTTACTTCCCCGCGCTGGTCTTGACTTCGGATGGTTTTTTTGCCTACTCTGGTAGGGAGAAAAAAGCTTGAAATATAATTTTTATTGAAATCTATATTTTCTTTTTATTTTCCATATTATTTTTATTAAAATCTATATTTTCTTATCAAAATTAAAACTTTTGCATATACGTTTTTGAGGGTGAAATATTTAAATTTGTATACATACTCTATCTAGTATTAAGCACTTTCACCTTTGAAGTCGGTTAAAAATACATAGCCTTGGCTCCAAATAGCGCCGCTCAAAGGTAAAGGGCTGACATGAATATTTAACACCTTTGCTATAACGATAAGATGCTATGAACCCTATGTTAAGAATTGAAATATCTCATTTTATGTTTTGTTATAGATTTTAATACTTTTCATTTCTATGTTATTATACTTATTCCTTAAAAAAAATGTCTTTTTACTTACAATTGTATTTTCTTACCAAAGCGGTGTATATAAAATAATTTAAAAACAATTTCTTTGAGGAAGTATCGTACTCATTTTATAACACAATTTACTTTACTACAATGTCAGGGTAAGCAGAAGGAGCTTAGTATTAAGACACTCCGCTCCCCACTTTCCATCGAATACTGGAGGATTGCGTGTCGAGTAGGGAAACTCAACAAAGAAATGAAAAATATTAATTATTTCATTTCCTCTAGTGGGAATCGAACCCACATACAACCCTGCATCACGACTGGCCTCAATCGAACCCACAACTATTGTTTACAAAATCGGACACTGAATGTCTTACAAAATTTCTACAGCATTTGTGCCATCTAATTTCATTTAAGCAGTAAATTCAACATTTTCAAAAGAGAGACGTACAGTATCTATTAAGTTTAATGTAAGTAATTATTTTGGGCTCTTTCAGCATTGTCCATTTCCCGTCCGGCCCTCCCTTGAGGATAACCCATAGCCAGTATAAAGAACACGCAATAAGAAAAACTAGCCTGCTACTCATGACGAACACATGTTTTAATATTTTATATACGGATAAACTATTCTTATATAACCATTCCAGTAGTGATTATTTCTAATTTCAAATATGAAAATTTATAATCTAAAAAAAAATCAGCTTCACGCTGTATCACGCACACAGCAGGGTAGGCAGAGGAAACCTAGTGTTAAGACACTCCGTTCCCCACTTTCTGCCGAAATTTATAATCTATAGACACATATTTTTATTACCGAGTGACTAACAAACAACGTACAAACGATACTACTGGATTTGGTAGGTTAGAAAGTGTAGACAAGAAGAAGCTCAAAATACTTACGTAATAGGGAAAAAAATAGATTTTTCATTTTACGGCTGGAAATAATGTTGCGGGCGACCATTTCTTGGAAATATAAAATTTATTAAACAAATTTCCAATAACGATGTATCTACAGTAGTATGTATTCGTTGGTTGGAAAAGTAGAACCCACTAATACGGTCCTCCGGAAGTGTGCCAGACCCCCACCAGTCCAATAGTCGGTGGTTCGAAACTTAAAAAAAAAGATCTATCTACTATACAATAACGACCTAAATTACCAAGAATTTTCTTATGTTCAAGCGTTTTACACATCCACGTTAGACAGAACTTAGTGATATATATATTTGCCCATTTTAGAAATATTTCGTATCAGTTAATTGAACCTAATGTGGAATTTTGTAAAATTATATTTCAAATATGAGAATTAGAAAAATTTAAAATATTAATATAAAATCAGCTTCACGCTGTATCTCGCCCATAGCAGGGTAAGCAGAGGGAACCTAGCATTAAGGCACTCCATTCCCAACAATATTAATATGATATGATGAAAGCAAATATTTAAGCCGTTCCTGTCCTGTTTTATTCAGATACTAGTCAATATAATGAGAAGCTGTCATTGAAAATGCAACAGATTTTTTTTCAGCTTCTTGCTCTATACATACACTATAATACATATAAGGATATGTGGAAAGAACATAGTGTCAGAATATTCCACTCTTCCCGGAGCTGGCAAATCGACGTAACTCATTCCCTCGGGTGGGAATCGAACTTACAACCAACTAAAGTCGAAGGCCTCAACATATAAATATTAATTAAAAACTCCAATTCACGCGATAATTCACAAAAGTTGCGAATATTTCAACTAACGAATACCGCCATACATTAAAAAGACATTAATCAGTCACAGAATGAGATTCAAAGGACTTATGATGAAACAAATCATCTATTACGCCATTACGTACGAGCATCGCAACTTATTCGCTACTAACGAAATGAATAGTATAATCACGCACTAAAGTGTTTAATGTTTATTTTTATTGCCTAGCTATTTGGTGCAACAATTACATATGTGTACTTTAAGAAATATTGTAGGACACGTAATAATAGTTTATAATTTTTTTATTTTTTTATAAAAAATTATGATTTATTATAAAGTTTTTTTATGAAGCACTTTAGAGCACAAGTGTTAGCAAATTAAGGTCTTCCCGTCGATCAGTAAATCTAAAATGACTTCATACGACAAGAGAACGTAATCAAAGATACTTATTTATTTAGAACTTAAAATATTATTTATACACGGTAAGAGGTAGTGGCGCGGCGGCATAGCGCCTGACTGTAGGTTGGGCTGTAGGTTTGATTCCCACTTGGGGTAATGAATTATTTTCACTTTCTCGATGTGGTTACAAGATAAATCGTTGCGTTGTGATCTACATCTCAACATGTAATGTCTCGAAAATTGGGTGGAGACACCATTTTTAATAGAAAATATTTTGATAGAATTCGTTTATGAAGCTATTTTATTTATATTTATTAGATTACTGGTATTTTATTTATGTTAAATTTATTTTAAATAAAGAAAACAATGTGTATTTTCAAAATTAAAGAATCTAAAGACTTTAAGAAGAGATTCATAGAGTGATTCATACTCGTAAGAATTTCTTCTTTGTATTGACACAGGAAAAACTAAAAAATCTATTTTATTTATATTTAACGTTATATAATTTTAATCAGTGTAGGGAATATAAAATAAATTCAATGATTGAAAACAAAATTAGACAGTCTGAAAATTACATCTATTTTTGACAATTATCAAAAAAAAAAAATTGCCATCGAACAATTAGAGAAGCAATATTTAGTCTCCTTTTTTATTTTATTTTTTGATAAATAGAATATAGTTCTTTGTCATTTGTTTAAAAACACTCACCTACTGGTGGTGGAGTGGGGATATCCTTGTCTGTAATCTTCCTATTGCTATAAGCCTCCTTTGACTATCTTTCACTGTATATTATTTTTTTTTCGGTTTTTCTTATCATTTAGACCTAGATCTAGCTATTTAATGAAAAATTTTATTCTATCTCTCTCTCTCTCTCTTAAATGATATATTTAAAAGAGAGATTGTCGTTTTCAGGTCAACTTTGATGCCATACAAAACTATTTAGTCTGCCTTGTCCAGCATTTTTTGAGAGATAAGCTACCGAGCATTTCTTATCTATTTTGCTTATTCTACCTTCCGTGTGATAATAGTTTGCTATTAGAACAAGGTTTACTGTATCGTTTTCCGTTTTTCGAATTTAATGAGAAGAAAAGTCTTTATATTTTTTTAGCTTCTTTACGAGCAAAAATACAAATTTATATTATTTTTATTATTAGAATAAATATATATATATAATTTGTTTAAATAAAATCTTATTCTGAAATAACGTGAGATAATACAAAAAAACACATTATTTTTAATAGAGACAATATGTCAATATAATCATTTTACTAAGATGGTAGTCTAGTAGACCTTAACGCTGACGTGGTAGTCTTGTGGACACTTTCTTCCCTGTATGCACCCGTGGGCTACCTGCGACCACCTGTTACATACTATCTGACGCGTAAGAAAAGCAAAACGGCGGTGCTTAAATTTGAAAATCAGTAGTAACAAACCAATTTCTGTATTTCGCGGCGTCTATGGGGCTAACACGTCAATCACAGAGGGTTAACCTACCCTGCTGTATGTTGATCTGTTTTGATCTTGCTCTTCCGATAAATCTGAATCGAATCCACAACCGTCACGTTTACAAACAAACACTGTGTCGCTGATACACTATAACATACATCCTTTATGATATCACTATAAAACCGTATTAATCAATAAAAAAAATATTCGTTTCAAGAAAAGTTGTGTGCCATTCAACTTTTAAAAAACCAATTACCCAAAGAAGTTTACTGTACAACTCGAATATCGGCGGTACCGTACTATTCCCATCTGTACAGCAATAAACTATGTAGTAATCTTGAGAAATGTCGATGAAGATTAACTTTGCCTTGATATGTCCTCCAAAATAAATTTCTAAAGAAAAAATATATATATATACTTACGCATTGCTGAAAACTAACAAAACAATACTACAAATTAAATGATTAAGTAGCAGGGGCAGATGAGCAAGGCAGAGGAAACCCAGTTTTGAGACACTCCCCACTCCACCTTCTATCCCTTTATCGAGACATTGTGCGTTGAGTGGCTGAACTCAACGCCGAGCTTGTTCTTATTACTATAGCGAGGAAATGGAAATAAGTCACCCCCCTAGTGGAAATTATACCCACAACCGTCGCGTTTACTGCCATACGACGACGGCCTTGAATTTCTTAGATTTAAATTAAGTCAAATTATTTCTTGAAAAAAATAGCCGAAACCGGGTGACATAACTAGTATATCTAAAAAGTACCGTCTCAACACCATTTGTTCACCTCTTATGTAGGCCAGTTACAACAATAGTTGCAAAAGCAAAGGTTAGTGAGAGGTTCCGGAGCTAGATGATGAACAACGGAATAAGACAATCTTAACGTACAAAATCTTTACAACGCGTTGTGTAAGTGTTTAACTTTAACTTTGTTATCGGAATATTTATTTTTTTTTAGTCTTTTTTTAGCTGTCCCGCATATAGTAGGATGGGCAGTGAGTACCTATCTAGTGTTAAGACAATCCGACCTCCAAGCAACGCCCAAAATTTGAAACACTGTGTATTGAGTGTCGGAGTTGAACACCGCGCTTCGTCTTGTTACCAGAGTGAAGATAAGAAAATAATTAATTTCCTAAGGTGGAAATAGAATCCACAATCGTCGCGTTTACAGTCAACCTCAGTTATCAATTTAACGTTTTTGAATTTCAATTGTTAATCACCTACGTTTAGCAGTGGATGGCGATAAACTCACAAAAACACAGCGAATCACATATGCGAAGTTTAAGCCCGCGACTCTTACAAACCATCCAAGTGCTAGTTCAGACTTAAGCCATACGTTCTTTTTTGGTAACGTATGGCTTAGTGTTCAGAGCGCCTGGGGCCGTCGCGTACCGTCGCGTTCAAACTCAAATTAATATATTTACTTAATCAAACTCAAATTAATATGAGGCCGGTCGTGGCGCAGCGGCACAATGTGTGACTGCAAAATCGACTGGTTATGGGCTCGATCCCCACTCGAGGAGATGAAATATTTACTTGGATTTATATTTCCATTTCTTCGCTCTGGTGTCGAGATTAAGCGCGGCGTTGAGTTCTGCCACTCAACACGCAACGCCTCCAGAATTCAGCAAAAGGTGGGGAACGGAGTGTCCTAACACTAGGTTCCCTCTGCCTACCCTGCTGTGTGCGGGATGCAGCGTGAAGCTAATATATTTGCCTCAAATTTTATATATAAAACATATGTAAGAACCTTTATATCTATTACACTTTTACATATTAATTGGCCCTTACACCGATCTACTGAGAATTAGCCGAATGACAGGCGAACATGTCTCAATGATAATGACCTGACGTCTCAATGCAGTTCTGCAGATGGATTAAACACAATTGAGGCCATCGATCTATAATTAAGAAACAAATCTCTGTCGTCGTTTCACTATGTAATCTGTATTTGAGTTTCGTCACCCAACACGCTATAATTTGAGATATTTAAAGACGCAATGCGCGGTGTTGAGTTCCGCCATACAACAGGCAATGCCTCCAGAATTCGGCGGAAAGTGGGAATGGAATTGTCTTAATGGGAACGAATTTCCTTAATACATGATTCCAAGGTCCCGTAATCCCGGAACACCGTTATCGATACTTTTTAATTTCGTTAAGGCATACATTTCTTTTTAAATATAGTTACTTACTAAACTTCATTTCCTCGCTCTCTTAATACAATATATTGAATTCGGACAGAAAAGGGGAAAACAGAGTGTCTTAATAATAAAAATAATAAACCCCCAGGGCTTGTGGCGAGCTATTGGGGAGTGCCGACCCCACGGACCTGAGTCCTCCGGAGGGGAATTGTAATCTATCCCCCGCCTCTGGCTTGCCTTTATTGGCCGGCAGAGTAGAGCGCAAGAGCTATATGCTCGAAAGGGTGGAAGTGCTCAATCTGCGTAATAACGGGGAAACCCGCTCACGAGCTTCTCGTGATGGTGAAACCGGTGCACACCTCTCTACACCCTTAGCCGACCACCCCGATGTTGCGCCCAAGGCACTACGCTGCTTTGTGGGGGCCCATCTAGTGGGAGTCGAGTCATTCTAGCTATATAGCGAGTCATTCTAGCTATATTCTATAGTCTATTGTAAAGGTGGACGTCCGTTAGTCTCACTCAATAGCCCAGTAGCCAGCCCATCCAAATTCCATTCCATAGTCCTAGTTTAGATTTGCACATTTTCCATAGTTACCTGTAGTTACCCAGAGATGGATCCCCTCTCTCTATGTGTTGGACCTGTGTCCCCACGCAAGCCTTCCAAAGGACCAGGTTCTTTTGAACCCGTGAATTATGAAAGAGAAACATAATAATAATAATAATAATGTAATAAAGCGTGAATTAAGAAAACCAACGCTGATACTATCGTTGTGTATTCGGGAAGTACCTAATTGACATTATCTGCATTGGTTGGTTCATGCCAACTCTAAAGGAAAGAGATAAAGATAAAAATATAGATGACTTCCTGTATTCAATTATAATATTGGAAAAATTTGTCAATGCGATTTCCGCCCAGTAATACTTTCTCATGTCGTTAAATTATTAATAATAATTAATAAAGAAAATATTTTTATAATAATCCACAACGGGATTTGAATTCGCATCTGTTAAATTTACTTTATAGTGATTTTCAAAATATTATGATTGATTGATCGATGAGAGCGGTTTATCAATATGTGCCTAAGACACTCTGTTCGTCATTATCCGCTCAATTCTAGATATTACGTGTTGAGTATAGTAAAGAGAATTGTTAGAAATCGGAAGCGGTTAACGCTTTAAAAAAAAAAACGATAAAAACACATATCGTCTATATCTTTCTACACTATTTAGAAAGGGATACTGTGTAATTGCAATAAGTGATAGGTATGTAACACTCAGTAACAATACTTCTCACGAATTTCCTTCCGAAAAGGGCCGTTGCCTACAAGCAACTGCCCTCGATTGACACAACTCCACTGCTTTTATAGTCTTTTTCACCAACATCTACCCTCTTTTACACGAGCTCGCTAACAATATATACATATATAATATCTATAATGTATAATATATAAAATAAACTAGTTTTAAGCACACAGTTGTAAGTGGTTACAGTGCCTAAGTAAAGCTTACTTAGAGTCAATGGTGTCATTACATTAACGTAGCTAAGTTATTCCGTTTTACGTTTGGTGGCCAGCAATCTACGTGATACTGCTAGTATGTACGTTCATTCTAGCTTATAGAGCGCATATCTGCAAAACTCGAGTAAAGACTGTAAGTGGTTTAGATTTTGTGTTTCTTTTTGTAAGTTACGATATGTATACATAAATATGTATGTAAGTGTAAACTAAGGGATCCTGGTATTAGCAAAGACGACAAGTTAGGGTCTAGATACATTTTTAAAGCTTCACGCTGTATCCCGGTCACAGCAGGATAGGCAGAGGAAATTTAGTATTAAGACACTCCATTTTCCGACGTATTCTGGAGGTATTGTATGATAAGTGACGAAACCCAACTCTGCGCTTTGCTTCGACGCCAGAGCGAAGAAGTGAAAATATTAAATATTTAATTTCTAAGAGTAGAAATCGAACCCACAACGTGTCGCATTTATAGTCACTCGCTTGTGTCCCTGCGTCACGACTGACCTAGATGTTCTCCCAATATCTCTGAATTTTCTGATCAATTATCGGTCTCCATTAGTCACCAGTTTTAACAGAATTATGCACAGAAAGCAATTTCCACCAGCCAGAGCGATCTAATTCACGAAAGGGCGTAAAATACAGCACTAAAAAAGGTCCAGCACGTTCTATATGGCAATTCAGCACCTACAACACACTACGGTACTATATTATATACTCTACTTCTATACTATACTCTTACTATACGGTTTGAAATTATATAAATATGAATATACGTTTTTCTCTTTACTAAAACCTACCGAGGAATGAAGTGTCTTTACACTAGGTTTTTCACCACCTACCCTTCTTTATGCGGGATAAAACGTGAAGCCAAAAAAAACTAGTAAACATTTATTGGCCGACAAAAGGTTTACTTAATTTGTTTTTCGACATAAAACCTAAGCAATACTCGTTTATCTAAATGACCGAATACCCTACTAGTGTAGTTCGCACGAGATAGCAAAAAATGTATACATGGACTCTCTTTTATGTAATGTTATTATTTAAGAGAGTCTTATATTATTATTATAAAGAATATTTCTTTTTCGTTAAGTGAAATATAATACTTATTTTCCTTATCGTATCTTTGTATTACTCATAAAAACGTCGTGACACAGTTGGGAATGATTTAATTGTAGTTATATAGGTGTAGGTTTGTTATTTCAATTCTTTTATTTTTAACAAATATTATGTGAAATTAAATATTTGCTTTGGTTAAATAAAATGCGGAGTTAAGCTATAATATTTATATATATTTTTATATTTAGCTTCACGATGTATCCCGCACACATCAGGGTAGGCAGAGGGAACCTAGTGTTAAGACACTCCGTTCCCCACTGGAACCGCTAGGTTCTGGAGGCATTACGTGTTGAGTGGCGGAACTCAAAGCCGCTCTTTGCCTCGCCACCAGAGCGAATAAATGAAAATATAAATGTAAATAAATATTTCATTTCAGTGGAGATCGAACTCACAATCAGTCGATTTTATAGTCACAATTTGTGCCCCTGCGCCACGACTGGCCTCCAGGTATAATTTTTTTTTATATGGGTCAAAAGTAAAGAACTCGCGATCACCTCCGTGCTTATTCCGTCGAATGTTAGGTACATGAAAAAAAAACAATAATCAAACATTCTTATTTAGAAAACATCGAAATTTTAACGTAGCTATGTATGAACTGGCGCCCCTAGAAAATTGTCCAAGCGCTCTAACCACTAAGCCTTATGTCCTTATCAACCTACATCTACGTCTAAAATTTCTCTACCCAATGATAATTTCTTAGATTTATAATTTCGAAAGAAAGAAGGCTATTTATTAAATATTTTAAATAACTTTCATGTGTTATTACGTAGTTAAGCAACAAAAACATTATTTTAGAAAATGTTTTAACAGTTTGTAAGTAGCGAAATACCTTACAGAAATATTTGTTCACTAAAACAAGTCATAATTAAAAAATATATTTATACAAGACCTAAATCTAAACAACTAACAAAACTAACACATCTTAAATTACTTCAATCTACGTAAAAGATTATTAAGTTGACAAGAACATAATCATATTTAACTCACAAAGAAACGTAGTTCGTCTTGATATATACAAGTAAAATGAAACAAGATGGTAGATCGTTTGAACTTTAAACCTAGCTCAGGATATTCTTTAAAGAACAGGTGTTTTCAAATTGGATTTTAAGTGCTTGGAAGCTGTAAGTTTATAAGTTACTGGATTGTATTTCTATTCCATACATGTGTTTCATACGAAAGTGTAATTTAATTCTACTTTATTAATTTCTAGATACAGCTGGCAATTTACTTTGTTTTAACTTTTTAATCCTCTTTTCATATGTTTTCTAATTATGTTTCTTTTTCAATGATTGTTGAGCACATTTCCCTGCCAATAAATTAAAATATGCAAATCCCTTCAATAGTTCTAGAGATTTGCGTGTTCAAACAGACAGAAAGCGCGACCGCAGCGAGGTAAAGTGTTAAAAGGCTTACGTTATGTTGGAGGAACTTAACGTCGGGCTTTGTGTTATCAGTGTTTATACAATAAATAAATATAATAACTCCCACGACTGAGCATCGAATCCAGAACTATTACAGTAAGACGCTATCATCTTACAAGTTCCAATAATATCAAATTTGTCGCAACCCTCAAGATTTACCTGTTGGACTTTTCCTCATACCTCAAAATCCAATCAATAAATGTCTGTACTGAGATTTATGATTTGTTTTATTTGATAGACTTTTTGTAATATGGCTATATATCTATAGAAAATAGGCACAATGGGACGGTGCTTAACTCTACATGCGATAGTTGTAGGTTCGATCTCAACTTGGGAGTGTAATTTTGTTAAGATAATTTTTAATTTTTTGGTCAGTAAATCTCGGCATTTGCTTCACATCATCACCCTATATTAAATATGGCATATCAAATCCGCAAATCAGCGGAAGCTAAAGAATAATATCTTAACAATAGATTCTTCTCTCTCTCGCTCTATATTCTATTATGTGGACGAATCGTTTTTTTCAACTTCAATTGTATCTCACATACAACAGGAGAAGCAGGGGAAATGTGGTGTTAAGGAATTGCGAAATCCTTGCAGATTTCTTTTTATTTGTATTTTTAATTAAAAGTTACCGCAAAATATAAATACATTATTAGTACCAACATGTATTATAGACTATATTTAGAAAGTACTAATGGACTAAAGCAAGATTCTGACACTAAGTGATTTTGAGTAAGAGTAGAACGGGAAACATGCTAAAATTACCATTAAAACAGATTTTTTTATATATAAACGTAACATTTTTTTTTATTCCTTAATTGAAATGAACGTTTTAAAATAAACGTTCATTTCAATTAAAGAATAATAAAAAAATGTTACGTTTATGTATAAAAAAATATATAATTTATTGACAACTGAGGACTTAAAAGAAAAATTGGCAAAACAAAATATTGCTCAATCTTTTTAAAGTTAAATACTCGCAATATTTCGAAAATTTAAAAAATATGTACTATCGAGAACTTAAAGTGTAATGTCTCTTAAATCTCTATTTTATAGAGTTATTTTTTCATTTCCTTTTCGTTGGGTTAATGAAATCCAACATTGTATACCAGAAAGCTTTTGCAATTTACAACCATCGTATATCAGATACGACTGTGTACTAACGAAAAAAATAAAATATTTTTTACAGCTTATACAAGTTTTCACGCATAGCAGGGCAAAGAAAACCTGATGTAAAAACACTCCGCTCTCCGCCCTTTCCGCCCAATTTCCCTATTGAATAAAGGTACTCAACGCTGCGTTGTATGATAATTCCTGTTAATCATATTATATTCAAGTATTTCATGCTTTCCACTTCATTTAGTCAAATTAGTAAACAAATAGGTAATTAAATATATTTGTTTCTATTCATACCTAATAGCATTACGTTGTTTTTGCTTGGGTGACCTTGAACCCGAGATTACACACGTAAGCTGTAATCGATCGTAATAATACTATTCATGAGCAAAGACCTTCTTAAAATTAGGAAATATATATATTTTTCGCTTTACGCTGTATCCTAACCTAGAAGGAACCTAGTGTTAAGATACTCCGTTCCTATTATAATAAGATACTCCCGTTTTCTGCCAAATTCTTGAAGGCATTGTGTGCTAAATGTCGGAACTCAACGTCACGTTTTAATTCGTTAACAAAGCGAGGAAATAATAATGTTAAATATTTCGTTTCCTCGACTGGGAATCGAACCCACAACCTGTCGTGTTTACAGTCACACGCCCAGTTGTGCGCCACGACTTAGTCCAATCCGTTCTCCATTTTCAGTCCAATTTTTGAGACACTGCGTACTGAGTGGTGATAATGGAGTGGTTCTTACCGGTATGAAAATAGTAATTTGTTACCCCGAGTGGCAATCGAACCTACAGCTGTCGTATTAAAAATTGTTTACATTTTATTTTATATAGGTATATGTTACCTTTTTTAGTTGTTTTTAGTGGTTAACATTTAGATTTTTTAGTAAAAGTAGTGAATTTCCGTTTATGTAACAATAATGGCGTGACCTCTGTTTTATACAGTGATACATATAGTAGAAAGGGAATATCCATTGTAACTTTACAAGAACTTTGTTGGTTACACTCCAATTAAATTAGTCCTATACTTTGTTTGAAGTGTTATTCTAAAATGTTTAATACTTGAAAAAATAAAATATGGTGAAAAAGAAACTAGAAAACATGTTTATATTGAATTTTTATTCGGTGTTATAAATTATATGATACTAAATTCAAGGGGCGTACTCCAGTATCACTATTCAGGTCCTGGCTTCATCATCAGACCAGCTTGATGATATCATATTATTATTTTACCTAAACTACGTATAACTGCTAATTTTCATGTAGATCTAATTATTACAAGCGGTTAAAATTTAGTTTCTTAAATTTTATTGCATAGTTCCAACACGACCTAATGAAAGACGATAGTTTGAATATTTATTAATTTATTATAAATTACTTTTTTTTTATTGTAACATTTCGAAAATGTTGTTATATACATATAATATATCCTAAAATTCTCCACTCCGTTCTTTACTTTATGCCATGTCGGGGTAAAAAGTGCTCTATTTTTGATCTATAGGATAATTAAAAACGAGCATGTTATAAAAAATATTATTTATTCCTTAATCTAAGTAAGTAAATTGTAGAAAACATAGGGAACGAACACCTAGATTATCAGAATATTAAAAAATAAAGGTTAAAAAATATTAAACATAATAATATAATAATTTAGACTCCTTTTTCCTTAAAGTTCCGTAGTACTTCAATTTTATGAAATATTATTTTTAATTAGCGCCATTCGAAATTATATACATATATTACGAAATTAAGAAAAAAGTGCGTAAAACTAAAATGATAAAAAATTTGATAACTTCAATCCTTTCTCGAAGAAATGAAATATTTATTTAAATTTGTTTCCATTTCTTTGCTCTAGTGTCGAGGCAAAGCGCGGCGTTGAGTTCCGTCACTCATTACGCAATGCCCCCAGAATTAGGCGGAAAGTAGGGAACGGAGTGTCTTAAAACTAAATTCACTCTACCCTACAGTGTGCGGGATACAGCGTGAAGCTGAAGTTTTGAATAAGTTTTTTTTGTGAATTTTTACATAAATAAATCGTAACTCGTCATACCAGCTGATTATCAACACCTCAAGAAGTGTACATCGCTCACTCTAGAACTCTACAATACGCTACTACTATAGTTACGTACTCACCTTCACGGCTCGATCGATATCAACGTGTTGATAACCACACCTCAACCAAACAAAAAACAAAACATAAAAAAAAACAACAGTCAAACAGCAAGTGTTTAACTATCAACAATAGATTGTACTGTATGTATATACTGTGTAACACTGATTACGTACACCGGCATTTTTCCGGCGAAATGGAAATTAAATGGAATTTATACGGAAAATAAGGATTTTCGCGATTTAGGTTATATTATAAGTTATTTTTTTATTGAAAAATAATGTGAAACACAATAGAAATGTTATAATTTTATTATATTTATCGTAGTTTTACATGTACTTCAGCGAGAGCATCGAATAACCGCCTCGGTGGCGCGACCTATACTGACTTATGGACAGTATGAACTAAACGCGCCAGAACCAACTCTATAGCGCTTCGAACGGAAAACGCAAAAGAAAATCTATATCTATCCTTCTTTAACTTATAGTTGTTGGGACTATACATAGGTTTTCCTTTTCTAGTGCTGGATTTTGTTTACTTGTGTACAGTACCTCATTAAGTTATTTTTATATAATTTGTGAAGAAAATATTTTTATTATGATATTAATGTAATTAAAAAATTCAATTACCATAAATACTACCGTATTATTTACTTCAATAGGCCGTATTTGAGGCGATATTCGAGACCGTCGTGGCACAGCGGCACAGCTTCTGACTGTAACGGTTATGAGATCGATTGCCGCTCGGAGTATTGTTTTCATTTCCTCGCCATGATAGTAAGATAAAACGCGGCGTTTAGTCCCGTCACTTACAACGAAATTTCTCGAAAATCAGGCGGCACGTGGAGAAAATAGTGTCTTAACACTAGGTTACTTCTGCTTATCCTTCTATATGAGGAAAACAGGCGATATTCTTCAAAAAATGTACTAAGCTATATATATACACACACTATATCCGGCACACTGAGTGTATACATCGAGTGTCTGTGTTTGAAATAGAGTGTCTCTAATTGTAAAATGTATTGTGTCACGATAACTACAGGCGTATCAGCCCCTCCGTGACACTACTTTGACATTTTCAACCACCGCACCGCGCATAATAAACGCGTTACAGTACCACCAGCTTACGTGTTAGCAGCTCGGACACAGTTTCCGTACACTTACAAACTGACACTATCGAGACATTAAATGTCTCACGTTTATGTCGGAATTTCTGTCGTAGTCTATTCGTTCCATTAGTTATTTTCATTTGACCACGCGAGAGAAGCCACAGGATAAAACTAGTAGGTATATATTAAAAAAACTTAACAGCATATAATATGTTCATACATTGGACATTTATATATTATGTCCAATGTATGTACATATTATATTTACAATTACAACAAAGATTTCCGTTCTGGGGTTGCGCAGGGGCACAAGGGACTGAACGCGGCAGTTGTGGGTTCGATCCCCACTCGAGGAAATGAATTCTTATTTATTATTATTCTTCGCTCTGGCAAAAGCCCGCCTTGGAGTTCCGCCAATCAACACGCAATGTCTACATCTACAGAATTTGGTGGAAAGTGAGGAACGAGCATGATGCTCCCTCTGCCTACCCTGCTACAGCGTGAAGCTAAAAAAACTATGTACATATATTTACAATAAACATATAATTTAAATGGTTTGGGCACGTCGAACGAATGAGTGATGAAAGAATGGCAAAAAAGATTTATGATGGAAAAGTGAGTGGTAAGAGAGGAAGAGGGAGGCCTCGGTTGACCTTCGAAAACACTGTATCAAAAATACTGGAGGAAGATCATGTAAAAAGTATGAGAACCCCCTGGAGAGCATGTATGAAGAGGTTGATGACAGTGCACGAGGCGAAAGAGGTATGTAGAGACCGTAGCGTTTGGCGCTCCGTTCTCTCTGACTAGCTGGCTAGAGATAAAGCGTGAAGCTAGTATAGTATAGTAGATATAATTTAAACAAATAAACAAAATTGAATACGAAATTTCGTTCAGCAAATACGAGTACAATTTCCATCACAATTTATCTTCATTAAAAATTATTTTCGCTTACACGGCTTACTTTTACGTACGAAAGGTTTACACTTATAAACTTTTACAGTGCTCATACACATACAAACATATATTATACGCGAGTCGGGAGTGAGAGCACTCGCGGCTGTATTATAAACTGAGAATGTAACCGTGTTTAATAAACATCATGTGAACTAATAGGGTGCCCATATTTTATTAAATATTTTCAAATACAAGAAGTCTTTTTCTATTTTTTTCCTAACTTCACGCTGCACCCTGCATATAACAGAGTAAGCAGTTGGAACCTAGTGTTAGGACACTCAGTTCTATACTTACCATACAATTTTCAAGACATTGCATGCAGAGTGAACCCAATGTCCGGATTTGTCTTCTTACGGACAGAGCGGAGAAATCAAAATTGATTCTCCCAAGTAGGAATCGACAACCGTCGCTTGTACAGCCAGATGCTGTGCCACTGTGCCACGCAGCGGACGGTCTCATGATCTTTTTAACCGCCTTCTGTAAAAAAAGAAAGTTATCAATTCTACTGTATTTTTTCTTTTCGTAAAGGCCAATTATATTTAACATATTTTTGAAATATTGTTTAGATAGACGACTACTTCAATTTACTTTTTTTTTCTTTTATTTTTTTTTTAATAAACTTTCTAAAATTTTACAATCTCATTCCACCAAAACAAAAACAAATTTAACAAAACAAAACGAAAATATTGTTGAGACAACACTGACTGTCTCGGGAAGCCATAAAAACTGTCAACCCTACAATCATACAGCGTAATACTTATTTAAACTTTACTTGAAATATTTGCCCAAGATCTTACGTTATTTTGCAAAGTTAGTAACCTCTGTTCTTAGTTATACGGGTTCGAAGTAATTGTTTGAGAATTTTGTGTTTTTTTTTATTTTCCATTTAATTGATTAACATGGTGAAGTGGGAGTCATTCTATTTTCAATACGATGGGTGTGTGTTTGATCTTTAGTCAGGATTTTTTTTAATTCGACGCTATGTGTGGAATCTAGATTAGATAGATATATAGAGTATTACGTCAACCTGTTCCCATCAAGATATTTTCGTTCACCATTTTCCACCGAATTCTCGGGGTATTGCGTATTGAAAAACTGAAATGACAATATTAAATATTTCATTCCTCAAGTAGAAATCTGCGCCACGACGTCCTGAACTATTATAATTAATTTATTTTTGTTGCTAAGATTTTATAAGACAAATTGCGGTAAAACGTCTCAAATGCAATCGTATAGCGGTGACCGTAGTCTCTTTCTTGACACTGATATGCGTGGCAAAGAAGTTGAAAAAAATATTAAATTGATCTAGTGGTCTAAAAATTGGTTACTAAGCTGTTAGGTTGCAGATTTGTGTGTTAGTGAAAACTATATATAATCATTTAGTCTGAATTCAATTATTCAGATTATATTTGTTCACATATTTATATTATAATACTTTTTTCTGCCACTTAAATATATTAATACCTAATACTTATACTCTAATGTAAAAAATATAGAGAGAATAAATACAGATATTTACAGGATTATTTTTTTAAGGTATACTAATAATATAAAGTAAGTTTTCTTGAATAAATTAATAAAATATTAATGCTAAAAAACCATGTAAAAAGTTGTAAAAATAATTTTGTGTTTAAGAATGTATCACCTGATGAAATTGTCAAAACTTTTAAAAGCTTTAATTTGAAGAAAACTGACTTGTGACTTACGGGGCATGTCTGCTAAAGTGCTTAACACTATTATACTTAATGTTGCTCCTTATCTTCTTTTAAATTTTAATAATTGTTTTAATATCCGGTACTATCCTGACTTAATGAAATATAACAAAATAGTGCCGCTTTATAAAAGTGGAGATAGATAAAAACCCGGGAAATCACAGACCGATTTCTGTTTTGCCATCTTCAAGTAAAATATTTGAAAAATATATATTTAACCAACCAAAGTCCATAATTTTCTTAAATATTAACAATTGTTTCCATAGTGAGCAATATGGTTTCACCAAAGGCAAGTCCACTACAGATGCGGGTGCTGCACTCCTAAAGCACATTTATGACGCATGGGAGAAGTCACAAAATGCCATGGAAGTGTCTTGTGATTTATCCAAACCGTTTGATTGTGTAGACCATGAAACTCTGTCACTAAAACTATATCATTATGGTATACAGGATACTGTCCTTGATCTTATTGCCTCATATCTAAACCAAAGAATCGAGAAGGTTAGTATAAATAATGTAAAATCATCTGGATCTTCTCTAAGGATGGGCGTTCCACAAGTATCTATTTCTCCCTTTTATTTCTTTTTATATTAACAATCTGCCTTTTTATGTGTAGAACCTATGTGATAATGTACTTTTCGCAGATGATACCTCTTTGATATTTAAGGACAGGAACAAAATAAACTATGACGAATTGAATAGAGCATTATATATTATTATATTGCACATACTTCGTTGGTTTGATATTAATTAACAATCAAATGTTCAATACCAAAAAAATAAATGTATTGAGTTTGCTTTACTAAATGTTAAAAAACATAATTTTAGTCTAGTAATTAGTGGAAAAATTCTGAATGTGACGAAATCAGCAATTTTCTTAGATATAACTATAGATTCCAAACTTCACTCATCTGGAAGCACTTGCAGATAAACTCAGCTCTGCCGCAATTAAAAAAATAAGGCAAATGACGGACGTTGAAACCACCCGACTAGTCTAGTATAGTTATTTTCATAGTATTTTACCTTATAGAATGCTGCTGCAACCTAAGAGCTCGAGAGTCTCTGCGAGATGTTTTTAAAGATGCAGGTATTATTACAGTTGCTTCACAATTTGTATACTATAATATTCTGTTTGTCCGATAATACATTCAATGTCATAGTAAAAATACGATAGGTGGTAGACATACGATAGGAACGAGAAATAAAGATAAGCTTGTTACGCCAAGTTTTCGCCTTCAAAAAGTTAATAAATCTTTATGAGTCTACGTGTATATAATAAAATTCCGCAATGTATTCTAAGTTTGCCAATACAACAATTTAAAATAAAGATGTATGCAATTAATGTCTATTGAATATCATGTGGGATAGCTGCCAGTTTATGTAATAATTAAATTATACCGTTAACATTGTAAAAATCAACTGTTGAGTTTCTTGTCGGCTCTTCTCAGCAGAACTGCCTTCTGAGCTGGTCGAGGTATTTTTTTATATGTTCATTCGACAATTCAAAAGTGCTTACAATAAATAGTCTATTTAAATAAAGAATATTTTGAATTTGAATATGTGTATATACACATAACTCTTAGTTAGTTTTATAATATGATCACGGTTGCGAAGCCGCAAAGAAAAACTATATTATATATTCATTGGTAAATTGGTCGTGGCATAAAGGCACAAGCGTGCGACTGTAAAAGCAACAAGTTGTGGATTCGATTCCCTCTCGGGGAAATGAAATATTTAATATTTTTATTTCCTCGCTCTGGTAACAAGGGAAAGCGCGGCGTTGAGTTCCGCGAATCTACACGCAACGCCTTCAGAATTCGGCGGAAAGTGGGAAACGGATGTTTTTTTAATAGGAACAGAGTGTCTTATCTTTACACTAGGTTCCCAGGTTCCTTCCCTGATATTTTCAGGATTTAGTGTGAATCTAAAAAAAATATGTACACTTTTGATCGTTCATCACTTTAGACAGTGCCTCAAATGTCATACTCTTAATTTCATATTGCTAAATATTATTTTGTCCTTTTTAAAAAAAAATACTTTCAAAACTTTTAACAATTATCAATTTAAAATAACGTAAGTAACACTAATAGAAAGATTGCACTAATAATAATGCGGTGAAGCTTTGCCTTGCCGCTCACTGACCTTACTGACATACAATTTAACAACTGACGTAAATTACACTACTTTAATGCCTAAATACAAAAATATTCTAGTCTTATGAATTCAAAAGGTTGAATGATTTTTGTGGTTATTATATGTATAATAATTTTGATTTGTAAAAGAATATAACATTTTAAAAAGGTTAGGCTAAAAAACAAGGAAACTAAAAAATTATAACAATAAATATTATCTTCGTTTAACAATTTCTTGTCATTAAAAAAGTTGCGTGTGGAGTGGTGGAACCCATTGTCGAACTATAGCAAACCAGAGTATGGTATAGTAAGGATATGCACAATAATTTTTTTCCATGAGTTGGAACCGAACCCATAACTTCTGCATCATAACTACCCACTGCTCCACGATGACTTCACAAACAGTTTAAAGATCATCAAAAATAGCAATTAACATTTATCATAAAATTTGCTATATTTTTTCTACAGGAATTGTTACGTTACAAAGTTAATTTATTAAATAGTATATTTTTACTACACAGCTTACAAAAATAATTACTTCTTTTGAATGTAGTTTCTATATTTTTTCTATTTATTTTACGTTATATTTTGAGGTAATTGAAGATAATTATAAAAAACAATTAATATAACAAAATAATCCTGAGTAAATTTAAAAGCAATGTTTCATAGAATTAACTTTGTTATACGACTATAAGTTGTAGAAATTTTATGGATCATTTAAGACCTTTGAACAATTGCCATTTTATTACTAGTGCTAATGCCACACGTTGGAGTAAATAAATAATTGTTTTCCTCGCCCTGTTAACAAGACAAATCGCGGATGTCTCAAAATATTTGATCAAAACGGAGAACAAAATGTCTCAACACAAAAAAAAATCCATAGCATAATTTCAACTCATAACCACCGTTCTTCTATAAACGAACACACGATGCCCAATTATACTTTACGACATTAGTTTAGTAGATACAGCTGTTTTACTGTGGAAGTTGTGAAATAATGAACTAACCTTGCGTATTGTGCCATACTCGGCTATCAGAGCAACATGGAACGTGGCAATTAAGCCGCACTTTGATTAAAGCACCAAATGCTAACAATAACTCCACCAGTTACAGAAATCCCTAAACTTTAAAGGTATTCGATTAATTTAAGTGGTTTTGGAAATTAGTTTAACGCCTTCTTTACGTAATAATGACTAATGCCAGCTTACAATTTGTAATTAATAAAAAAAATCTAGAATTAAATGAGAAACACGATTGCATAAATGAATTAAAGAATACGTGAAAAAAAAATCTCTTTAAAATACAGAAGGATTAGTTCATAGGGTCTCTACAACGCCATACAGAAATAAATATACATTCATACATAGACTGATGAAGACATTACTCTCTTTTGTGTTGCGCAATCGGTTTAAAAAGCGCAGTGTGGTGGTAATTATGTAATTTTTATGTACAGAGAGTAGAAAAAATAAATACCTATATTTGTATGAAAATAAAACATTTATGTATAATTGTGCAAAATGGCGATGAGGTAACAAAAATATATAGGTACCTACGTATACAGATGACCTTACGGTACATCGTCTGAATGTAAACGGGTTCTATTCCTACTTGGAGTAATGACTTATTTTAAGTAGGGCAGTAGGGCAGGCGGAGATAATCTAGTATTCAGTAATGCCGCCTTCCACCTTCCACCCAATTTTCTCGACATTGCGAGTTAAGTATTGGAACCCAACGGCACGGTGTGACTTGTTAATAAAAATAAAAATATTTCATTTCCCCCAGTTGAAACAAACCCCCAAACATTGTGCTTACAGTCCAACACTGTACCACAGATAATATGTAATGTCTTTTAAAAGTTAAACTCTACAAATCTTAAACATTAACATTGTTCCAATCTCCCCAAATGAATAATAATCAATACAAGTATGAATTTATATTTCCATTTCTTCGCTCTGGTGTCGAGGACAAGCGCGGCGTTGAGTTCTGCCACTCAACACGCAATGCCTCCAGAATTCGACAGAAAGTGGGGAACGACGTGTCTTAACACTAGGTTCCCTCTGCCTACCCTGTACTGTGCGGGATACAGCGTGAAGCTAATTTACTTATAAGTATCAATAGTATACAAGCAAAGTCAAAATATATGTCTAGTATATAACTAATCATATTCAAACACATTCGTGCTATACATGTTAATTGTAGGCACCAAACGCAGTCGACCGCACGCCACAGCGCCCTCTGCGGTCGCCGGTCTGTTCGAGATTTATATTTTAGATATTATAATTGCATAACTTACGGTATTTATGTATTATTATTATTCTTATTTAATTTAAATTTGACAATCTTTTTTTCTTTTACGAAGCTTGTTTTAATTTAATTTTGTATTTTTTTTTTCAGCTTATTGCTCTATTTCTAAATGGGCCTAGAGCAAGTTAGACAAAGCGATCCTAGTACTTTGGTCCAATTGGTTTGTAAAATAATTCATTCCTCTGAGTGTGAATCAAAAGCACGACCGTCGGCTTTCAGTCACACCCCCTGTACCGTTGCGACACGCCGGTCTCGTATATTATCCGGCAAAATAGACTTGCGCAATAGAATTCTGGGGCCTTCATGGTCTCAGGGGCACAAGGGTGTGACTGTAACGCGACGTTTGTGGGTTCGATCTCTACTCAAGAAATTAAAACATTATTTCACAATATTTTCATTTCTTCGCCCTGGCACTAGGGCAAAAGCCCAGCGTTGAGTTTCGTCACTCAACACACAATGCCTCGAAAAGTTCAAGGGAAAGTGGGGAACGGAGTGCGTTAACACTAGGTTCCCTCTGGCTTCCCTGTTGTGTGCGGGATACAGCGTGAAGCTGATTTTTAATTTATCATATAATATTATAAAAAATATATATTAAATATAGCGATAATCTTAATATTCCTAAAGTGCTATTCCATACTAAGGATAGAAAACATTTTTAGAAAACTTCCTACAGAGATACTAACAACATACATAATTTGAAGCCCAGTGCATAAGAATTTCGACGTAGCTCGATGAGAGCGTATGGCATAGTAGTCAGAGCGCGAGCGGACAGTTTCCCAGAGTCGTCGATTCAAAATTTTATATATTTCTAAAATTCTAAGACATCAAAAACCATTTTTCAAAATTCTTAACCTTATCGAACCCACAACTATCCTATCCACCCATTATACTTTTAACAGAATTCAAATACTAAATAGAAAAGGTTACAATATAAATGACTAATACATTTCTTTTATGCATACATTTCATGAAAAGAAAAAAAGAACGTGAGTGTGACTCATAATTACCTCCATTATTAATGTGACATTCTACTTTTCCCATATAATGTTACACATCGGTTTTCACGTAGCTTCGTGTTAAGCTTTCATACTATGGAATATGTGGAATGAAATAATAATTGATTTTGTTTTATAAAATCGTATTGTTATAGAGAATAAAGAAAATTAATTTTAATTAAGGATAAAAGTTTTAGAATATTATCCACATTAAGTTAATTGTATATTGTGTAAAAAAGTGTAAGGATATCTAGGATTTGTTATTTATAGTACCTATGTTTATGTACCACGGTTAAGTACCATAAGATATAGGTAGGTATAAACAAATTTTATGTAATGTTATTAAAGTAATTGTGTCGTATTTTATTGTTACTGCACGTAACAGCTATGTATTAACTCAATCTATACATAGCGTCTGTTTGTCTTTCTGTATGTCCAGGCTAATCTATAAATACCTCTTCCCATAAGGGAGGTGGTTGTGGAGCTACATTGAGGCTGCCTTTTATCCCGTAATCGAGACCGTCTACTTAGATACAAAAATTACTATTTTTGACAACTTTACAAAATTTACTATTTTTAATTAGATTACAAACAACAAATTTTTCTAATATGTAATTTTTGCGAGCAAAATCAAATATAATCCTAAAAAAATAAAAAAACGATTTATTAAGTGTATATCCGTATAGATGATATCTAAACTAAAATAATGAATACATTTTCCCTATTTCACTTAAATAATAAATAAATATTCTTATAGTTCAAGCTGGTATAAAATAAAAGATTATTTTAAATTTCTAATATTGTAATAGTAAAATTTCTAATTTTTTTAGTAATACATGATATGATTGAATGAAAAATTATGTTAGAATTTAGTGTAATTTTCCGTTTTTCCTATCGCGTAGTGGAGATTCTTGAGTTCTTGTAAATATTTAATACTAGATTTTTACCTACGGTTTCACTTCTGAAAAACATAATGGAAGCTTAAAGTAGTAGAAACATACACATACGTGATGTTTCATACATTGTAGTCATCCTCGATCCAACACGAAATAAAATTTCAAATCAAACCAGTAGCTCCTGAAATTCTACAGCTTTGTGTAAATAATCATCTTCCCGTCAAAATTTAAACTTAGAATTAAAACTAAGTACAAGAATTATACGGCTACCATCTATACCATAATAATAGTTAAAAAATCAAATCCAAAAAGGGTATTTTATAATCGTGTATATTTTTCAGGTTCTGATCGCAATGTTGGTCACACTGCGGTCGGCGATGTCACGTCCGGTTGCACGTACTTGACACGGCACCGTTACCGTATATTCGCTTTTACCAATTAATAATTGTTTCGGATATTTGTTAAATACCTCTTTCATTTACGGTTTGGACGAAATTCTTTTAAAATTGCATTTTTTATCAATTTTTTTACTGTCTGCACTTAATTATTCAAATATATATTATAATATAAAATTTTAGCACAATTATTGGAAATACCACTTCTAAACTTTAAATAATATCACACATCTACATATATGAAAATATGTTAGCCGAAGCCATAGTGGCACAATGACACAGCGTCTTAAAACAAGACGGTTTTAGTTTTGATTTCCATATTTCCATTTATTTCTTTTCATTTCATTTGAAATAACCCCTTCCCTTAAAAGACAAAATGCAGCGTTGTGTTCTGCTTCTCTATACGTAATGCTTTGAAAAATTGAATTGTTTTAACATTAGGTTCTGCTTACTGTGAAAAAGTTTAAAGATGTATGATTATCATACATCTTAGCACACACAACAGCAAAAACCATTGAAATATTTATATCATGGTTGATATATGAAATAATATATGTATATTAATATATGTATATTGAAGTAAATGATGATTCTGATCATTATACAGTTTTACATTGCAAATTGAGCGAAGGCCTTGCAGCAGAGTGCACATTTTACAATTCCTCTTTTATTTTGATTGAAGAATTGTAGGAACATCGACATATTTTAATAAATAATAAATATATATATTTTTTACTTCATGCAATTCCACCATACGATTGTGTTGAATTTGAAAATAATTCATTCTCCTAAGTGGTAATCAAATCTATAACCTTTTAATCTTAAATGTCATTGGATATTCTTAAGTTAGTATATTTTTTTTTTCTATTATATCAAATTATTGGTAAACCGAATTAATAAATAAAAAACTAGCTTCATGATGGATCATTCACCCTTCTACTTTAGTCTCGATGATAGTAGATTCGATTTCACTCAACCAATAGGAATAAATTTAAATTATTTTATTTCTCTGATCTCTTTCCGATCTTTTATTTCTCTCTTCTTAGATCTTGAAATATTAAATGTCGTGTTGCGTTCCATCATTAAACTTACAATATTTATAACAACATTTAAAATTTAAACAACGGATTGTCCAAGCACTGGATTGCTGGCATATACGAAGGACGTCCAAAAATTATAAAAATATAATAATTAAAATTTCCTACTTGACAACACTGTATATGTCTATTGAGGCCAGTCGTGGCGCATTGGCATAAAGTGTGACTGCAAAACCGACTGGTTGTGGGTTCGATCTCCACTCGAGGAGATGAAATATTTATTTTCATTTCTTCGCTCTGGTGTCGAGGCAAAGCGCCGCGTTCAGTTCCGCCACTCAACACGCAATGCCTCCAGAACTTGGTGGAAAGTGGGGAACGGAGTGTCTTAACACTAGGTTCCCTCTGCCTACCCTGCTGTGTGCGGGATACAGCGTGGAGCTGAATACAACACTGTATATATTACTTCTACAGAGCAAAACCATGTCACACCACTAGTATAATAAAAGTATTTAAAAATACAAGTCCTAACTTGGCGTACCTCCAGCCATTGTAGTGTCGACATGACTGTAGCGTGGCATAGATATGTGTTTGTTTATTAAACAGCTTGGCTCGCGGTCGTTACGTACTGGTAGAACGTTACGGCCGAAATGGAAACAGTTTTTTTAATCTTCCTATTCTCAATTTTTTTCGTGTTGTTGTTTTTAACATCTTTAGAGTTTGGTTAGGTAGGTGGCAGGTACTAGTTATATGTTTAGAATTAGATTATATTATATACACTATTAATTTTTGTGGCGAGACATGGCTAGAGTATCGAGGAAATCCTCGATGTAATAAAATATTGAATATTTTAATTTCCCCGCAACGAGGCAAAGCGCGGTGCTAAGTTCCGCCACTCCCGAATTCGGCGGAAAGTGGGGAATGGAAGTATCTTAATGGGAACGGAGTGCGTTTATATCGTTTATATAATTGTATTACACATAAAATATTCTATTAAACGAAATTTCAAACCTACGACTTGTTATTGACTAAACTTTTTTTTGGTGTAATAAATATATAATAACTAAATACACATTATAATTAACACGCAACGCTCAAAATCTTTGATTATATTAATAAAAAAAGCAAGTAAAACTTAGCAAGCCAAAAAAATGAGAATAGTTAGTTATATTCTACATTAAATAAGCTTTTCAAAAATCACCTAACATATTTCTTTAAAATTTCTAACCAACAATGTGGAAGCTCGTTATTTTCGTAAAAGATCCCCCCAGTACTTAGTCTTCAGTCTTCATTATAAAGATTTCAGGTTTTAAGAAGGAATCTGACAGTGAGCCGTAAAGCTGATTTAACAAGACGTATGAAGCCATTTAAACGTTCTGGATTTAATTCCACGAAAACAGACTCGTTTCTACCAAATAGTTTGGATAATATTCTAATATATTATCAGAATTATCCTATTTTTAACACACTTTTGTTAGGTCGACTTGTAATATCAGTAATGTGCTTCACGCTGTATCCCGCATATAGCAGGTTAGGCAGAGGTAATCTAATGTTAAGCCTCGAACAGATTCCCCACTTTCCGCCGAATATTCGAGGTATTGCGGTGTTGAGTGGTGGAAATCAACGCTGTATTTTTACCAGAGCGAAGAAATAAGAATTCACCCGAGTGAGAATCGAACCCGGTACCGTCGTGTTTACAGTAACGTGCTTGTGCCCCTGCGCCAAGCTGCCTCGTGTATTAATCTTATATCGATTATTAAGTCAATATAAGCTATAAGAAAATGAATTTGACTAACTTGTAATAATTGTGTTATTTACAAGTTGCACACTTGGCAATTATATGTAACTTAAGAAACATTGTAGTAATATGGTATCATTGAGCTGGTCTGGTGATGGAGCCAGGACCTGAACAGTGGAGAGTTTTCGAGGTTATTAGTAACCACTACAACTCGTATTTAGGTTCCCATAAATAGCACATCCTAGCACTCGTAGCACTTTGTGTAGAAACATCAGAAAATATTTAGTTTTAAGACACTCTGTTGTCAACTTTCCGTCCGAATGCGCGAGTTAAATGGTGGAACTCAACGCTGCAAATTGCCCAACCTGAGTAAAGAAATAAAAATAACTGCCTCAAATGGGGACCCAACCAACAACCATCGGATTCACAAGCAGATGTACCATTCTACTCCACGAAGACCTCAACAGCCATATTTATCAAATATAAGCGTATAACAAACAGAATAGAATAGTAATAAAACCGCAGAAATTAATTAAACAAAATAATCATATAGAGTTGAAACAGCCTAGCCAGCCGTTCCGCTAATCCCCTATACACCTAGACCGCAGGTTTCGATACTGTCGTCAGCATTAACGTGCTTTTGTAGCAGGGTTTTGTAATTAATACATCGCAAATAGGTTATAATTAATTATTAATAGAAAAAAATACATATTTTTTTTAATTTACCATAGGTTTAATATATCTTCTTTTATAAGATACTCTCTCACTATTGAGAGAACATTTGATAAAAGAAGATCATCATCATTGTAATCATCGGCCCAACGTTTTTGATCTCCACTCGGAGTATTTTATCATGTATTTTTTGTGTGTATGGAGTGTAATTTTTACGGTAAGTTAAATAGAGATTTTGTATTTATCGAATTTTCCTCGAGTGGGGATCGAACCCACAAACAGTCGGTTTTGCAGTCACACCTCGTGCCGCTGCGCCACGACCGGCCTCAAGTTGAACTTTAAATTATAAAAATTACTTTACATGAGAAAGAAAACTCTCTTGCTTCTTAAACTTTATGCCATTCTTTCTTCATTATCTTCGTCTTCAATTCAATTCAATTCGTTCTTCAATTGTGGGTTGATATTTTCAGTTTTTTAAGAGTTCCTGTACGATCGAAAAAAGTCAAATTCTTTTTTAATTGCATTAATAACAAAATTTTACACTACAGACGAAATAGTGATAATATTTAATCATATTTAATTAGAGTAGAACTAAAGTTCATCATTAAGAGAATACATCTCGGCTCTTATTTACAATGTAACTAGTAGAATAGTAAAATAGTTAAACACAAAGTTTATATACATAAAGCTTAACTACTCAGGTGTCGAGCACAGTGTAATATAATATATAGGTGCCTACATTTTAGTACAAATTAATGGATGCTCCTACTCATGACATAGTGAGGGATAGTCAAGGGTAACAAATATATGTTATGAATACACAGAGGAAGTTAAGTACTTTTCTTTATTAAACTATATGGGTTAATCCTCTGCTTATCCAAGAGGGAACCTAGTATCGTTTGTGGTCTTCCCTATAAATAATATACTTTAATCAGCGTCACGCTTCCCCCACACAGCAGGGTAGGCAGAGGGAACCTAGTGTAAGACACTCCGTTCCCCACTTTCTGCCGAATTTAGGAGGCACTGCGTTTTAAGTAGTAGAACTCAACGCCGCGCTTTGCCTCAACACCAAAACAAAGAAAATAGGAATGTAAATTTAAGTAAATATTTCATCTCCTCGAGAGGGGTCGAACCCGCAACCAGTCGGTTTTACAGTCACAATTTGTGTCGCTGCGCCACGACTGGCCTCATAATATACTTTAATATACTTTAATTCATATACTTTATTTCCAATAAATATCATCCTTTAAGCTCATAGCAACTCTACGTTAGCGACCCTACATATTCGACATGTTAAGTGCATCTAATTAGAGTTATTCACATTGTTGTAGTTTCGGTTTTATGTTAATATGCTAATATGCTTTACTTGCATTGTACAATGTTAGATAGCTTACTGTTCTAGTTAGAATATGTTTTTAATATTAATACATGATTATAATTACGATGATACCGTTCTTAATTATACTAAAGTTATTATTAGTCAATCTTAGAGAATTCAATTACCATTTAAATAAATCAGCTTCACGCTGTATCCCGCACATAGCAGGGTAGACAGAGGGAACCTGGTGTTAAGACACTCCGTTCCCCACTTTCTGCCGAATTCTGGAGGTATTGCGTGTTGAGTGGCAGAACTCATTACCATTTAAGTTTTATTAAATTGATAAAAATATATACTTATACTATAAACATATACTATAATATATACTTATACTATATACTTATACTATAACTAATTGTAGGCTGCCACTCAACAATTAATGCTTCGGGAATTCAGTGAAAATTCGGGAACGGAAGTACCTCGATGGGAACGGAGTGTGCTTACACTACGTTCCCTCTGCTTATAATACTTACTCTGCTTTGTGCAGGATACAGTGTGATGACATGTTTTAAAAATTACTAAAATAAAATATTGTAAGTTAGCTAAACATGAACAAAGCCAATACGGCTAAGAGCCTCTATGTCATATATCAATTCACTCTTACGTTAGTACAACGCGTAAACCTTACTCTATTAGATAGCCAACATTTATTTTAAGCAATTTATTATATAAAACAAAAAACCTTTGTTATCTCAGTTATAAAATACATGGATATAATAGTAACATAGCCCATAAAACTTTAATGGGAAGCAAAAGGATGCGGTGGTTCCATAAAAAATTGGATAGACGAAAACATACGGTGGAAATTTTCCTGTACTCTGTTGAATCCTGAACCAACAAAATAGATTCTATTTTAATTCATATATATCAATCAGCTTTACATTTGATTTCGCATATACCGCTAGGTAGGCAGAGATAATGTAATATTTTTTATATAATATTTATTTTAAACCTACGACAGACCTTATTTCTATTCTGTGTTATTGCGATTATCAGTTTATTTTGAGTATATCATTCACGTCATTAAAGTTTGTTCAGAAGAGTTGTTGGTTGGGTCTATGTTTGGAACTTGTAACCTAGTGCTAACAATATGTTTCCCACTTTTCTATAATTTCCTAGACATTACGAAGTTTTTGGCGGAACTCAAGGTCATGGTATATAGAGCGTGGAAACGCAAGGAATGCCTTATACTCTCGAATATATTCACTGCAGCCTCAACGACATCTACGTCATTAACAAAAAAGTACTACGAGAATAAGATATGAACCAATAACTCAGCTTTTAGTATAGCTTTTATCAACAACACCTCAAGAGAGATAAAAATCAATTTTACTAAATTGAAATATTATTTTTTATTTCGTATGTTTCCGCTCATACCTTTCGATATGGTCGTAAAAGGAGACCTCATATAATTGAGGATACCAGGATGTGGATTACCATCGTATGAATATAAACGTAAATAAGAACCTTTCAAACTAAAACTAAAAGAAATGGAATCTAGGCTACAAATTTTCTTAAAAATATATATTTCTTATTATTAAAATTTCTAGGTCATTGTGTCACAGTGGTTGTAAACACGAGAGTTTTCTATTTTGTAATTATTTCTCTCTGCTTCCTAGAACTGAGTGAGATCATTTCAACTCTTTCTGCTCGCTTCATCCTTTTTATCCGAGTAGTAATTCTAAAAATTAAAAAAAAAACACTAAGCATAATGAGCCGCTTGCGGTGGAAACCGAGGTTTAAGGCCTGCCTTAAATTTCAACTTACGGTACCTTCTGTCGAAAAGGTGTTTCCGTTTTAAAGCTGAAGGTACTCTTTCCTATCCCCTCGTCCACGCCGGTGTCTTCTAGAGTTCCACACTCTTCCTAAACTTATACGCTATGTATACCAGTGACATATCGTACCAAGGATGTCCACTTGGCTATGAACGCCAACGATGACATTTAAACTTTTCTAATAAAGCCTATTCCTTAGTAAATGTAGGTTTAAAGTTTAAGAGTAACTTAGACTCCAAACTCTCTTTCAGATCTCAAAATAATTGAATTTGACAAAAAGCTCTCTTCAGACTCAGTAGACTCTACCATTTTTATAAACAAGAGCGGTAAAATGTCTTTTAGAAGCAATGTGACACTTTACAAAGCTTGTGTTAGACCGCTTCTCTCTTACGCTTGTCAAGGACATATATTCTTCAAAAGTAACAAAATAAATTCTTACTAATCACATCAGGTTGCCCTTGGTACGCTAGTAGTATTGACTGACACGATTTAAGGGCACTGCAAAAGATTATCCAAGCACTATTTGAGCGCGCAGGCTCGAACGCGAATCCCTTTATAGTAATGGCGTGTAATTACACCCCTCACAGGAAACTTAACCTCAGACGTCCGAGAAACTTTTCATTAGACCTATATGATGCCATTACAATTGCTAATACTCTGTAAACATATAGGGAAAACATTTGACATACTTGACACAAACACCATCATTGACGGAAGCGACGGATAGATCAGACCGCACGGCCACGTGGCCTGGTCCAGCGGTAAGGGACCGATAGCACTCTCAGATTAATCTAATGCGCCCCTATATCTTATAGGAAACTTCTAAGACCGCACGGGATTGAACGGAACGGGAGCAAGCCTAAGTTCGAGTCGCGCAGGAAACGCCCATGCCGCCGTCGATATCTTCTCAGCAGCCACGTAGTGCTTGCAATTTTTCAGAGACAGGGTACCCGCTTTCATACCCAACCGATCACTGTAAAAACCAATAGGGCCAACAACATTAGCCTTATGTTCGAAAAAAAATTGAATCAGCTACACGTTTTCTTTCTTATATAGCGTGATAACACTAAATTTAATCTATCTACCTTACATAGAGAGAACTTAGTATTCAGACACTCCGATCCCTACTTTTCGCCTAATTTTCGGGACCACACATGAATGGCGGAAATCATTGCCACGCCTTGTTTACCAGAGCAGGAAAAGGGAAATAATTTAAATGTCAAAAGGTCATTCCCCCAAGTTCGAATGGAACAGCCATTAGAACGAACACAAAGGCCTTTTACTATACAAGTAAAAAAATACTATAAAAACGAAACAGTATACAATTACAGACTAAAAATACTGAATCATCATAAAAGCTTTCCAACTGAAGCCTAAAAATATCAAATTCCCAATAAAAAATATACAAAAAGCATTGAATAATGTCTAAACTGTGAGTCATAGAGTTCTCCGACGCTACGTTCGGGGAATTACCCTGACTCATGTCCCTAGACGATACAACCTTTAACGAGAAATAGGTTTATTTAAATGGTGATAACATTTTGGGTATTAATAATTATTTATATGTATGTATGTGTTCTAAATGTTTTTACAAGCATATATTTTATATAGGCACATATACCCACTGTCACGTTCACAGTCAGTCGCTGTGCCACTGCATCACGGCAGGCTTAAATAATAAAATAAAAAAAACATGTTTCAGAATGTTCTTGATATAAATAGACTGACAAACGTTAAAAAGTTTTATATACGAGTAAGTTTATACAGATATTATCTCTAAGCCATCTTAAAATTTCATCTAAACTTCATTTAATTTTCATAAATATTCAAGGCACAATCGAATTACATGTACCGAGGAGTTCTGATTATAATATACAGCGTGATTGGCATTCGCCACTTGGGCTATTATGGATGATATTAATTAAACAAAAGAGCTTTTAAGCTAAAAGTTTAAGCGTCTCTTATAAATTAGTCAAAACGAATTATTGTTGCAAACAAATAAATAATTCTTGTAGTGATGTAACCATGTCGATTTTTTATTTTTTTTTTATTTATGAGACACCATATGGTTGATACATGAAGCTTACACTGTTAGAGATTTTAGCTTCGCGTACAATGTTAGTCTCAAATCTCTAACAGTGTAAAACTAACTAAATCTAAACTAAAACTAAACTGACGGTAAACTTAAACTATCGAATAGCATTTTTGGCAGACCTAACCCTCTCCGAGTGACGTGAGTGACAAGCAAGACAAAAAATAAGTATATAAGATTTTTTTTTGTATTTTTATTACAAATGTATAAGAAATATCTATGTGCAATTTAAAATATTAAGAAGACCAATGTAACGAAGCGAAACATAGCATCTAACAGTAAGCGTGGCGATTATGAGGTCGATCCACATTCGGGTAATTTTTTTTAATTTCCTCGGTCTAGTAATAAAACGAGGCCAGTGGTGGCGCACGACGTGTGACTGTANATAAATATTCAAGGCACAATCGAATTACATGTACCGAGGAGTTCTGATTATAATATACAGCGTGATTGGCATTCGCCACTTGGGCTATTATGGATGATATTAATTAAACAAAAGAGCTTTTAAGCTAAAAGTTTAAGCGTCTCTTATAAATTAGTCAAAACGAATTATTGTTGCAAACAAGTAAATAATTCTTGTAGTGATGTAACGATGTCGATTTTTTATTTTTTTTTTATTTATGAGAGACCATATGGTTGATACATGAAGCTTACACTGTTAGAGATTTTAGCTTCGCGTACAATGTTAGTCTCAAATCTCCAACAGTGTAAAACTAACTAAATCTAAACTAAAACTAAACTGACGGTAAAGTTAAACTATCGAATATAGCATTGTTGGCAGACCTAGACCTAACCCTCTGCGAGTGACGTGAGTGACAAGCAAGACAAAAAATAAGTATATAAGATTTTTTTTTGTATTTTTATTACAAATGTATAAAAAATATCTATGTGCAATTTAAAATATTAAGAAGACCAATGTAACGAAGCGAAACAGCATCTAACAGTAAGCGTGGCGATTATGAAATCAATCCACACTCGGGTAATTTTTTTTAATTTCCTCGGCGCAGCGGCACGAGGTGCGACTGTAAAACCGACTGGTTGTGGGTTCGATCCCCACTCGAGGAGATGCAATATTTACTTAAATTTATATTTCCATTTCTTCCCTCTGGTGTAGAGGTTAAGCGCGGCGTTGAGTTCTGCTCAACACGCAATGCCTCCAGAATCCGGCAGAAAGCAGGGGAACGGAGTGTCTTAACACTAGGTTCCCTCTGCCTACCCTGATGTGTGCGGGATACAGCGTGAAGCTGATTTTCTAGTAATAAGACAAAGGGCAATGTAGATTTTCGCCACTCAATACGCAATCTCGGAAATTCGGTGATGTTAAGACACTCTGTTCCGCTGGATGCGGAGTGTCTTAACACAAGGTCACTTACCTTGCTATATGATACATATAGCATGAAGGAAACAAAAAGTGGAACAAAATTTATATTGACGGCATTTCCATATAATTTCTATCGATAAGTAAAATTTGAACAAGTCTACCGTTTCGCACAAATAGAATTATAATGCCGCCACTAGATTTACATTTTGATTGAGCGAGAATTTACTTCGAGTTAGCGAATGTACGAGTATTACCATACTACGGAGTGGTGAAAACGAAATTGGTGTTGTTTAAAAATTAAAAAGGCTTGAAAAAGTTATTTTTGTTACCTACTTTTAATCAAATAAAAAATGTTTAAAAAAAACTTAACTAAGAGATTTTAGAAGCAAGCCGCAAGCAAGAGTTCTCTTTATTTTATTATTGGAATAGGCAGATTTCTTTCTCCTCTCTATTCACTATAAAAATGGTACCTTGTTTTTTTTTAATGATTGTAAAGATCCATAAAGGAATTAAATATTTTAATTTATTCTTATCTACATATGTATGTATAGTATTACTTAGTGATGTCAGACGTGTAATCGAATTTGTTCAGTCTTCTATAAAGTTTCAGTTGGTTCACTCTAGTGGAAACGTATCAAATATATATATTATAAAGAAAATCTTATCTATCTAAGAGTACTTCCATTTTTCTGATTCTATAACCGGCGTATGTTTAGTTTCTTTAATTTTTTTCTATTTTGCAAGAGATTATTAAATATAATTTTAATTTTTTTTCACGCTTTATCCCACAACGGAGACTACGTAGCTATATGCGGGATAAAGTACGCAGCTATCGCGTAAATCTAAAAATAAACACTTTTTAATATACCTACTAGTCTAAAAGTCACAATCTTAAATAGATATTTCATTATAGATAGGACGTTTCTCAGGGGTGCTTTTAGTAAGATTGATTTCATGTCAGCCAATAAAAAGTAAAGCTTTAGTCTCGCTGGAAAATCTTTTTAAAATTTAACGTTTAAAGTAAACAAAGATTAATGATCGATATCTATTCCACACTGATATGCACTATATAATATTAAAATTCAATAATAAATTAACAAAGTATCAAGATTTAAATAAAAGTAATAATAGATATACAAAAAAAATCGGTCAAGTGTGAGTTGGCCGCACCCACCGGGGATTCCGTATCAATTTCAGGATTGTAAGTCAGCACGAGTACTATTTAAGTTTGTCATCGAATAAGAAAATGATGTGAACCTCGTGATATTGTCAAATTTTAAATAATACTTGTCTTAATAAGACAAGTTTAACATAATATGTTAAACAGTGTTTAACATAATATGTTAAACAGTGTTATCGAAAACGAATGATTAGACACTATATTCTCTTTTCTTTCCACATATATTTTGAAACGCCGCATATGGGAAACAGGGTGTCTGAACACTGGATTTCCTTTACCTACCCTTATGTACTATGTACAGAGTGTGAATCTAGAAAATAAAACATACAAAGGCAATATAGTGCCTTTGACCATCAATATAAAAAATAATAAATTGTGCCCGATTTCATACAAAGGCTACAATTGTTGTAATATAATCTTGTTTCGTAGGGCAAATAATTCAATCAAAATCTTTACGGTCGTCCAAATAATAAAAATGTACTAAACCTGCGTTGCCAATTCACTAACCTTTAGTGTACCGGAAATGAGAAAAGCGCCCTATATCGAATATTGTATACTTCCTGCCGGATGTGGACGTTTCAATGTATACAGTTGTTTTGAGCTGGATTTTACGCCATTTTCTATTTATTGTTATGGATTTTGGGCAAAACTAATCCTCTGTTATTGTAGAAAAGAAAAAAATATGATTTTGATTGGATATCTTCAAACGATATCTTTATTCATATGTGGCATTTTTATAACCTTTTTGGTTACCTTTTGTTTTTCATAGCTTTTTATACTCCAGTTGTATATTATAGCTGAGGAGAGTGCTAAAATTAGACAGGGCAGGCCAGGATTTCTCCAAAATTCCTACTGGGATAAAGAGAATTTCTAGCATTTTATCTTTGAAATTAGAGTAGCGGGCGGGCACTAATTCATATAAACGTCTTGATATCGGACTGTTTGATTTAAGCTGTGCAAATGTGACTGGATGTGGGAAGATGACCAAATAAGTATTTACTATTAAATTCCTAGTCAAATTTAATGTATTTCGAGAGTAAACCACGTATTATAAGGAAGCTTTTCATGTTTTTAGGGTTACGAAGGACGAATGTTAAAAAAATAAAACGGAACCCTTACGGGATCACTTTGCTATCTCGAGACCGTGTGGAAGTATTAAGATGAAAATGATATCAAATATTCTGGTTCCTTTAAAGCACATAAAAAATAAAGCTTCTTGTTTGTTGAATTATCAACAAAATCAAAAGATATGGGAGTGTTTATGAATCATTTTATATTTTATATGAAATTTGCCGCGTAACCAAGACATATGGGAACTTCCGGTTTATTTAAAATTATGAAATTCCGCAAAAAGTGAAAACTCTCAGTGCAGATAGAAAAAAATCCAAAAAGTGACAGCGTATAAAACATCTCATAGGAAAAAAATCAACACAAACTTATAATTGTAGTTCACTTGATATAAAATCAGTGCATACGTCCGCAAATTTTATTTTGTAAATTTTCGTAAATTATACTTCCCATTGACGTACAATCCCGAAATTGATATGGAACCGGTTGACATACAATCTTGAAATCGGTATGTGAATCCAACTCGCGTTTTTATATAAAATCGATTTATTATCTAAATGAACACCTAAACAAAAAGCAAAATCTGTATCTATAGCTAGTTTTATATTTGAACTAACCAATTTAAAAATATTGTATATATGCGACGGAGCGTAAACCTTTGAGGACTTCAGGCGACCTCCCTTCATCCGATAGTTCAGGAATTTCCCCATAAAACACCCCATTGGTCGCGAAAAGATATTGGGTCGGGTCGGAAACCTCAGGTAAAGGCGGTAATAATATAATTTATTAGAGACGGTTTTAGATTGAACGATATAATCAACAATATGGTTTTTTTAATAAGTTTCTAATGTCATAAAGTAGTGAAACCGTTAGTTTAGTGATAAATCTCCTCCAATCTCATTCTCCAAATGGGGAATCTAACCCAACACCGTCGCGGTTAACGTGAGACGCTACGCTGGCCAGTGCGCTACGACATCCACGGGAATGATTATCAATACCGAACTCTAGTAGACATCACTTAGCCTACGATGTTTTCTAAAGTCTACGTCGAATATTACTTTCCATCTACCTTTTTTGTAGCTTCACGCTGTATCCTGCAGATCCCATGGTAGGCAGAGGGAATCTAGAGACCTAGTATTAGGACACTCCGTTCCCATTAAGACACTTTCATTCTCCACTTTCCGCTGAATTCTTGAGGCATTGAATGTTGAATGGCAGACCTCAACACTGTGCTCTGCCTCGTTACCAGAGCGAAGAAATGAAAATATTAAATAATTCATTTTACATTTATTTTAAAATTTTACATTCTGTCCTATTTATGATGAGAAACCATGCGCTACGACTGGTCTCCCTCATCCTGCCCATAGACATCTGCGGAAAAAACGTGAAGTCATAAAAAACTCATATTAATTACTGAAACCTTTCACTTCGTTCTTCTTTTAAATCCTTCAATAACGTGGACTTTAAATTTTATTATTCTATACAACTTAAACCGTAGTAACACTAACAGCCACTTCTTGAAAATTTAATACTACACTAGTTACAATATTGATATTGCGGTAGCCTAGAAATAGTTTGGTATTCAACTCGTTAACGCTCCGTTGGCGTATTCGCTGGTGACTGCTCAAATATTCAAAATATACGTACGTAGGTACAAACAAACCTCGTTATATATAGCCAGCGTTTGACGAAAGCTTTAAGCGGGGAATTAATAAATGGATTTCATATCAATTTTGTTTCGAATATGCAGGGACAAATTTTAATTAAGTTGTAATTCTTTTTTGTTTTTTTGAGCTTCACACTCTATCCTGAACCCCTTGTCCTCTCTGTCTTCTCTCCTGCATTTGGTAGGACTGGCAAGACACTTTATTCTCCACGCACCGCTCAATTTTCAAGACATCGTCACATTAACTATCAATTACTCTCGCTGCGCCACGACAGCTCCTTATAAGATCTTCATATTCAAAATAATTATTTTATCAGAAAGGTGATATTAATATATCTTATTTATATTTAAATTTAAAATCTACTTAACTTCGTAAGAGTTTCGTAAATTATTTATCATAATTTTTGTCTATAAAAGTGGTACCGTAATAATTTACATTTACATATATTGTAATTTTTTAATGGTCCGATTTTGCGATGTCCGATGCAAAATAATCTGTCATTTTTACGAATAGTACAAAAAACACACATCAAAAGAAGATATAACAACCAGAGCAAAATTGCTAACAATATTTCCCTTCCTCGGGTGGGGATCGAACGCACAACCAGTCGCGCATACAGTCACACACTACTACTGCGCCACGACTAGTCTCATTACCAAAGGTACATTCATATACAATATTGTTAGAAATCTGAAGCGGTTATCGTTTTTAAAAAAACACGATAAAAATACATATCGTCAATATGTTTCTAAACTATTTGGAAAGTGATACTAAGTAATTGCAATAAGTGATATATATCACCTACTAACAATAGTTCACACTAGTTTCCTTCCAATAAGGGCCGTTGCCGACAAGCAACTGCCCCCGATTGACACAATTCCACTGCTTTTATAGTTATTTTCACCTAAATCTACTTTCATTTACACGAGTTCACTAACAATATATAATATTAATCAATTGAAATGAAAAGGAATACACAACACTATATTTATCAAATATATGAAAACATAATGATTCATCCATTTCAATTCAGCTCAGTTGAAGTTCCAAGCTGCAGGTAGTTTGTAGCGGTCGCACTAAACGATGAACATGTAAACGTTGACTAAAATACTGTATAACAGCTACTCCATTGTTCCTACGTTATTTAATGAAGTATAAAATTCCTTTTGTAGTTAGTTGTTGGTTGTGTATAAATTTTGGTAATGGTCACATAAATGTTAACATATATTTTAACTTTTTTAAAAGTGTTATTCCACATTTAAATAGAAATTGATATAGAAGACGAACAGGTTCAAATTTTATACGTAACTGGCGTTGTGCATGTCTTGAAAATTCGGGAAATAGAAACCATAGTGTCGTAACGCTAGGTTCCCTCTGCCTATTCTGCTATTTGAGTAAAAGTATAATAATAATAACAGTATAAATTAATAAATATTACTGGCCATTATTTACTCGGGTCACCGAAGCGCTTAAGTAATAACAAAGTGCGCCCCGTAGACTGTGGACGCAAAACTTTTTAAAATCCTCTTAAAATTTACAACAAAAGAGGACAAATTTTACATAAAATAATAGTGTTCCACTCATTGTTATGTAAAATGGATATAGCCATTTAAAAGTTTTAATTTATACGAGAAATTGTTTTAGAGCTATGCCTCGTCTTTTGGCAGTCTCGAGTTTAAACCTTAATCTTCTTAAAATTTATTGTTACTGATAAAATTTATTTATTTGTACGTTTATTAAATGTTCTGGACATAATTTATTTTATCTGCCTAAAAGCAGTTAACTAGTACGGACTTCAGTGTATAATATAAAAGTGGGTAACGGAAACTGGGGTCCCCCTGCCCACTCGGCTATATGTGGGATACAGAGTGAAGCAAAAAATATTAATATGATAAGGAAAAACTTTCTACCCTTTTTTAAGAAAAAATGAATTTGATATAATTAAAAGTTTAGATACATGGTGAATGAATGTAGAAATGTACCTATTATTTTTATTAAATATACTAAAAATATTTTTTAAAAATTTCACACACACACACACCATTATACGTGGAACAATATTTCCATTTTTGTATAAAGTGACATACACATTGGTAAGACAACACCTTTTTATACGTGAATTCGTTCTCTAGTATGCATAAATAATTGCATATAATGAAAAAAAAAATGTTAAAGTAAACATAAATACATATCGCTTTGCTGAAATTGGAATATATTTGTATTTTTTAATTATACAGGAGCAAACTACTCTATCAGTGACCACGACCTATTACAAGGTTTCCGGTTAAAGAGTTTCATTTAAAATATATAAAAATCGCTAAAATCGAAGAATTTATTATTGCAGGAGAAATAGTAAAAAAAAATCATAATCTTTCCGCATGCATTGATATGTTTAACATTATTTTCATAATATATCACATATATACAAAGCCACGTCTTGGTCTCATACTTCATGTTGCAAGAAGATTACAGCTACAACTGTACGACCACCACTTTGATAACTGTGGACCAGTTACACGTTACCACAACTCTACAAGTAAGCTATATGTCAAGATGAGTAACGCAGTGGAGACTGCAGTGTACAGATGCTAGGCACATCTATGAATTTAGTATTAGTAGTTACTGGTTTGTAGAAGTCATACTTGTTTTGTATGTTTATGTATTGTATATGTTATGTATGAATTAGATAAATAAAAATAAATCAGCTTCACGCTGTATCCCGCACAGAGCAGGATGGGCAGAGGGAACCTAGTGTTCTGACACTCCGTTCTCCACTTTCTGCCGGATACTGTAGGCATTGCGTGTTGAGTGGCAGAACTCAACGCCGCGCTTTGCCTCGACACCAGNATATATATATATATATATATATATATATATATATATATATATATATATATATATGCTTATTGATTACTTTTATTTATTTAACCTAATGATTAATGGGTAATTTTTTATGTCAATATAATTTAATTGATATTTCAGCTTCACGCTGTATCCCGCACACAGCAGGCAGAGGGAACCTAGTGTTAACCTTCCGTTCCCCCCTTACCGCCGAATTTCTGTAGGCATTGCGTGTTGAGTGGCAGAACAACACACAAGGCAACACTGCGCTTTGCCTCGACACCAAAGAGAAGAAATGGAAATATATTTCATTTCCTCGAATGGGGATCGAACTCACAACCAGTGGCGTTTATATTACATTACACTTTGTGCCCCTGCGCCACGACTGTTTTCTTATTACTAATACTTTCAAATATAGAAACTCAGACAAATAAGTAAAAATAGATTTTATTACATTTTTACAGAAATATGAAAAGACTGCAAATCTTTTTAATCTTTTTTACTACAAATATGAATTAACAAAAAAGAAAATAGATAATCTGTAAACAAATATCTCCTGTACAATTATTTTACATACATAATCTTATATAACACCTTCACCCAATAATTATTTAACAAGGAGCATTTCGCTACATCTAGTGGAGCGTATCTGGCGGAATATCTGAAACTAATTATTAAGTTTGGGCGCTCATCCGCACGTTATCTTCAATTTTGCATCGCCCTATATATGTATACTGGCGACCTGCCCACGGCTTCACTTGCTTAGATTTTATTTTTTTTTTCTTTAGCTTCATGCTGTATATCGTGCATAACAAGGTATAGGTAAAGGGAACCTAGGATCGAAGTGTTAAGACACTCCGTTCTCCACTTTCCGCCGAATTCTTGACATTGCATGTTGAGTGGCGGAGAGCGAGGAAATGAAAATACTACATATTTCGTTCCCCTGGCAATCGAACCCAGAATCCTTGTATTGTATAATTGAGCCCCTGCGCCACAACAGCTTCAATAATTTATTTAATAAACTAAATAATAATGTGTACTTATGAATACTTGCAACGCTCTTATAGTGATATCTTATACAAAGGACTTACGGAAGCTCGTAAGGTCTCGTTTTTGCAATATGTTTATAGTAACAACTCCACTCCCATTGGTCATAGCGTTATGTGACATATTCTATAACCTTCCTCGATATATGGAATCTCCTACACAAAATGATATTTTTAATTTAAGCCAATTCTTGAGATTAGCGTGTTCAACCTAACAAACTCTTCGACTTTATAATATCAAAATATATAGACACTGTAGATAGTTATGTATGTATCAACGATCGCTCGAGTAATGAGGATTGAACTAGTTTTATAATAATTTAAGTTAAACTTCTGTTATAAATATAAAGTTGCATTGGCTGTTAAATTTTAAACTAACGCTATCGAGGCTTGGTAGATTATAGTTTTAAAATATGCATGAATATATTATAAATTATGGCTTAAATATGTATATTTTATTTTTTATGGTTCCGTACCTCAAAAAGAAACAAAAACCGGTCACGGACTGAAAAAGAGGGAACCTAGTGTTAAGACATTTCATTTTCCAGGCATCCCCCAATTTTCGAGACATTTTGTGTTTATTGGCGAAACTTAAAGCCTCGCTCAATCTTCTTACAAGAACGAAGGAATGAAAATATAGTAATTAATATATTAAATATTTTCTAAATATTATTTATTATGTTTGAGCAAGTTATGTTAACTTCAAAGGCAATATTAGATATTGACAAATCAAAGCGTCCTGTTCGAGACGTCCGCCAACGGAAATGGTACCGCCGAAGACTCCTTTGGGACTTCCGCCCCGTTTATGCATATTTTTGCATTTCGTGTGCACATTCAAGAGTAGGTACCTATATAGGATAGTATTATTAGGAATTTCATTTCATTATAGGTAATGTTAATGGCAATCATCCTATGAATATAAATAAAATTTGACTAAAATAAAATTTGTTACTGTGCAATGGGATAACTTTTGACTACAAACGCAGGAGTTACGGATTCAATATCTGCTCGAGGTAATGAATCATTTTTATTTTTCCTCTGTAATAAAACAAATTAAGATAGTACATGTTGAGAGTCCACAACTCAACACGTAGTGATATCAGTAAAGAGGCAGTGGGAACCTGGGATCCTAGTATTAAGACATTCTGTTTTCATGAACACACTTCCGTTGTCCACTTTCCGCTGAACTCTGGCGGAACTGAACGCTCTCTGCCTCGTTGGCAGAACGGGAGAATGAAAATAATAAACATTTCATTTTCATCGAGTGGAAATCGAACCCACATCGCGTTTTCAGTCGCACGCCTGGCCCCTGCGCTACGACTGTCCCCAATTATATTATTTCACCTGTTATTTTAAGTAGTACTATAATATAATATAATACTAGTACAGCTTTTTTGAATAAAAATAAGAAAGGCAGTAAAGCTAACATCGATTTCAAGTTAAAATGAAAAGAAAACACAGGATTTGCGTCACAATATTCAATATAAGGAGACTAGGGCGGCGCCCCGGCATTACCTACTCTATGGGCTACAGTACGACACCGCTGAGATTCACTTGCATACATGAGTGAGATTCGCTTATTCTTGTACAGAGTAGGTGTTGTTAAGAGACATAGGTTTTTTTGTAATATTTTCATTGTGTACTGTCGGGATTTATTCGTGTTTCCTTAGAAGGCTATGGGGAATCTACATATAGGTAGGTATATATATTATATGATTCTTTCGATACTTAGTGATTAACAAATAACGCACGAAATTCGAAACACGTAAAATATAACTCAACAAGTTATATTTATTATTATAGTATTTGGACGAAAATGGTAGTCTCCGCCTTCTGGGTAAAACACAAGAAGTGCATGCAAAAAGAATATAATCAAATAAGCCATACATCAGTATTTAGAGTAGTTCATTTCATAATAACTTAATATTTTAATCTATCAACATCAACCCCGTTAAGAAAAATATGTTTTTTTTACTACTCAACTATGATAAGATAAGGAACGGCGTTGAGTACCAACTCTTAAAAAGAAATAATGTCGAATTCGAATGTTTTATTTGTTTGTTTAAACGCTAAGATCTTAGGATCTACTGGTCGGATTTACTTTTTGTTTGATTTGCATGATAGTTACATCCATTAGGAGTACTATAGGCTATATAATATTATGGTTTAATTCTTAGTTAGCCTTAAATAATGAAATAACAGAAATAATTGAAAATTGTAAGATGATATAATATAAATAATATTTCAATGTTTTTTATTTGGCGAAGATATTGAAACTTACGAGCGAAAGTTATTCCATCATCAAGGAAATTTTATGAAGATAACCATTGGCTTTTATGGCATGTAAATTGGACGTATACTTTTCGAGAAAATGTAAAATTAAAATAATTCCATGCTCTGTTTACGGCCGCAAGCATAGTCTCGAGTCCCATGGGGACGGGGGGCGCCCTTGTAGCCAATTTCGTCCTCGCAAGGAGAGACGTAGGCTTGCCCTTGTCTCAAAATTATGAAAAATGAGTGCATGTATAAATCATATATTTAATCTTATGGCAAATGCAGCATAATACAATTATTACAGGTGATGTATGCGGGCGAAGCTGCATGTGGGTCGCTAGTGGTAAAATAAACTGCAAGTTTTATTCACATATGTATACATATAGAGTTGAGTATCTATATTCACTGACATTCGCATAATGCTAAAAATAGTTTAATCGATTCTTCTACACTTAATAAGTCAATCGATTCTACAACAAGCATGGACTACAAACGCAAAAGCTTTTACTAGTTAACCCTAACAATACAAACAGATTGTTATCACAGAGTAATAACCACTCCACTACTATTCTATCTATATCGATACAAACCATCCTATTCGATATACGTAGTTAACATCGCAAATCGATTTACATAAATGGATTTCCCCGCAAATAGTTCGCTTCATTACTATTCAGCGGTCTGAAGTCTAAATATACAAGCACTTTCACTAAACACCTAGAATAAATCTAGGATGTTTACGTTCTGACATATCTATTTTGGTAATGTATTATATTGTATGAACTTTGCTGGATGACTTTCGCTTTCTATAACACTTTTACTTTCGATTAAAATAGCAAAGCTTAGTTTGGAAGTTTAAAAATAATGTTGCTATATTTAACGTTTAGTTTCACCTTTATACAACTGAAAATAGATACTACATTTTCGTAGTTGTTTAAAGGTTAAACTGTTGTTAAAAATGTTATATAAAACAAAAATGATTCGTATATGTCAGAAATAATTAAAGTAATGCAAAAAAGTAGCTTTCAAGTTTTTTTCGCCTAGCAAAGTGGACTTACCGAAAAGATGTAGTGCCAAGACACTCTGTTTCCGAGTCATTTCGTTTTAACTAGCGGGACTTAAAGCTTTCTCTTGCCAGATCGGGAAAATGTAAACATTTCATTGTAGGAATCGAGCCCACAACCGTCGCGTTTACAAATCGCACATGGCCTCCAAATAAATTATTATTGTTTACTATTCGTTTTAGCTTCTAATAAGATAAAACGCGGCGTCTACTTCTGCCACTTAACACGATCAATCCTACGAACACTCTTCATATTGCTATATGTGGAATAGAACATAAAGTTAACCAAAAATAGCCAATTTTGATCCCAATTCGTCTACAATCACACTACTCTATACCAAGAGCTATCCAAGGCAAAGAGAAAATGTCGGGTACTCGTTCAGAAATGTACCGAGTCTTGCACCGTACATTACTAGGTTTCAACGACGAACGTATGTCTCCCGTGGGGCAGTTATAAGCTACTTCCTTAAAGGAGATGTATTATGTAAAGAAATATCCGATTTACTTTAAATTTGATAAAATATTGCTTTGGAAATTCTTAGGTATTTTAATGTTATATTGATTTTTTTTAGTCTAGTATAACTTGAATCGTACTTCTCTTTTTATAATAATAAATAAAATAAATCAGCGTCACGCTGTATCCCGCACACAGCAGGGTAGACAGAGGGAACCTAGTGTTACGACACTCCGTTCCCCACTTTCTGCCGAATTCTGGAGGCATTGCGTGTTGAGTATAATAATAATTATGCATCATAATAAAAATTTTTTTAAAGATCTTTATGTTTACTGATTATATTACAAGATTTTCTTACATAATTTTTGAGTTGCGGAAGTATTTGTATTTTTTTTATTATTTAGAATTATCATTTTCTTCTTTACGCTGTATCCCAGAGAAAGCAGGATATGCAGATTCCCTTTGCATATCCTGCTTTCTGTGGGATACAACCTAGTGTAAAACACTCCGTTCCTCAATTTCCGCTGACTTCGTAAATATTTCATTTCCTCGAGTGGGAATCGAATTCACAACCTGTCGCGTTTACAGTCACACGATTGTATTAAATTTACAAAATACATACTCGTACGTCAACTTATTTATGCATTTTCTTTGAAAAAACATTTGAACCCACAACTATCTTTAAGCTATTAGTACATACTAAATCAATGTTAATTCATCAATATATCAACAATGAATTATGAAGTAATATGAACTAAAAGAGCGTTGCGTTCATTTTATTGTCCTATTACTTTTCATACACTGTGAGCATTCCATTCAGAGTCATCAAAAGGCCGATATCAGCGGTGACATTATCTGGCAGTAAACATTTTATACGTCATAAAACCGACCCACTCGGCTGTATATTGCAAATGTATGGAAAAAATGCTTAAACTAGTATGAATGTTTTTTATTTTTGTGTATTTTCAGTAGGTATATTACAGAATAAGCAGACAAACCTGGTATTAGGACTCTATTATCCGCTTTTTGGTATTTTTTGGAAACTTTATGAGTTTGGTATCAAGCATCAAAGTTGATCTTATCCAAACGAAGAAGTGGAAATAATTAAATTAAAATACTCCTCTAGCTTGCCGTTTTCACTAATATACAGAGTTTCAAGAGAAAATATAAAGTTTTGTTATATACTCTTCATTTCTTATAGATTCGTACTTAATAAAATCAATAATAATATTTATCAGACATAATTTCCAATTTCTTAAACGATTCTATTTCTATAATACTATCTTAATATTATATATTTCGATGTGGGGTTAATAAATATTCTAGACTGCTATAAAACTTTTAATACATTTCATTCATCTACTCCAAGTTCAATAATCAAGCGTTTAGGTTTGTAAAAACTTTCTCTTCAACTAATGAAAATTGACGGCTTTTAACAATTAAGAATTAATAGGTTTCATTTACGAATAATAAGAAAATCTTTGATGTCTTTTCGGAAAAGTAATTTAACTCAAAATTTTGGCTTAGACACTTTATAGTATGTACGTACGAGAACGAGAAACGCCATTTTGCTTGTTTTAGGTGTTTGTTATTTAGAATATTTGTGATTATCGAATCAAATAGACCTAGAATAGTCCATTTATTTCCCTTTCTTTTAGTTTAGCCCTTTCTAGCAGTTTTTGAACCGGTAACCGTCGCTAGTCATCTAAACGACCGAAATACGTCACGATGAACAATTTAAACTATAAAAAAACACACACATATATCTTACCCACGGAATAAAAAACCTACCTCAAAAAGTGCTAACTGACAAACAAAGATGATTTAATGGGAACAAAGCTTTTTTTTTTCTTTTATTATATAAAACACACCACGAACATTGATGATCCGTGCCCTTTTCTGTTCTTTTTTTTATTTATATTTTATTAGGATTTTATTAGAATAAGTTCTCGGTGTTTTTTTTGTTTAAAAATAATAATTTAAAATATAATGCTTACAATGACATTACTCAAAGTATTGTCCATCATTAGAGACCACTTTCTCCCATCTCTCTGGTAGCAGGAATCAAGCCATTTTTCGGCTTCTTCAAAAGAATGGAGGCGCTGCTCGCTTAAACCGTGCGCCATCGACCGAAACAAGTGGTAATCGGAGGGGGCTGTGTCCGGTGAATTCGGCGGGTGGGGTAGAACTTCCCATTGAAGTGTTTCCAGGTAAGTTTTGACTGGTTTTGCCACATGTGGCCGAGCATTATCATGTAATAAAATCACTTTGTCGTGTCTCTGCTCGTATAGTGGCCGCTTTTCTTTCAGAGCGCGACTCAAACGCATCAACTGAAGTCGATAGCGAGCTCCCGTGATAGTTTCATTAGGTTTAAGCAGCTCATAATAAATTACGCCCTGCTGATCCCACCAAATGCAGAGAAGAAGCTTAGAACCATGGATATTTGGTTTTGGCGACGATGTTGATGCGTGACCCGGCATGCCCCACGATTTTTTTCGCTTTGGATTGTCGTAGTGAATCCACTTTTCATCCCCAGTGACGATACGGTGCAGAAAACCTTTTCTCTTTTGCCGTTGAAGCAACAATTCACACATGAGAAAACGTCGTTCTACGTCTCTCGGCTTCAACTCATACGGCACCCAATGCCCTTGCTTTTGGATCATTCCTAACGCTTTTAAACGTTTTGAAACTGTTGACGCATCTACTTGTAACGTTTTCCCGAGCTCTACTAACGTCTGACATGGATCTTCTTCAAGCAATGCCTCCAATTCTGTCTTCAAATTTTGTCGGTGCTCCAGAACGCTCTTTGTCTTCAAGGTCAAAATCATTACTTTTGAAGCGCCTAAACCAGTCTCTGCACGTTGTATTCGACAAAGCATTGTCTCAACGAGAATTCTGTGTGCTTCTGCTGCAGATTTTTTCTGAATAAAGCAGTGCAATAAAATTCCCCGCAAAAACACTTTATTTGGCACAAAAGTACACCATTTTCACAAAGGGAAAATAAATATGTAGTTGACACTGTAGTAAACACTATTCTATAATACTATAATTTGAGGTTACATATAGTACTACTTTGGTGATTCATTACCGTACGAAATTCCATGCACAGAGTGCCGCAACGCCATCTTTCAAAACAGCGAGAACTTATTCAAGGTCCGAATAGTGTACTCCTTTACACAGCAGAAGAATTGAATATTCAATTTGTTATGGTTAGCTCTATTCCGGTGGTTGCGTTAAATTGTTTTAGGTATTATATATTATATTCTGGAGGTTATTCTGTGTTTCTTCTTATTATATTTATATTATATTTGTTTATCGCCTCTTGGTCTCTATGACAGAAACCTATCTTTAAGTTCCAGTCCATTATATCGGTTACCGAAGATTCAATGGCTCGACGGATAAACTTGCCGATGACGTCTTCGGTGTCGCTATAGTGCGTGCGTTCAAGTCATCGCAACGACAACACATGATATCTGCCATGTATGGCACTCTTGATTGATGTCTGAATGATGACTATAGACTCGTGTGTTAATCCCTGAGATTTATTGATGGTGAGCATGCGTGAGTAGTTTCTTCTCCCATATAATTTGCAGATAGGGTTCGCTTTCTCTGCCTGTGTGTGGACTAAGTGTAAGATGTTTGGAGAATGTGCAGATATTGGATGCCCCTGTGAATCTAGATCTTTTCAGGGAGCGAGTCTTCAGTTAAACTGAAAATATTCCATCGTAAATCATTGATGAGTATATTATTAATAGTTACATTACATTCGTTTCGCACAACATTTGACTTCAGATACGAAGATTGCAGGTATTGTTTAGATGATTCACACTCTTCGGCTATTAAACAAAGCGCGGCGTTGAGTTCCGCCATTCAACAAGCTGTATCTGAAACGGAGTGTCTTAACACAAGGCTGCCTATCCTAATACGCAAAAAAAGCTTGAAACTAAAAAACATATTTATAAGATATGAGATATATTTATAAGAACTTCCATAGTTATATTTTAAAGTGCTTTCAGCGATACCTCTCGACGTTTCCATGCGAACAACATTTGAAAACCAATTACGACACGTAGATACCTCTGGAGTATAAAATGGCCGGTACTAATTGGGATGTATATGGAGGTGTTTTTTTATATACATATATATTTTTTATATTATGTTATCTATGTAATATAAGTTTTTATTTAATTAAGTGATCAGTAATTAATAGTATTGTAGTACTTAATGTACATTTAGATAATTGTAAATAAGTAGAAAATAAGAAGCTGACGCAGTGTGGCGGAGAGTCTCCGTTCCTCGCTTTCCGCAGAAATCTCCAGGCATAGCGTAATGAGAGACGGAAGTCAACACCGCGGTTCGCCTCCCAACCAGAATGAAAAATATTAAATATTTATTTCCTAGAGTGGGAATCAAACCCACAACCTGTCGCTATTACAGATGCATATTGTGCCCCTGAGCCACAGCTGGCCTCAGTTTCACCTACAAACAAATAAAAAAAACACGTAAATATAAAAAAGAAATTATATCCAAGAGGTAGTAATAGCGTCTACGAGCAAATAAAATTCCATTGTGGTTGGTTGCTCTCAGTATCGACGCTGTATTCTTGAAAAATTAAGAATCTCAAACTAATTATAACTCGCTGAACGCCTCGAGCTATTATTCTTAGTTTAAAGCAAGGGTCGGGTAGCTATCACTGGCAGATTCCGTTTATACACCCGTTTTTCCGTTCGAGAGAACGATGAAGTGTTAATTGGGAAATATAAAAAAAAAATATATATATAGCCTGTTTTTTTTTCAGACAACGAAAAATATTTCAATGCAGATATATTTAAATTAATATTTTTAATTGTTTTATTGTATTTACAAGTATATTATATTGTAATTTTATATTTAAAACTGTGTTTTAATACGTGCTTCTTGATAATTAGTTACTTAAGCTGTATGGTTGTATAATATATAGATGTACTATATTGAATAAAAAGCACGAAGACCCCATGGAGGCTATGTAAATTACACACATTTGCAAATGAAAGGGTTATGCAGAGACCGTGCCGCAATATACTGCTCTTCATTTCTGATCTCAATCAATTATTATGGCTGCCTTTTCTGTAAAATTCATTGCTTTTTCAGCTTCACACTGTATCCCGTACAAAGCAGGATAGGCAGAGAGAACCTGGGAACCTAGTATTAAGAAACTCCTTTCCCATTAACTACTTCCCGCTGAACTCTGGAGCCATTGCGAGGGATTGTTGAGTGGCGGAACTCAACGCCGCACTTGAGCTGCCTCGACGGCAGAAAAATATTAAATATTTCATTTCCTCGAATGGCATTCGAACCCACAACCCGTTGTGTTTACAGTCACATGCTGCCCCTGCGCCACGATTAGCGTCAAAATTAATGAAACAAAAATATAATTTTTGTTTTATTAATTTTAAAATCATTAAATAATAATATTTACTTTTGATACAGTCCGATATTAAGTTGTTTTAATTACTTTAGACTCTTTAGAGATATTTGGGAATGTATATATGTATAATGTATTTTTTTGGAAATACTCAAATTCTTAAAGAGAATTGGCTTATACAGCCCGATTATTGAATCTGCGGTAGTGTTTTTTTTCTCTCAATAATAGTCATTTAAAAACGTACACCCATTTTAGCGGGATTTCTATTGTCCCAGCAAATATGGGGGTGGGGGCAGCCATGAATGTTTCATGTAGACGCTTTCAGTTGTTTAAACACTCGACGAGATTATTCGCGATGACAGCGCAGAGAACAATGCTGTCTTTTACACCGTTTGAGGGTTGCGATTGAATTTTAAAAATGATCTTTTATGTTCCAATCTCGTGTTTGTATTTGTCTGTATGTAGATATGTATAATGTTTTCTTAATTTGTTTTGTTATTCTTGTTTTTAGTTCACGCTGTATTTTACACATGGAAGGGTAGGCAGAGGGAACCTGGCAACCGAGTTACCGAGTTTAAAACACTTCGTTTCTGCTGACTCTTAAATTTTCGAGGCTTTGTGTGTTGAGTGCCGGAGCTCAACGCGGCGTTTTGCCTCGTGATAAAATGTCACACGCTTGTGCGCTTGCAACAAGAAGACATCTTCTTTTCTTTCTTATACTTTTATTGTGACCAGCGTGGCGCGCATTTTATTAAAAAGATAAAAGAAACATAAAACAAGAAACATAAAACAATAACTGCAAAATGTACCTTATTTATTACGATTTCTACGGTTATATTATAGACTCTACTATAATATTTTATATATTATATTCTACTATAATATTTTATATATTATAATGTTAAAAATATTACTTATTATAATTCTGTCTTTTTTCCAGCTTTAAATATCAGTTTCATTATTTCATTAATCGAACAAATAACCTCATATTCTGATTGCGTTATTAAAATGATTATTTACTAAATTAATCTTAATAAAACTGTACAGCTACGCCGTTCTGTGATGCAGAGGCACTGGCCCGGACAACATGGAATTAATTACTTTCATGGGTAGGTAGAGGGAACCTGGGAACATAGTGTTAAGCCACTCGATTTTTATTAAGATACTTCCGTAGCCATTTTGCGGGATACAGCGTGAAGAAAAATAATTACTTTCTTTGGCACTTACAGCAAGACAAAGTATGGCGTTGAGCCCCACCACTGACACATTCTCGTAATGTCTTGAAAATTGGGCTTGAAAGTGGGGAACGATGTGCGTTAACAATAAATAAGTTTCTTCCACCTACCATACTATATACGATATAGCGTGAAGCTTACAAAATGTACTAATATATAATCAAAACCTAGTATAAGTAAATTATAAGTAAATACTTCTCCGCGGTGTCACGACATTATTCTTAGTAACAGATTGTGCTCGATATATTGTATTATTTCTTAATAGAAAAATGTATACGCGTGTTATTTTATTACTAGCAGTAAGTATTGAAAATAAAGATTAAAATTTTGATTATAAGGCATTCTGTGACAAAAAATGATAGAAAATTGTAAGGTGATTGTTATTTCACATGTATATTGAAACTTACGACCGAAAGTTACTTAATTATCAAGGAAATTTGATGAAGATATTCTTTAGCTTTTATAGTCTGTAATTTGGACTTTTCGAGAAATTGTAAAATTTAAATAATTCAACGCTCTGTTTACGGTCGCAAGCCTAGGCTCGAGAACTACGGGGGCCGCCCTTGCCGCCAATCACATCCTCTCGCCACGTAGCGCTTGCACTTTTTTAAAAAATGTGCAAAATGATTGAATTAATAAATAATATAATCAATCAGTTGACAAATGGAGTATAATAAAAAAAATAGGCTGTATGCTGGCGAAGCCGCGAGTGGGCCGCTAGCAGCTTATAAAGGGGAAGCCTGTAGCTGGACAGAAGGAGGAGTTAATATATATTAATATTAATATGATTAAATATATTAATATACCTTTGTGCCACTGTAGAACAAATTTCAAAAAAATTGTTTCAGGTAATTTCTTCTGTACAACTACGGTTTTTGGATAGTACGTTTTTATGGAAACGAGGTAACTATAAAAATGGATTAGTTTAACAAGTGCTATTTATATTAAGTATATTTTGAACCTCATTTTTATCATATATGAATTTGTATATCACAAATAGAACCATTAGACTCAAAAACAAGCGCGTACAGTGACTTAACTTAAGTTTGTCAATTTTTATAAGTTGTACTTTCCGTTGACATACAATTATGAAATGTATATGGTACCAGATCAAAAGACGAGTCCGCATCGCACTTGACTGGTTTTTTAATTGATATGTTTCATATTATTCGATAATAAGTTTTGGCTATTTAATTTTTGATTTTTTTTTTTATTTTTAGAAACTTCTAATGAATGTAAGCCGGTTTCAAGATCCCGAGAAGATTGTTATTCGTGCGTTTGTACTGAAAAAGGAGTAGCTCTCTGTACGCTGAAACTATGCTAAGTATGAAAAGCTTTATACCTTACCTATAGAAAACTAACTATCAAGTGAGGCCACTGGCACAGTGGAACGCAATGGTTGCTCATTCAAATCCCACTCGAGGGAGTGATGAGTTTTCCTGCTCTGACAAGGCAATGCGCGGCGTTAAAATCCGCCACTTAGCACATGATATGCCGAATAGTAATAATAGACTAGCTACTTGCTGCTTAAATTGCGAAGCAAAAAAATAAAGAATGACAAAATGTCGTCCTATTTATATTTTATTAGAGAGAAATGAAAACGACGCTTCGCCTAACTTAATAATAATAAACTACCCCATTCTTATGTAAGGGCTAGCGGCCTGCCCGCGGCTTTGCCCGCTTGAATTAGATGATTATTCATTTAAGAAATAGAGATATTACGAACAGCCTTAATTATTAATTTAGTTATTTGGATAAGTATTCACGATATTCTTTGTAAAATAACTTATATTAGCTCCTGTACAGTTTTTAAATTAGTAACATATTTTAAGTAAATATATAATTGGTATACAGAATATATGTATATTATACGTATCTATGTAGATACGTATACGTTTTTAGGCATTTTTATATAATCTATGAAATAATCAATATTTTCGGTCAAGTTCAAGTCGTACTCATGACCCGAGAGTTTCGTACCAGTTTCAAGAATGTAGATACACCAAAAGAATAACTTATTAAAGTTGTCCTTTTTTATCAAATTAAGTACAGATTAAAATTTGTACCTAATAGTTTTTTTCTGTGACACAAATACAAAAAGTTGTCAATCTTTGAAAAATAATTTTGGAATTTTCCTTTATACGTGCCGTACCGTAGTTTTAACTTCTTAACAAATTTCGTAATTGTGTATCAACGGGAATTGTATAGTTTTGATAGAAAATGCGACAAATAACGATGCATAAACCCTCATAGTTTATCGTCATTTGATTGCGATGATTTAGAAGATAGATTTTTTTGTGCTCTAAGGGAATATAGACTTGAACATTGAGGTATCTAACCTTTAAGCGATCTTGTACAAAATACTCTTGACAGACAGACAAACGACAAAGTTATCTTAAAAGGATTTTGAGGTGTTTTTGTACTCTAAAATACCCTTGGCACATACATACATGCAACATACAGGTAAGTTATGAAATAATACTGCGGGATATTTTTACAGTGTCAGAGCATTTTTTTCTTGAGATATTTATTTTTTATACGTTTTTTAAAATAATATTAATAACAAACGAACGAACGGACTGAAGAACCTATTCAAAACATTTCTTTGAATATTAAATCATTTTTTATCACTGTGTTAAATAATTACGAATTAAGCTAGACTGTAACGAAGGTAATTTTCACCAACAATTCAATTTAGTTTACTTTGTAGTTAGTACTTTGAATAATTGAACTTAAAAAATACGTAAATTATCAACAGTCAAACAAATAAGACGTTTCTAAAGTAATTCTTTTGCCCAGAATCTTACCAGCGCGATTCAGAAAACGACGTTTTATGCACAGCGCCATCTATTGGAATTACAATTGAACTGTAAACATTCGAACATTAGAAAAATACTACTATGTTTATGTTAAATTTATTATAAGTATAGATTACACTAACACAACGTAATTAACGTTTAACAAATAATAACTTAATTATATGTTTTATGCGTTATCAACATTCATTACCATATGTAGTAAATAGATATCGTTGCGTATGTTTCTATTTTTTTTCAAATATAAATATCTTAAAAACTNAAACAGATAAACAGACAAACAGATAAACAGACAAACAGACAAAAATTCCAAAAATGTTGGAAATGGATTCTGTTAATTATCCTTTAACACCCTGGCAAATTTTTTTTTAAATATTTTCAATGTACAGAAACGACTTTTTTACAGATTTATTATAAGTATAGATATCGAACTCGTGACCGCATTTACAGTCAAACACTGCTCTGTTTTAAGAAACAAGTATAAGTAATAAGTGTAGGTAAGACATCAACACAAAAGACATGTATTGCATTTTTAAGACAACGTAGCTGAAATAAAAAAATATTTTGTATGAACTCTCAAGTTCTTTGTTATCATTATAAATTATGTTATTTATCTTTTTTTTTTTAATTTTGTACTGTATCCTGTGCACAGGAAGGTAGGCAAAGGAAATTTAGTGCTAACTCCACTCCCCACATTCCGAATTTTTGAGACATTCCGTGTTAGGTGTCGAAACTCAACGCCGCAAACAAGGCAAAGCTTATTACCAGAGCAAGGACATGTAATAATCTACTGCGCTAAGATGGCACCAATATTTACATAAATATAGTATAATAGTTTTATTATTTCAGGATCAAAAAAGAAGGTCAAATGCAGATTATCTGATGAAAATAAGGAAAATAAATATAACTTTTAAAAATCTATCTTTTTTTTTAAACATTTTTAAAGTGTTATTTCACACTTAGGAACCGACCAGGTCCTGGTATCTATCTTTTTATTTACCTAATTATTCTCATTTTAATTTCAAATTAGCCCCTGATATATAAACCTAAAATCATCACGCTGTATCCCGCACACAGCAGGGTAGGCAGAGGGGACCTAGTGTTAGGACACTCCGTTTCCCACTTTCTGCCGAATTTCGAAACCTATTACAATAATAATAATTTTTTAAATTATTAGTTTGCGTAGGTGTGCTATAAAATTAAATTACATTTTTAAATTAATTAACTCAGTCTGTTGATGCGCGCCAAATTAAATAATAGTGAAAATTATAATTACGATCGAGGCTACTTTATGTAATTATAATTTAGATATAATATTATCCTAAAAAATATAAATGAAAAATGAGTAAAAAAGCATTTATGCTACGACAAACAGGTCTTCAAAATAATACATGAAACCGACGTGGCCTAGCAGCACAGCGTCTGACTGCAAACGCAACGGTTGCAGATTCGATTCCAACTCGGTGGGATGATTTTTTTTCATTTATAATAAGAATTTCATTTCATTTAAAAATAACGAAACATAGCACGACGTTGAAAACTGTGTACATTCAATGTCTCAAAAAATAGGCGGAAAGGGAAGGACGTAGTGTCTCACTAGTTTCACATTAGGATACAAGGTGAAACTAAAAAGAATAACATATTCTGTTACTACCAATTATATTGGCTAGCAGGTCTAACTTTTCTGACTATTATAATTATTTTTCTAGACAGATAGGACTCAGTGTACAAACACTGCGTTTTACCCTTTCCACCATCATTTTATAAATGAGACATTATATTGAGTAATTGAGTGGTGTAACTCAAATCCGCGCCTTGTCCAACCCAAAGAGGGGAAATATAAATCACTTCTCTAGTGAGAATCAAAACCATGAAACGTTAAGGTAAAAAATGTTATTTATTAATAAAATTTCTATTAATTCGATAAGAAATGTAACAGGGGAAAAACCAATAAATGCAAAATTAACCTTGTTCGTTACGATTTTCAAGGGCATGTCACTATAAATTGTATTGGAAAATCCTGTTGTTTGTTTGTGGCAGTAAAATATAAACACAATGGTGAAACTAGTCGTCTCCCGCAAATTTGATTGTATGGACTTTAAGACGTTAAAAAGAAAAATCCATTTTTGCCCTTTCAAATTTGCCGATGCGAGGTACAATCACTATTTAAGGAATTAATTATATTTCTTTATTTCCTTTGATAAGATTTATTGCGGTGTTAATTGCCGCTACCCAACATGCAACATCTGGAATTTGCATGGAGAACAGAGTATCTTGATACTAGGTTCCCTCTGACTACCCTTGTATAAACAGGCTACAGGATGAAAATAAATCCTTATAAGTAGGGAAAATATTTTCTAAACTAAATCTTAAAATCACAGCTTCACGCTGTATTTCACATGCAGCAGGGTAGGCAAAGGCAGAATTTTGTATACACTGCGAAGAAATGAAAATATTTGATATTTCATTTCCTTGAGTTAAAATTGAACCCACAATCACCGTTTACAGTCGCACACTTGTACCCCTGCGCCATAACTGGCCTGGCCTTTTTTTAAATCTTAAAATATCCGTTGTACTTAAGCAAAATATATAAACAGAACGTTGCATACCTAAATAAGTATTTATCGCACAGTGTCGCGACATCGTTGTTGATAGCAAATTGTGTTCGAACTCCGATATAAATTATTTCTTAATCGAAAAAATGTATATGCGTGTTGTTTTATTACTTGCAGTGAGTATGGTTTTCAATTTAATTTTAAAAATTTTATATTTTTTAAAATATCGTTGCTTTCTTTGTATGTGTTAAAGGAATAAGACTGCCAGTTTTGTATTTTTACTATAATAATTAAGGAATTTATAATTATATAATATAAATATTTATAAATTCCTTTAATAAAAATAGATGATTGCTGATCATGTTCGTACTTTAAGAAACCATAATTCCAAGCAATTTATGTATTCTCGTATAAAGCTGACGATTTTCACATGAGACATCGTTAATAGATGGGTACACTGGACAGATGACTTTCTTTGGTATAAAACATTGAATCTAGAGCTGGCTCTCCGTTCTTTACTCTTTGCTTATTGCAAAAATTTACTTGTTGAATTTAAATGTAATAGAAAATAATCAAATATTTCGTTATTACAGCCACTTTGTACTCTTCAAAAGAAATGTCATTGTCAATTGCATTAGAGTACTTTATTTTTTTGTTCTTGTTGTTTATTAATATAATAGCGGCCCCCGTGCGGATACACCCGCTTCAAATGTTTATTTAAATGTATTTAAGAAAAATCTGATCTTATCGGACGCAAGCCGGATTCGCCCACAAAGGGTTCTGTACCAATTTCGTCATTGTGATAGGGAAAGTACGTACTGTACGTACGTACAGTACGTCACAAGTTAAAATTTTATCCACACCACCTGGATACGTGACAATCCACTACTGTGGTTTCGTAGGAACTTCCTTCCGCGCGCCACAGAACTGTGGAATGGCCTACCCGCGGCAGTGTTTCCAGGTCGATATGACATGAGTACCTTCAAAAAGCGCGTCTATCTCCACCTTAAAGGCCGGCAACGCACCTGTAGCTCCTCTTGTGTTGCACGGGGTTCTGGGCGGCGATAGTCACTTACCATCAGGTGACCCGAACGCTCGTTTGCCTTGTCCTTTTCCATAAAAAAAAATACCTTATAGATTTTGATGATGCGGCTAATAAAGTTAATAAACTTAAGTTTGTAGTTTTAATCGAAAGCTAAAGATTCAGCCAATTCAATAAATAAGTTGTATAAAATGACTGTAATAAAATAAGCCATATATGTGAACGGAATGCCAAAATCCAATAGTGAAAACTGCATTTAAATCGGTTAAGCTGATTCTGAGATTATTTAAAACATATGTATTTATAACAAACGCACAGACAAACAGACAAAAATTTTAAAAATCATTATTTTATGTTCTACTACATTAGAAAAGGTTGGAGACCTTTTTAATATACATATAACATTTTTTTAATATATCTTTTATGAACTGACACAGAACCGTTACAATTTTATTGTAAGTATACATTTTGTTAAAGGTATAGATATGTATAAGGGGAAAACATTGTTTAATTTGTCCAAAAGCAACGTTAGGTACTCTAGTTACAGTATTTTAAAATATATATATGGGGAATGCAGAACAAAGTGATCCTATAACTCTTGTTTCTAAGTTTCAATAAATTTAAATAACTTAGATTTAGTTCGACATATTTACATGCATCACATCATATTAGTGCCATCGTCCATCGTACGTTGACGAAAAAACCAGACAAGAGCGAGTCGGATTCGCCCACCATCAGTTTCACAGTTAAAAGATTGGATATCTCGAGCTTTTTCTGAAATTCAGGCTTAGCTTAGCCAGAGCCCTTTCATCTGATATCTCACTTGAACTAGCGGCTTTAATACCAAATTTTGCCCCTCTTTTTTAAACTATTGTTTTTTGGATTTAACCACAAATGTATAGTTTTCAGATTTTTTTCCTAAGCTAGTGCTACCTGTAGATGCTCGGTGCTAAATTATATAATTTTAGGTTAACCGGAAGTACCCTATTAAATTTGTAACCTTTATAGTGTCGAAATATGCGTTTTATAATATTTAAGGCTATTATGTTATTAGGATTTAACAACAAATGTATAGTTTTCAGATTTATTCATGAACTAGTACTACCTGTAGATGCCAAATTTTATAATTCTAGGTTAACCGAAACTACTCATTCATTTTGATTCTCTTTGAAGTGTCAAAATACGCGTTTCTTGCATCATAAACGTCCATATCTTTTTTTTAAGCAAATGTAGAAACACGTTTTTTTTTTCTTTTTGGAAATCACGGGGTTTTAGTAGTAAGTTTGTAGATAGGGTTCGTTTGTTTGTAGGGGTTTGTAGATAGGTACATTGTTTGAGTTTCAACTCGACATCTTTGGAGATATCGAGTTAGCGTTCCTGAGATAAATGCTCTTGACAGATAGACAGACGGACAATAAAGTGATCTTATAAGGGTTTCTTTTTTCCTTAAAATGTACGAAACCCTAAAAAATAATTAATTTTATGTTATTTACTTTTTTCAGCTTATTTCTTCAGTACATCTGCGTTACTTGGATAATACGCTATTATGGAAACGAGGTATCTATTTGTAAATTATATGTAATAATTTAAGTCAAATTTTATATAACCTTTAAATAATATAACAGCGTTGAGTGGTGACTCAACATACAGTGTCTTAAATTAGGGCAAAAAACGAAGTCTTTAAACACTAGGTTCTATGTTGTTAAACCCTGCTATATGCGGGATAAAACGTGAAGCTAATGTAAATTAAATATAATTTTTTACTTTTTAACATTTTTAAAGCGTTATTCCACACTTAGGAAAGAAAAATACCTATACCGACCAGGCGAATCGGTTTACAGGAGGCGCAGGTTCGAGTCCCGCTACGTTCAAATTTTTATACGTTTTCTAAAATAAGTAAATATAATACTGATTCTTTTTTCATTTTCTTTGGAACTCATTCTTACGCTATGTGTTATGTGTTTCTCTATATTGTGTAAGAAACATAATATTTGTATAATGTGTACATAGTTTGTTATGACGATTTTAAAGTTCTTGTAACAGCATAATCAAAAATCAAATCAGGTTCACGCTGTCTTCCGCACACAGCAGCGTAGGCAAAGGGAACCTATTGTTAAGACGCGCGGTGTGCCTAATTAAATAAGTACTCATATTTTTTTATTAGAATATCATATGCTAGTCAATATTACTAATAAACGAAATTTAAACCTATATATAAACGTTTTATATTATATATTTCAAAACAGTCGTGGCGCAGGGGCACAAGGGTGTGACTGGAACGCGACGGTTGTGGGTTCGGTCCGCAATCGAGGAAATTAATTATTATTTATTAATATTTTCATTTCTTCGGCAACAAAGCAAGAACCGCGGTGTTACCTCCGCCATTGAACGCACAATGCCCCAAAAAATTCGGCCAAAGGTGGGGAACGGAACGAACGTGTCATAACATTAGGTTCCCTCTACCCTGCTGTATGCGGAATACAGCTTCAAGCTTTTTTTTAATATTTTTAGAAATCTCTGGAAAATGTAGGCCGTTCACAGTATACCAAGAAGAATGTAATACTTGCATATGTGGCGCTGATGGTGTCGGAGCTTGTACGAAGAAAGGATGTTTAGGTATGACAAGATTATACTAATAAATATGAAAGTTAGATAGATGTGTGTTCTACTCCCCCGCAAAAACTACTAAACGGATTTAGATTAAACTTTAAAGTAATATAACTGAAACAAAATAACACATTTGTTACAATTTTTTTTTATTTTAATCAATATTTATAATAAAATCGTAATGGATTGGTGTCTGTACCCACATGGAAGATGTATAAGAAAAAATGTAATTGGGCGCATTAAATAAAGTAAAACAAAAAAAAATGGTTTTAAAATTTTTGTCTCTTTGTCGGTGTGTTTGTTTCAAGCTAATCTTAAAAATATATAATATTATTTATATAAAAATGCATTTTGGCAAGCGTCAATCAATATTTATTGCTTATTTTAATCCCATATTTATACATTTTATATCTCTATATATAATAAGACAGTAAAAATATTTTGTCTGTACATTTAGTAATTTTGACTGAAATGGATAGAGGGACACTTAAAAAGAATAATAGAAAGCAAAAATATTTTTTTGAATTTCTTGTCTGTCTGTCTGTCGATATGTATGTCCACATTTTTTTCTGAAAGTACTGAACCGATTTACTTAAAACTTTTACCAATTGCTTTGTTTTAACTCAACTTAACTACTAAAGTTGATTCATCAAAATCGGTTCATTAAAAAAAAAGTTATCGTAATTAAATCGTGTCGAATATTATGAATCTTTACCCAAATCAATAATTTAAAACTTAAAGCTGTTTCTGAAGCAGTACATTAAATTATTAAGTGACATCAGCACATTTAACAGAGCTTTAAAAAACATAACATAGGTAAAAAGAACGTAATGTTACAAAAATATATACATATAATAAATAATTAGCTTTATGTATATTTTATGAATATCAAATATCAACATTGGTCGTATTTTTTAGTTCGAAACAATCAAAAATTCTTATAGAAATTACGATCAATTCTGCTTATTAAATCAATAATCATGTATTTTAAGCGAGCGAAGCCGTGGGTGGGCCGCTAGTATTTAATAATCGGCTTATAAATAAAAAAGTTATACGTTTTTCAAGAATGTTATCCGACAAAATTAATATATGTATATGACTTTTATATTGAATTGGCTGAAATTTTGCTCTTTAATATAAGTGCAGATTAGACGACAAATAATTATGTAGCTCACGCGAGCGAAGCCACATTTGGGCCACTAGTTTTTATATAATCGTATAAATAAAACTCTAGTGACTGCCAGACAACGCACACGCACGCACGACGGATCTACGCAGCATAGACCCGTGACATTTGTTTGTAACCTTTGGTTCGTTTGGTTCCTTAAGAAATAAAGGGGAACAATAATAAAAAGTTTACATAATAGTAAAATTTCATTTTAAATTATTTAATGATTTATTATCAATATTATATTAATTATTGTGATAATAATAATTATTATTGTTTCAGATATAAATGCAGATTATTTTAATGAAAATTGATAAATAAACATCAATTCTATGTAAATTAAATATCAAATATATATATTATTTTTATAAATATTAAAACTTGCTTTAATTTAACATGATCCCATGACAAACAAGTATTTAGTACTTAATTATAATATTATTTAAAGGAGTGAAGTAGGCTAAGCTTTGTATTTGTGTGAGTGAATATGAAAGTAGAACCAAAACACACTTTTGAAAATTAAATTTATGATTAGAAAATAAAATATAAAAAATTAAATATGTGACGCTGCTATCAGTACAAGAGGTGTAGGTCGGTTGTCAAAAAAAACCGATTTGGCAGGACCGAACCGGCTGAGCAACGTTACTACGCTTCACCTATGCTATATATGAACACTTACACGAATGCAAAGCTCAGCTTAGTCTTCCTCGATAGTACATGGCTTTAAAGTAAATAAGTGTCATTTGATTTCCCGATATTTTGATTCAAACTAAAGGGCCCCGTTGCCGTGCAAAATTTAAAAAATTGAGGCCGGTCGTGGTCGTGGGTCATGGGCACAAAGTGTGACTGTAAACGCGACTGGTTGTTGGTTCGATCCTCACTCGAGGAAATAAAATATTCATTTAAATTTATATTTCCATTTCTTTGCTCTGGTGTCCTGTTGAGTTCCCACTCAGCACGCAATGCCTCTAAAATTCGGCGGAAAGTGGGGAACGGCATGTCTTAACACTAGTTCCCACTGCCTACCTTGCTGTGTGCGGGATACAGCGTGAAGCTGATTTTTTGTTTTTAAAAAAATGCGCCTTCGTAACACTGTGGGACAACTTCTGCCTCTAAATGTGATGGTTGTGGGTTCGATCCCTACTCGGGGTAAGAAAATATTTTCATTTCCTCGCTCCGGTAAATACAATACGTAATATCTCGAAAATTGGGTAGAAAGTGGGGAGTGGAATGTCTTAGCGCTAAGCTAGGCGTAATAATATCTATGACTGACTGACATAAAATATCAGCAGAACGCTTAAATTTAGTACGTCAAACCAACGTCTATACTACTCACTCCAATAAAAATTGTAAAAATAAACATGTATCTTAACAAGATGGATCCATTTATTGTCACAAGTGAGGAAAATTTACAATTTTTTTCGGTATGCCTCCCTCGGGAAACCCTTTTGACTTACAGACAATAACTACCCCTTTCATGTCCCTCCACCATTAGCAGTATTCGTGAATGTTACAAAATGACATTTCTGTCGTACTTAAGTTAACGCTACAAGATTTTATCATGAAAATGTTTATTTTGTAAATTACATTTTTGCTATTAAATATTTTTTTTATAAAAAAAAAGAAAAATACTATACAGCTTCACGCTTTTTCCCGTATATAAGGTAGGCAAAAACAACGTGGTATTGTAACACTCTAACTCCCTCCCTCAGAGCGGGCCAGAGCGGGCAAGAGCGGCCAAAAGCGGGAAAATTTAAATAAATTAAATATAATGATTCCCCTATTAGGGATCTTACCCACAATCGTCTCGTTTACAGTAAAAATCCGATTCCATACGTCATGATGGTATCTTTTAAAATATATAGTTTTGGCTTCACGCCGTATTCCACACATAACAGGGTATGCAAAGGGAACCTGGGAACCAAGGGTTAATACACTCCGTTCCCCATTAAGACACAACCGTTCCATTACCCTCCGAATTCTTGGGATATTGCATGTTGACTCACAGAATACAACGCCGCGTTTTGCTCGTTATTAGAGCAATGAAATCAAAATATTAAATATTTCAGTCCCCCGAGTGGGAATCGAATTCACAAGTGTCGCTTTACAATCACACGGTGGTCTCACATATATTTTTATCTCGTAATTTGTTAGTTGTGATTATTTAGTATTAGAAAAAACTAAATAATCACAACTAACTGAGTGAATCAGAGTTAAGAAGCAAAGTGTTTTCCTTCATTATTTTATGTTGGATTTGATTTAATTAAAATATACGGTAACTTATTTTACATATTCAAGCGCCTAATATTATTAGCTGAGCAAATATTCCCACCACTCTGTTGTCAGTCTAAATTAACAGGGGACTAGATGTAAGAAAATGTGGACATTTTTGTAATTTTAAATGTGTTTTAAGTATACTAACTACTTCTGTTTGAAAACGTATTTTACCAAGTGATGTTACTAAATAAGATTAAAAGTTCAAAGACCTTAGGAAGAGGATTTCTGAGAAAAAATCGGAATTTCCGATCAGAGCTAGACTTTACAATTTACATCATACGCTTAATACATTTATAAAATAAGTAAGGTATTTCTCTACTTTATGTCTATATGGACTTTAATAACGAATATAATAACTCCGATCAGCAAGGAGGCAATGGGAACCTAGTGCTAAGACACTCGTAATATAATCGTCCCCTGAATGGGGATCCAACCCACTACTATCGCATACACAGTCAGTCGCTGTCCTACTATAGCACAATGGCCTAATCTAATACATATCTATTATAGAAAGAATGAAATTCACACATAAAACAATGTTCAAAAACAACGTTACTGTATACTTTCATCCATTTTAATAAAATAAAATATTTACTCTAATGTGCCCAGTCTCTTGTCTGCCTAAATGTAATCAAAATTAAGATGGGTTCTTACCACATATTGTTTTTTAATTTCTACTCTATATCTCTTTATTTTAAAGGTGTGAAGTTTGTACTTTCTGTATCTTATTATAATTTAGTTTTTGTATATTTCATAAAATTAACATTTCTATTTCAGTTTTTGGTTATTTCTGGTTTTTTCTTGAACAAATAAATGTAAGGAGATAATGCTTAAATCAAGTTGTTATCGTCACGTGATGAGGCCAGTCGTGGCGCAGCGGCACGAAATGTGACTGTAAAACCAACTGGTTGTGGGTTCGATCCCAATTTGAGGAGATGAAATATTTACTTAAATTTATATTTCCATTTCTTCGCTCTGGTGTCGAGGCTAAGCGCGGCGTCGAGTTCTGCCACTCAACACGCAATACCTACAGAATTCGGCAGAAAATGGGGAACGGAGTGTCTTAACACTAGGTTCCCTCTGCCTACCCTGCTGTGTGCGGGATACAGCGTAAAGCTGATTTAATTTAATTTTTAAAGTTGTAATCGTTTAATTGTTAATATTTTTAATTTTCACATATTGTTCAATATTAACCACTGCTTTAGACAATACTAACATAGATATCATGAATCAAACAAACATTTAAGTCGCACTAAACCCAACTATAGCTAGGAATTAGAATACGTATTTGCAAAGTACAATAAACAATATATACATAATAAGATCCTTTCGAGATCTTCTCACGCAAACAATCATATCAAATATATTACAGCGAGGTAATTTCTATTTTCCTAGAGAAGTCACCTGAGTCGGTAGTCTGCTGGTAAATAGAATAGTAATATGTAAATAATGCAATGTTTCTGTAAATTAACCTTTAAATATAGACGTTGCTTATTCTGTGTGAAATATTGTATTTAAATAAAATTCTTATGTGACAAAAGAATGGCATAATAGATTTATGAAGAATGAGTAAAATAGGCAATGATAGACTTCGTTCCTCGTTTTTCCTCTTCGAGAGAACAGTATCGAAGGTCACTTTAAAAATAAATGTACGTAGAAATCATAGCGTTTGTTCTCTAGTTACTAGAAAAACAGGAAAAGCATGAGTAGGTGCCCTTTTTGTATCAAAAATTTTTGAATAACAAAATACACAAATGCATATGACGCTAGATGTCATAGCTATGTATGCGATGGTTGTGGACTCGATGATTACTTAGCGGAGGGATATTTAAATTTTCCTTATCAATTCCTCATTTAATATCTCGATTGTGTCAAAAGTGTATAAATAAACTTTTGAAATGATTTTTTTTTCAACAACAACTTTTTTTTCACAACGTTTCACAGATTCGCCGCTCAGGGCCTTTTGTTTTGAGTGGCAGAACTCAACGCCGCGCTTTGCCTTGTTACCAGAGCAAGGAACTGAAAATAATAAATATTACAATTCCCAATTCGAACCCAAAACCTTCACGCGTCACTACACAACGATGGTCCAAAATAATATATATTTATAATTAAAAAAGGTTATTTTTAAAAGTTATTTTTAACCAACTATATGATATAGGGGAAAAACTTCAACAGCCAGATAGCCCATATGGTCTTCCAGTACACCCAGGAGGACAATGTTATTTTCGATCAGCCAAGTTACTTTTGCCGTTGATAAGCTACACTACTCTTATCATTAACTTTAGTACTATATTTATAGAGTTTAAATCTAGGAAAAGAGCTTTTTAAACTTATATATCGTTATAATACATAGTAGAGGTGTATGGTACTACAAGTATAAAGCCTCTAACGCCGGTTGAGTTATTGTTTATCGTCGTTTTGGGCATGGACACTACTGCAACTTCTTATTGGCGACAAATAATATTTATTATGCTATTATTCATTGAAATTTAACGGGGATTTGTTGGGTGAAATGTTGTATGAGATTATGACTCTTGATAAGCTGTGGTTAATTTACTTGGTAGTTCCAGCATAGTATCCCGCACACAGTAGGGTAGGCAGAGGGAACCTAGTGTTAAGGCATTACATTCCCACTTTCCGAAATCTGGAGGCATTGCGTGTTGAATGGCGGAACTCAACGCCGCGCTTTGCCTCGACACCAGAGCGAAGAAATGAAAATATAAATGTAAGTAAATATTTTAGCTCTTCGAGTGGGGATCGAACCCACAACCAGTCAATTTTGCAGTCACACTCTGTGCCTCTGCGTCACAACTGGCTCCAATTTAAATAACAATTTATTAAAATTATATATTAAAAAACTAATATAGTTATTTTTATTGAATATTAATATGAATCTTTACATAATTTTAGCCTATGTATTTTTCTGAAGTCTGCGCTATGTTAATGTGAAATTTCATACGTTCGGTTGTTTTGGCTGAAAAACGAAATAACGATCCTCACAAACATCCAAGTTTATAATATACGTTATGATTATTGATATTAAGGGAGCTTATGGAATCTATAATAATGTTATATCCTTAATAGACTACCAGTGTCAGTATGTACATTATATCAATACACTTTAACATATGATAATATAAAAAAATTGAAATACAAAGAAAGAATAGCTTGTACAAATCAACGGCGCTTCCCTAGAGAGACGCCAAAATCGCGAAATCGTCTCAAATGAAATTTCTCACATCTAAGCATACATTTAACATTAATATCAAAAATGTACTTTATGCTGTAGAAATAAAGTTGATATTTGGGTACGTCGTGTGAATTCGAAAGGCAAGTTTCACGCCTGAAATATATTTGGCAAAGCAAATTGATCAAATACACGTACTATAGAAGAAGATTTGCTCGACAGTTGAGGAATTATTAATGCTTTTATGATACTATTTTTTGACTTAACTGATTTTTTAACCGACTTCTCCAAGAAAAGGAGGTTATCAATTCAACTGTATTTTTTTACATCGCCACAAAATAGCTTAACTTAAAGCGATTTTTTTTAATATTTGTGATAAGAATTAAGGAATTAGGAAATGTGTCTAGTGGGACATGATTGTCTTCTTCATAGATAACAAATCGTATATTTTTACTTTTTACTTTACGATTTTATCCTAGATTAGTAGTAAGACGAGAAAGGCCATAGCCTTCGCATATCCAACATGCTTTTTACGTGACCTTACCGCTTACCAGTGTGTGCAGCATGATTCTGGAGTCTATGTCCATCTTACCACTAATTCTCTTACTTCATAAATCTTTTTTATTAGTCTTTGTTGTATAACCACCTAAATACATTCCATACTTAGGAAAGAAAAATACTTATTAAGAATTATAAATACATTAAAAATGTTCTTTATTTTACTCAAAAATCATATCAACAATACCAATTTACAACATAATATTTACTTAAAAAAACAAACCTGCAACCGTCCCCAACTAAAATAAACTACTCTGCCCACTAGCCCCCGCAATAACATTTTAACCTAACGCCCCCACAATGTAAACATCGTATAAACACTGAAAACGCTAACGTGAAAGCCTCTTAAGCCTTTAATTATTCGTTAGGAGATTCACTCAACCACTTACTAAGCTTGTATTGAAATGGCCTGATTTTAGTCATATAGTAAGTACTTGGAGCCTTTGTCTGAAGCTCATAATTGAAGTATAGGCTGTACGTACGTTCAAAAATTAAATATCGATTTATTCATACAAGGCGGTCAAGGCGCAGGGGTAGATTGGTGTGACTGTAACGCGACGGTTGTAAGTTCGATCCTCATTCGGGGGCATGAATATTCATTAATATTTTTATTTCTTCGCTCTGACACTTTAAATATTCACCTCGAGAAATTCAGTGGAAAATGGGGAACGGAGTGTCTTAACACAAGGTTCCCTCTGTCCACCCTTGTATATGCGGGATACAGCGTAAAGCTGATATATTAGTCCATCATTTATCAGTGTCTGACTGGCTATAGTAGTGCGTTTGTTTCTCAATCAGAAAAATAATGATAATTTATTTTATTCCCTCACTCCGGTAAGATAAAACCTCTGTGTCAGTATTTTGTCTTGACATCGGAGTAAAAAACAAAAAAAAATCCCCCGAATCAAAACGGAATTTACAATCATCACGTTTACAATCAGGATCTGTGCCGTTAAACCACAACGACCAGGAGGTAGATAGGAATCTACCTAAAAGCCTACATAAGATAACAGAGTGTTTTTACACTAGCCTCTTTCAAAATGCGTCTATATTATAGATCAATTGGAATACATGTGATGTGTAGTATGTATTAGAGATACAAACATTCGACCGCGACCTCTGGACGTGAACAATGAGCGAAGGGTTTTATAATTGCGATACCACGCGCCCGCTTATCGCTCTAATGTGGCATGCACTTAACTGTGTGGCTATGAAATGTGGATTTTTATAAGGAAATATCCAATTTATTTGTGACATTTTTAGAATGTCTATCTTATAATTAGGATAGAAAAATCATGAATGACTGAATGATGAAATCATGATTTAGAAAATGTTCAAAAATATACACGTAAGGCTTAGAGTGGTTGGAGGGCTACGTTATTTTTTTATACGTTTTTAAAAATAAACATTAGCGTTACAAGATATTTGATGGTAAAATTCAAAACTGGTTAATTTTATCTCAATAATTAAATATCCTCATGGTACAGGGTTACATGCGTGCGACTGTAAGCTCGACCGTTGTGGATTCGATTCTCACTCTGAAATATAACATTTTTCACTTCTTTGCTTTGGTAACAAAACGCGGGTTTGAGTTCTGCCACTTAACACACAACGCCTCAAGAATTCAATGGAAAGTGAGAAACGAAAGCATCTCAGCACTGGGTTCTAGTTCTAGTTTGTATCTTCCTACCCTGCTTGCACTTGCTATGCTATCTGCGGAATACAGGTGAAGCTGAAAACTTATATTATATAACTTATATTATATAACTAGCGGACTCGGACGCGGCTTCGCCCGCTTGAACTATACGAATGCTTATTAGATATATTTATGAAATTGTTTTTGAAAATATCTAATTCAAATGAAAAAAATTATATTATAATATAAGTAAACGTAATCATATTAAAATATTAATAAAAAAAACTAAACAAAACCAGCTACATATTAATATCATCAAAGTAAAATAAATATTGAAAAGAATTAAAATTAAATGTATTGTGCTATGTTTTTGCAAGTGCATGTGGTTATTTACTTTAATACTTAAATATAATACAATAAAAAAATATTATATTTTTTGTCTCTGTCTGTCTTTCTATTGCCCCGAGCTAATGTCCAGAATAACTGAACTGATTTTTATTGGACTTTCAGTGATCGATTTTATTGATTTACCCGGGAAAAATCTTTTTACACGTTTTCCTTGCTAGAGATACTATATGAATTAACTAAAGTCCTTTCTACATTAAATATGATAAGTTTTGCGAGCAATATCAAATATAATCCCAAAAAACAAAAACTAAAACTATAATTTATTAAGTGTATAACAACGGTATAGATAACCATCCAACCGAGATGAAACAACCAACAATTTTTTCCTTAAATAATAAATACTTAAATAATATTATGCCACAGCCGCGCAGGGCCGCAACTTACACCACACCAAGAAATTTATGAAAATGTAACTAATCTACTACTCGAATAAGCGAAGAACCAAAGAAAAGAATAAATTAATTATAAACAGCAAATAATTACATAAAAATTAACAGTAGTTCGAAAATGTATGAAAATTTACAAAACCGTCAAAGTCATCTGCCCGTTCGCGTCGGTACTCGGCCTCGTAGGCTAGGTTATTTCGAATCAGTGACATCTTCTTAATTATTTATTAGAATGTTATACAGTAAACTATAATTTCAGTCTAGATGACTGACTATTGACTATTATAGTGACTATTATATTCATTTTCATAAGGATCAATATCAAATTATAGAAAATACATACAACAAAAACCCGATAAATATAAAGTAAATTAATTAAAATGGTTACTTTTGCTCAACCTTCAGAGATAAACATATAACATCGCGGACTTTTTTAAACATTATTTAAAGAACAATATTTTTGTTAAACATTGTTTTTATGTATCTCATAAGGTTGAGTCAACGTACGCCATGTATGTGTTAAGCAAGCTCATTTTGGGTGACGTTTTCTTAAAACATCAAACAAACTTTGCAAACTGTTGCTTAGCAACGGTCGGTTGTTATTCAGATGGCAGAATAAATTGCCTGTCAAACTAAAAAGTATTTTAATATATTAGTATATATCGACAATATTATTATACAAATATGAGAAAAAAAGTAACCTATGTTCATCCGAAGACCCTCAAGTATCTCTATATGAGTATTTTATCATAATTGAATTAGCGATTTGGCCCTGATTGCGTAAAAGACAGACAGACAGACAGACAGAGCTACTTTCGAATTTATAATATAGGTATGGATCAACAATAATTATTTGATTATTTTAAATTTCGGCTAAAATTGCGAAAATACGCTTTTTTATATAAGCGGTTGATGCCTAATGCTCAACTCCATTCCTCACTTTCCATCTATTTTCGAGACATTCCGTGTTCAGTGCCATACCAACGCCGACTACAAAATATAAATCTCGCTAATCATTTCAATTTTAACTTTTATTTACTTTACAATAACTTAGTTTCATAGCCCCACACATCGCTCTCACGAAGCCCATTTCCGGCGAGTCCTCGGAGACTGCGGCCCGTGAGAATGTGGAGCTAAAGTGGCTCGTTACATTGTTAATAGGATCAGCTATATAATATGGACCTAGTGCTATATATCTAGGAAGATACTAGATTCGTAGGAAAAATGATTTTTATACATAAACCAGTTTCACGCTGTATCCCGCACACAGCAGAGGAGGCAGAGGGAACCTCGTGTTAAGACGTTTCCTGACTTTCCGCCGAGTTCTGGAGGCATTGCGTGTTGAATGGCGAAAAAATGAAAATCTATTGAAATATTTATTTACATTTGTAAATAAATATTTCAATAGATTTTTATATATGCATGCATGCTTAGGTGTTTTTTTTTGGTTTTAGTTATCTCTTGTAGTCGTGGCACAAGCGACTGTAAATGCGGTAGGTTGTGGGTTCGATCCCCAGTCGAGGAAAAGAAATATATGTTTTCTATTCCTTGTTATAGTAACGAGTAACAAGGCAAAGCGCGGCGTTAAGTTCGGCCACTCAACGCGGAATGCCTCCAGAACTGGGCGGAAAATGAGGAACGAAGAATGACTATAAACTGTTTTAGCGAAACGGAAGCTTATAAAAATCATATATGCATATAATAAACATTTTCCCACACCTAATAAATGGTTGCAGAATTAAATTTCCATAATTAGGGCACTCCGTATGCGTAACAAGGGCTCTCGGTATTGACGCGTGCCGTGCCACACTCACCCTTTGATATTTCACACGGTGTGTTACATCCGTGTGAAGATTAAAAGTCGCATAGGAATTTTGTTGGGCTCGAAATGTATTGTTCACATGGGCGTAGGATGAGGGGGCGCCGTGCCCACCTAAATAGTCTGGTGCCCACCCCAGAAATTTTACCAACAAAAAATTTTCCCCGAAAAATTTAAAAACCAACGTTTACACAAACATACTCGTATCTATTTAAAGGTAAATTCCAGAAAATAGTTTAATAGAAATTATTAACTTACAACACACAAAGAATTTTGCAATTTAACGTTACTGAAATCTCAGTGCGTTCAACTAAATTTTCTTTTGAAATTTTTTAGAAGTTTTGTATTGATCCTTTTTACCGAAACCTAGCTTTGAATAGCTAAAAATTAAATATATTTATACAATGAAATGAAAAACGTAGTGTTGAATCACTCTGTTCTCTCTCACTATATTGCTTTATTGATATTTTTTTAAGTTTAATTTCCTTATTATTATATCAATTAAAAACTAAAGACTAAAAATATCCATAATAAAAATACGAGATTACAAATAAGGTTCAAAAATAAAAATGTAAAATCAATATTAATCAACAAGAATACGTAAATTCCTACTTCTACATACATATTCATATAATAGTAATTTAAATAATATAAAAAACTCGTGTGAATCAAGGAATGCAAAAAACCTACTATAAACGTCTCACAGCAATAAAAAACATCCCAAAGGAAGCATCGTTAAAACTCTACATATTTGAGTGCATTTTTTAATGTCTTAATTAGGTTAGGATTGTATCATTTCCGACCCTTCGCTTCCCACGATCGAAGGATCCCGTGAGAAAATTACAATGAATAAAAAAAGTTAAATATTAAAATTTAATTGAAAACTGATAGTAACTATCCATTAGCTTCACGCTGTATCCCGTAGCACGTAGTAAGGTAGGCAGAGGGAACCTTTCTGCTCCCCATTTTCCACCAAGTTCTAAAGGCATTGCGTGTTGAGTGGAATAACTCAACGCCGCGCTTTGCATCGAGCCACCAGATTAGAAGAGGGAAAATAAATATAGATGTGAAAAAAAAATTTTTTTTTTTTCTAATAAATCAAAATTAAAATCTTATAAAATCCCAAAAGATTCAATTGATTTATTTATTGTATAACAATATATAACCATACTAAAATAATTAATCAACTTTTCCTAAATACAAGATAAATCAAGCACGCGAAGCCGCGCGGAGGCCATTAGTATTTAATAAGAGGATGAACTTTATTATATTCTTTCTAAACTGTATTTTATTTACAAATTAAATAAATATTAGTAATGCCTACATCCTTATGTCTAGCATACCTTCATGTCAAAGCACAGTCTACTGCCTTTGTAAACGCGTGTCTGGAATGCATTTTTATTTTCACACGAGACGCTCCACTGTCGCGTGGGAATGAGAAATTGTGGGAATTTTGCAGATTCGGACACATTTTGTGTTTGTTGATTGAATTAGGGGACTTATAATTGATTGATTGATGAGTATTGGCACCTGAATACACATTGAATAGTAATTTTGACATTTTATTGGAATCATTTGGTTTTTAAATGTATGTTTCAGTATATTTTACTTCAGAATATACTATATCAAAGATAGTAAATAAATCCGAAATAAATATCAAAATATATGTAATTTTAAAGTAACTAATCTTAAACCTAACATTTGAAAAGCGCATAACTTTAATGTAATAAAAAAAAAATTATCAATGTATACCTAATTCTAAAACTTCAATAAATATTTGTACCTAAGACACATATGTTCAAAAAGCGAAGTGATTGGTCACTAAATCGGTCGACCATAAAAATATGCCACAATTTTAACAATGTGTTTACCTATATTAACAACACTCGAGCGTTTCATTGTATTCCGTGTGAACGTCAAATATTCGTATGGGAATCTTCACCCTTGCGTGGGAATTTCTGTCTGATCGTGTTATATTGTTGATTAAGTTAGTGATTATTATTTATTATTGTTACTTAGAAATATAGAAATATAGGTATTATTCTTACCAATGGTTTTTTGTCAAGTTCAACCACGCAGCAGAGAAAATTTAGTGCTAAGACACTCACTCTGTTCTTTATTTTCCATACATTCTTATTTGTATTTTACTATAGAAATTAAGAAATAAAATTATTAGAAAAATAAAGCCATTGAAAGATTTTTTTTTAATTTTTTTTTTGTGTTAATCCACACTTGAAATGAAAATGACTTATTTAAAAAACCGACCATGTCGGTTTCCAGGAGGCGCGGGTTCAATTCCCTTTACTTTCAAATTTTTATACGTTTTCTAAATAAGTATCATTGATAGATTTTTTTTGTAATTATAATATTTTAATAAATTTAATAGGAATTTGTAACTTCTAGCGCAAAGCGCAAGTGTTCTGATCACTGAATTATAAAAAAAATGCGGTGTTTCTTGCTTCTATCAGGTGTATTACAGCCGTTAAAAACGTGTGGGAAGATTTATCCTTGCGTGAGAAAAACGGTTGAGTCAATTTTATTACCATGTAATGTTATACATCATTTGTATTTTTTTTCATCTTTCCGTTAAATCCTGTCAAGGTAGGCAGTGAGAGCATTGTGGTAAGACACTCCATTCTCCATTTCAATTTATATTTAATTTCAATTATAAATTAGCTCTTAAATAGGAGCAATATTTGTTAATATCTTTATAAATAACATTATTTAATAACAAATTAAACATAATAATAAAAACAAAAAACAAACAATTTGAATTATTATTTAATTTGTCCATTTGAATCCATTTCTACTACTACCATTATTAGACAAATATTGTACGACTTAATCGACCCTTAAATCAAATATCACATTAAACTATCCCTCCGAAATTTTGACACGCGACAAAAAGTCGGTTAACTTGTTGTGAATAAAATCAACTATCGTTAAGAATTTATAAATTCATCGGTTAAGTTCCTTTATATTATGAACCCCTGGAAATTGATTTACAGGATAGAGTGGGAATATTAAGAATCACATGAGAGTCTAGTAGCAATAGGAAATTATATACCTATTTTCGAAATTGATTAGTATTCTTTTGTCCAGATAGCAGAATATCCATTTACTGGTTACTAATCTGTTGTTGTTTTTAAGTAAATTGTAGAGACAGAAAACATAGTGCCAAAATATTATTTTATCAATTTTCAACTGATAATAATAATTATAATGCCCAATATTAATGAAATAATTAATTTTAGTTTTCCGCTCTGGTAAGATGACAAAGCGGACTTAATACGCAATGTCTCGAAAATAAGTCGGAAAGTTAGAGTGTTAGACATTAAGTTTCCTCCGCTTACCCTACAACATGCGGGATACAGTGTGAAACTAAAAAATAAAAAAATAATAAATCAGCTTCACGCTGTATCCCGTACACAGCAGGGTAGGCAGAGGGAACCTAATGTTAAGACACTCCGTTCCCCACTTTCTGCCGAATTCTGGAGGCATTGCGTGTTGAGTGGTAGAACTCAACGAAACTAAAAAACGCCCACTTTTAACTTTTATTTGTTAAAATTGTATTTCACTTCTTCCCACAGGAGCGACCAAGTTCGTTAAAACCGTTAATAATACGCATGAGAATTTTCGTCTTTGTGTGTGAAAAAATGTTCGAATTGAATACGCCACTTACAAAAGACCTTATCGACCCCTCTTAAATTTCGACGCGTGACAATAAGTCAGTTAACTTCTTGTTAACAAATTTAACTAACTTTGGGAACTGTTAAATTCACCAGTTAGCTCAGCTTCACGGTGTATCCCGCAGACAGCAGGGTAGGCAGATGGAACCTAATGTTAAAACACTCCGTTCCCCACTTTTCGCCGACTTCAAAAGACATTGCGTGTTGAGTGGCGGAACTCAACGCCGCGCTTTGCCTCGCCACCAGAGCGAAAAAATAAAAAAAATTATAAGGGTAAATAAATATTTTATCCTCGAGAGAGGATCGAACCCATAACCAGTCGATTTTACAGTCACACTTTGTGCCCTTGCGCTACATCTAGCCTCGAGTTAGCTCCCTGCCCGATATTGTAAACCCCAGAATTTGGTTCACGGGACGCTGTTACGTGGGAACGTTAAAAATCCTGTGAGAATCTACTAACCATGGGAAGTGATGCGGCTTAATGAATTTATTTCGGCTTTTGAACATTTTTGAAGTGTTATTCTACACGTAGAACAGGTAGCGGAATTTGAACCTGAGCCTTTAAAGCGCGCACTTGGATATTTTGATAAAATTTCTATGAAAGTAATATTCATTGGTTCGGCTTATTTATTTTTTTTATTTGAACATAAGATAATTCGATAACTAATTAATTCAAATATCATACAGTTTTGAATACAATGTAAAGAATAAAAAAATCTCAGTTTTCAATTCTTAATTGTAATCATTTTAGGAACTATTGATATTATTAACTTTTGAGGAAATTGTAGAAGCATTGAATAGTAATACACGGTCGACTTTGCACGATTAATTGAAATGTTGTTTTTTTTAAGCTTTATCTATTAGTATACCTTCATAATACTTTTAACAGGAAGGACTTAATTCGTTACGACCGTTAAAAAATCGCGGGAGATTTGGTGTTCTTAAGAAATTAAAGGTCTGAGTGAAAAAATTGTTGACTCAATTTTTTATTAACTTATAAATACCTATTTTTTTAAGATTCCTTGATTTGATAATATCAAATTCCTTGATTTGATAATATCAAATCAAGGAATGTTAAACACAAAAGAATCCATAGGTAAAACAACTTCTTAAATGTCAAAATGGGGCAAGGAGAACTTCATTGTTAGGTTCCCTCTATTCACCTTGGTGAATGTGGGATACAGCGTGAAGCTAAAAAAATGTTTTTACATGTGACAAAAACTTGGTTAGGTTTGTGTTTACAAATATACATTTATTTTAAGCCACTTATTGTCCTATAACATTTTTATAATTCGGTGGTTGTGGGTTCATCTAGTAAAGTCAATGTTTATATTTATATTTTTTTCCATTTGTGTACTTTAGATACTCAACAACTTTACTTGTTTGTATAATGGAGAACAAAGTGATGAATCACTAAAAGTTTTCTTTCTTTACTTACTTTATTCTTAACTTACTCAGAATCGGCGGAAAGTGGGGAACGATGTGTCTTAATGGGAAATGGAATATCTTAACTTTAGGTTCCCAAGTTTCCTCTGCCTGTGTACATGATACAACGTGAAGCGAATAAAAAAATTAACAAAAAAAATTATACTAAAGATCACGACTCAATCTACCTGGCTGACCTTTTAACTTTAAAATATGGGAACTGGAAAGAACCTCGTGCAGTATTTTTAATTTTTAATTTAGGGTGTGGATTTTTTTGTTTTATTAAGTGGTTATATTTTAATAAGCCTAGTTGTGGCGCAGGAACACAAAGTGGGACTATAAACGCGACTGTTTGTGGGTTCGCTTCCCACTCGTGGAAATATTAATTTAAATATTTATTTAAATTTATATTTCTGTTCCTTCGCTCTAGAGTCGAGGCAAAGGGCGGCGTTGAGTTCCGACACTCAACACGCAATGCCTCCAGAATTTGGTGGAAAGTGTGGAACGGAGTGTCTTAATCCTCTACCTAGCCTACTGTGTGCGAAATACAACGAGACGCATATTATAAATAAGACCTTAATTCGAATTGAACTTGAAAAAATATCACAGAAACTACTGGTTCTAATTCAAAAAATCTTTTAATATTTTATGGTTCATTTATCGAGGAAACCCTGGTTTACATTATATAACGTTAATCATTTCAATATATGTATATCCTTTTTATTACGCAGGCGAAGTCGCAGATAAAAAGTAGTAATTATTATATATTTGATGCAGGTATAACTTATTAGGGTATGGTTATGATATGGGTGTGAGATATTTAATATTTTCATTATCTGGTTCTGGTAACAAGACAAAGAACGAGTTAAGTTCCGCCACTCAATACGCAATACTTTCAGAATTTGGCTGGAATTGTCGTAATGAGAACGGGGCTTAACTCTAGGTTCCCAGGTTCCCTCGCCTCTCCCAGGTGCCCTGCTATATGCGGTATACAGCATGAATCTAAATAAAGATGATTATGTTTCTACAGTGATTACTCTTTCCCACAGATAGAACCAAATTCGTTAAGACCGTTAAAAAATCGCATGGGAATTTTTATCCCCGCGTGAGAATAAATGATTATAGATATTATATTGTATGCCATTTCATATATTTAATTCAATACAAAAGAATTAAGAGAGGAGAGAATTAAGACCCTTAAATTTAGCAACCCCTCAAGTATCTTGACACGCGACAAAAAGTCGGTTAACATTTTGTTATCGAATACTACTATCGTGAAAGACCGATAAAGCCATCAGGTTATTTCCTCCCTTATATTATGAACCCTTAGACATTGGTTCACAAAATGTTACGTGGGAATTTAAAGAAATCCTTTGAGAATAAACAAACTATTCGATAGCATGTAAGATATTGTATTAATTTCTTCATTTATATTAAACATAATAAAATTGTAACTGATCGCGGTGTGCACATGGAAGAAATATTCGAAAAGTTTACTATTGAAAACATATATGACTCTAATAGAACCCCAAACAATGTTTTTTTTATTAAACTTGTGTCTGTTTGTTATGCACGCTAATCTCAGAAACGGCTTAAGCGATTTAAGTGCAGTATTCACTATTGTATTTTAATAAACTTTCCTTAGCATTAAGCGTTTGCTCTATTTAAATCGGTTCATTAATAAAGGTTTATATCAATATTTTGTTAGACAAAATTGCTACAAAATTATTATTTTATTGAATTCACTAAAACTGAATTTTTCAACATATAAATATTGTTTTTAAAATTATAAGACTATTAGAACACTTTGGTGTATAACACCTGTTTGGTGTAATACAGATTTTATACATTCACATAAATAGTTCTGTTGTTCAAGTACTCGAATATTCCATATGTGATGTAAGTCGATACTTTGACAGCCAGATCCAAGCTTTTTATAATATTTTTGTTTTCTATTTAGTATCGCTCTATTTGATCATGAAATGAAGAACAGAGTAATAAAGAAGATAGGTAATATGGGCGAAAACACTTAATTTTCATAAATTACATCAAATCGTACTTTACATCTAACATAGATATACCTATAAATATTATACATTGTATATATGGTGTCACAGACACCATCTACCTGCTCGACGTTTTTACTTTTTAAAGTTAAACAAGTGAACTTCAAAGGATCTCATATATATTTTAAAAAAATTAAATTACAATAGCTTCACGCTGTATCCCGCACACAGCAGGGTAGGCAGAGGGAACCTAGTGTTAAGACACTCCGTTCCCCACTTTCTGCCGAATTCTGGAGGCATTGCGTGTTGAGTGGCAGAACTCAACGCCGCGCTTAACCTCGACACCAGAGCGAAGAAATGGAAATATAAATTTAAATAAATATTTCATCTCCTCGAGTGGGGATCGAACCCACAACCAGTCGGTTTTGCAGTCACACCTCGTGCCGCTGCGCCACGACCGGTCTCAATCATATATAAAATCATATATATTCAAATCATATATATTTTTTTATATTTAATTGATATATTTAATTGAATTGATAGATACAAATCTTAAAATATTAGACCACCATGCAGCCGACTCTTGAGTTCTTCAGTTATTTACGAGCGTAGAAATAAAGATATTAAATAATTTTCCGAGTAGGAATCGAACCTATAACCGTCGTGTTTACAGTCGCACACTATGCGCCACGACGACATCATCACGAAAATAATTAATTCTCCGTCTACCCTAAGATAATGCAACCCCTCAAACAGCTTGACACGCGACAAAAACTCTGTTAACTTTTTGTTATCAAGTTCAACTATCGTGAAGAACTGATAAAGCCATTAGGTCACTTCCTCCCTAATAATATAAACCCCTAGAAATTGGTTCACAGGGCATTGTAACGTGGGAATATTAAAAATCCTGTGAGAAACTACGGAGCATGAGAAATGTTCTTTGGTTTCATCATTTTCGACCAATTTATAATTTGTTTTAAATTGATTTGACTGTTGTGGGCAATTGCAACAATATTTAAATAATATTTATGAGGTTGATGTTTTTCTAGTTTTTATCTATAATAACTCTACTTGTTGGTTAAATAAGGAATACAGAGAGATGAATCACTTAAAAGTCACCTATCAAAAATGATTTAAAGAATAGGCTTGCTCACAAATAAGGTATAACAAGCGTATAAGAATTTTGACGTAACTTGATAAGAACGTATGGCTTAGCGATTAGAGTGTTTGGACTCAGTTACCAAGAGGCACAGGATTGAAATCCGTTAAAATTTTCATGCGCTTATAATTTTTTTTTTCATAATGTGGGCTAAATCTTTAAAAGTGTTGAAAAAGCATTTTGCTTGCATTTGTAAAAATATAAGAGGAATTTACACGTTGAATCTAACTTTAGTATAATAAAGACCGTATCGCTTACACAATCTACCTTTCTGACCTTCAACCTTAACCTTGTAAACTTAACCATGTGAACTGGAAATGATCCCACGTAAACATTTAAGATTTTGGACTGAGTTTTTTTTTTACTTATTTAAATGTTGAATGAAGTTTCATTGAATTAAATTGGGTGGGGAACGGAAGTGTCTTAACACTAGATTCCAGGTTTCTGCCTGCCTATTCTGCTATATACAGGATATAGCAGGAAACTGAAAAAAAAAATAAGATAAAATGTAATGTTGTGTTGCATTTCACCGCTTAATACAATGTATCCAATTCGAGCGGAAAAATTAAAACGGAGTGTTTTGACAATAGGTTTTTTCTCCCTATCCTGCCATATAGGTACAAGATACAATCAGTAGTATGTATATACGGGTTCAAATTTTCCGAAGATAAAAAATATACATTACTTTGGTTATCTAGTCATCTCATCATCATCATCAGTCTATATCATTTTTCAGGGCTATACTACAAGCGATTATATTGTCGTGGGAATATATACCAGTGTGTGAGAATTTTAAACAGCTCTAACAAAATTAGAGGAAGTGTAAATTTGTTTACATCCAGTTATGTATGTTTTTTATAAATTGCTCTATGTCACATATTATTGCAAGATAGGCAGAGGGAACCTAATCTTTATATTATTTACACAACGCCACGCTTTGTCTTGAACGAGGAAACGAAAGTCATTTGCTCAAGTGGGAATCGAATACACAACCGGTACGTTACCAGTCAGACACTGTGCGACTCCGACTTAAATTAGCTTGTGTACCTGCTGTATGTAATTTTTTTTTCAACTTATCCTGCACACAGCAAAATCGACTGAGATATCTTAGTGTCAAGGCACTCCGTATTCTGCTTTCAATCTCTCGTAAATTTCGAAATTCGTAACATTAGGCGGAGATTAGACCAACAACGAATGTGTTCTATTTATAAGATATTTCCCAGAGTTAAATATACCCTAGCGTAATAATAAATAAATATAAATTATACTTTAGTATTACAACTACACGTCATGAATAGAATATAAGATGTATTCCGAAATTCTCACGAAATTGCGTTCCCACAGCTCGTCTCGTCTGACTATTAACGTATTTAAGGATCCATATAAAATACTCCTTAATCGTAACTGACACTTCTTTATTCGAGTTTATATTGTATTGTGGTACAGTAGTGAAGTTAAGTCATTGTTGCTCTTTATCGGAGATAGGGCATTCAATTTTGTATAATAGTTTATGAAGAATAAGCCTTTTTATATTTTTCAAACATCTTTCATTTGTAGAAAAGGCAATAACAATTTGGAAATTAATTCAAATTGCCAAAAGAATGTGACGAGTATGTACGATGTACAAATTAATAGCTTTTTTTCACCGAGACCTATCAAGGGTTGAGCTGCATGAACAAGAAAAACTCAAGTTTTTGTTTTAGCTACACTTTGTAGTCCATACTTAATAGGGTAAATAGAGGGGACCTAAGAAACCTAGTGTCAAGACACTTTGTTCCTAATGTAACATTTCCGTTCCCCACTTTTCGCTGAATTCTTGAGGTATTGCGTAAAAATGAAGATATTAAATATATCATTCCCCGAGTGGGAATCGAATTCACATCACTCATCACTTTACACACCCATGACCCACCACCACCACGATCTCGATTACCCTTTCATTATATTCTTATTAAACCCAAAATTAAGTATAATTTTATATTCTCCAAAAGTCAAAATGTTCATTCACATAGCGATTAAATTAGTTCCCGTGTACTTTTCAACCTGTGAATGATACCGTGGGATTGGAACACCCCACGGCGCATGTCACACTAAGTGCTTGTAAAGCGAGGGGTCATAATCTTTTAATAATGGCCTTTTTCACGAATTATTTAGGGTTTTATCGGTTATGTTTATTTAAATGTACTAATAATATGGTGCATTAATTCATTACTCATGCCGTATTTATAATTTGTAAGTCGTTTATTTTTTGAATACAATATTTATAATTATAGTAATTAATATATACGTATATTAATTTCATTTTTTTTAAATGTTAACATGTTAAATTTTTTAAAGATTTACACTCTTAGAAAAGGAAAATATTTTTTTACTAACCATATAAGATAAAAAAACGATCCTGTTTTCACACACGTCAAAATAAAAGTACTGATTTATATTACTTAAGATTACATTATATATAGATTGGTTTGGTTTTCTTTCTAATTATTATAGTCAAAGTGTATAAATACTATATTTGCATATTTTTATGTACAAATACTGAAAAAAACCCCATGCCTACCAAAAGAGAAATATTGCAACCTATATTACACATATAAAGAGTATATATCTTCTACAATATAAAGAGTTATATTTTTTTACAGTAGCTACAGTCAAAAAATGCTACATCGTTTAAAAAAATATTTTATTATTATATAATATATATAATAACATGCTCTATATATAAGCAAGTAAATGATTCTTAGAACAAATATCGATAGTAAGATGTAAAAATAGACTTAGTAATTTTTTGGCGCGAGTTGAGATAGGTATTAATATTATATAAAAATCAAGATACATGTTCGTGGCGCAGCTCACGAGGTGTGACTGTAAAACCGACTGGTTGTGGGTTCGATCCCCACTCGAGGAGATGAAATATTTACTTAAATTTATATTTCCATTTCTTCGCTCTGGTGTCGAGGTTAAGCGCGACGTTGAATTCTGGCACTCATCACGCAATGCCTCCAGAATTTGGCAGAAAGTGGGGAACGGAGTGTGTTAACTCTAGGTTCCCTCTGCCTACCCTGCTGTGTGCGGGATACAGCGTGAAGCTGATTTTAAGATACATGTATATGTTTTCACTATTATTAACAAGGAAGACTGCAATATAAAATTTAAATTACAATTTTTTTTTCACTTTTTCACAGTGTTGAGTTACATACACGTAATGCCTCGTGAGTTCGAGGGACAATTGGCACAAAAGTATTTTAACATTAACAGTACCTGGGTTCACTCTGCCTATTCTGCTATAAGCATGATATAAAATAGTACTTCTGAGGCCGTCGTGACCCAGTAATACGGTGTGTCAATGCCAGGACTGTAGGTTCGATTCCTCGAATTTGAACTTCGAATTAATTATTAAATATTTTCTTTTCATCACTAGTAATCTGCTTCCGGAAAAATCAGACGGTAAGACCCTGCTATATGCAGAAAGCAGAATGGTACAAAAAAAACACTTCTAATAAATAGTACATCTATATTGTTTTATATTATTAACAAAATATTTTTATTTTATAATTTAAATACTCAAACCAATTTTATTTATATATTTTTTATCTTGTGCTAATATTACAATTTTCAAAATGATTCATATTGTACTGATAAGCATAATACTTCATTGTATGCCCAGCATTAACATCTAAACTGTCGTTTCCCTCACGTTCTCACAGGAACCAAATGCCTTGGGAATGGGAATATGACGTCCTTGCGTGACCTCTGATAATGCAAAAAATTCTACACTATGGGACCGGAATTTATATGAGTTCCGGATTTTAAGACTTATTGCCATTTTAAGGATGGCTTTGTGATCTGTACTGTATTGTGTTGAGCTTGAGATGTTATGTTTATGAGAATTTTTAACTGGTTTAACTGCTTTTTTTACAATTGCTTTTGTATCATTTACGTGGACAAATTGACGTTCGTTAAAAATGGGTCTTAACTTTCATTTTATATTTCTTTTATATATATATACAAATATTGTTATATTATTTTTAAATTTTAATAAATAATTACCAAATGCAAATTGAACCCGTAACTTCTGTACTAAATACGAAATAATAGATGCAAAGCAAATAACTGAACCACGATTACATAATCAAGTCCTTTTAAAATACAAACATATAAACCGTGCGGAAAAATGAAGCATGTCATAATAAAGACCATAATTCCCACCCATCCCAATTTAAACCGTACTTACGTCCCCTTTACCGTGGGGTAGGCACGTGTCTGCGTATATACCGATGCGGAATTCCCACCTAAATTTTATTCCCACAAGAAATATTTCACTGAGACTCCATAGTTATTTAACGGTTGACCACAAAAGCCAAATATTGCGTATGCGTTTGCGTGTACAATTTTGGACTTTATTACCACAGAAATAAGTTATACATCAAATGTACGAGATAAAAATGTTTTGTGTGTATTTTTTGCACGTCAATTACAAGGCCGTGGGACCCATTGACGTTCAGTCCAGTGTTGACAGACAATTAAAAAGTCGTGTAAACGTGTAAACGAGGTTTTTTTTTAATGTTTGCCCCCTTTTTTTTGTCCGGTTCGCGAAGTTACGATAAGATTTGTACGCTTTATTTACTCCGATGAAGTTGTTTAATTAATTTTTTTCTTTTCATGAACCAAGTCAAGGGTTTGGATAAATTTATGAATGAATTTGGAATTTTTTAACTTATTGTTTTATTTTATCGCTATTCAAGTAGGTACTGTTGAATGGAATGTGCTTAATAAATTGTTTTAAACTGCCCAGTTATAGGAGGTATAAAAAAAACTTTGAGTTATTTTTTTTTTAGTAATTATCACCATCAGGTGAGATTGGGAAGTCACTGTACATACGATAGTTCAGAGTTTGATTTTTTTTAGTACGCAGAGAGAACATAGTGTTAAGACTATCCGTTCCCCACGCATCGCTCAATGTTTTACACATTGCGTATTGAATGAACTCAACGCCGCGCTTTGTCTAGGTAATGAGTCGATTAAATGAAAATAATACATAAGCTTGAGTGGGTATCGAGCCCACAACCGTCGTCTTCACAGTCAAACGCTGTGCCGCTGCACCACGACGGCCTCTTTCATTTTTATATCTAATATGGAAATATATGGACGGTTGAACGGTTAAAATAAAATTCAAAACCATTTTTAGGTACTTTCGAAGATATGTCTTATTTATAATTATGATGATTTTGTATTTTTTTTTCACGATAGGAATAAATATTTTTTTTTATATAATATAATTGGTTATTCGGCACTGTAATATTCTTCATAGGTAGTGGTCTACTAAGAGGTATTTCATAGTTACCGGAATATTATATAGATTTTTAATAATTATTATGTTCCTTTTAACCGATGAAAAAACCGAAAGAGGCTCTCAGCCCTATGCGTTTTGGACACTTGGTGACAACATATTCTTAGAAATTGAACTTTATTAACATGTACCAGAGTTGTTTATTGATCAAAACTTAAGGCTAATAATTGTGTAATAAATCTAAATCAACCATCCCTATTCAACGTCGTGACGTCGACGACGTTAAGTCAAAAAATCATTTGTACGCTACAAGTCGGATCGTGTGGACGTGTTCTTATTATCTCTATAACTAGTGTTTTCGATTTTTTTGTAACATTTTTAAATATTTTATTGGTGATGTAAAATAGACTGCTACGAAATCGTAATAGTCTACTTTACATCATCTTTTAGTTTGTGTTCACGTAGTTTCTGCAGAACACATTTAATCAAGAATAATCAAGAAGAAGGGGCCAGTTGTGGCGCAGAGGCACAAAATGTGACTGTAAAATCGGCTGGTTGTGGGTTCGATATTTCACTTCCTCGAGTGGGCACTCAACACGAATGCCTCCAGAACTCGGCGGAAAGTGGGGAACGGAGTGTCGTAACACTAGGTTCCTTCTGCCTATCCTGCCGTGTGCGGGATACAGCGTGAAGCTGATTTGATTTTTATCAAGAAGAATCTAGAAGTATAACTTCTAGAGTTTTGGACTAGTCCTGTTCTTCATTTAGGTTACATATTTATATTGTTAGATAGTGAATTTCAAAGGCAGATTGTGTATATATACCTATAAGATGATCGACAAAACTGGAACGCGAATATAATTCAGTTTTACCGGTTATATTTGTTGCAATAGTATCGAATTGCAACAAATATAACCGGATTACATGTTGTAATAGTATCGAAAGCGTAATAATTGTGATAATACAAGACTGATTTTTTTAGCTTCACATTAAATCCTACGTAGCTAAAGCTAGTAGCTGGGTCAGCAGAGAAAATCTAGTGCTAAGATTCTTTGTACTCCACTTTTCTGAGTTCTATTTTTGTTTTATGGAAAAAGACAAGGCAAACGAACGTACGGATCACCTGATGGTAAGTGATAACCGCCGCCCACGACACCGCGTAACACATTGCAGGTCTGTGGCGGAACTAAACACCGCACTTAGTGCATTTGAGCAAAGAAATAAAAATAGTTCATTCATTTGAGTGTGCATCAAATACACACCCTTGTTGCTTATATCGAGAGCCTTTGGCACTAAGTCACGATAATTTATGTAATTAAAAAAATTCCAAAGAATTTAATCCACCGTTTTCCAACTATGAATAAAATCATTCTATAAAATATTTTAAAAATTGATATTTATTGGCATTTTCGTATGGAATATTTTTATTAAAAAGCAACATCATTTATAAGGGGTATAGTCTCATTATAGCCCACCGATGCTTCAGCAGACATCTTAAGTACTTTGTAAACAAAGTAGAAAGAAATTTTTCAAAGATATTTTAACAAATTCTTTTATAGGTGAGCATTAAAAGAAAAAATGGCTGTCATTTATTTTTAACGTCAATTCCTTTAATTATATATATTATTATTATTATAAATATTATTATATTATATATGGGATATAGCGTGAAGCAAATTTTTTTTCTATTTTTATAATACAATTATCTTTACAAAATAGGTGTTTCGACTTTTAAGCCTTTTCATTTGCGGTTCGTTTAGCAAGGTAGGCAGAGAGAATCTAATGTTAAACTACTCGGTTTCTGAGACATTACGTGTGCAATGGCGAAACTCAACGCAGCGCTACTTCTGTCTACTAGAGCGGAGAAACGAAAATAAATTAAATAATATCATAGCTCTGATTAGAAAATGAACCCAAATTAAAAATTAAAAATACTTTTGAATGCCTCCAGAATTAGGCGAAAAAAGGGAGACGGTGTATCTTAACACTAGGTTCCCACTGACTATCGAGCTGTGTGCGGGATACTGCGTAAAACCAATACAAAATATTAAATTTTTAAAGAAAATAAAAATAATTGAAACATTCGCCTGAGTGGGAATTGAACCCACAATCACATACATCTTTTTTTATATTTTAATATAATTCATTGCCTAAATAAAAAGGATCTCATTATCGCGAACCAATACTTTCGTTTAACCGAAAGAACATTTAAAGCTTTAAGCGCTCTTCAAGTGTTTTTTCCACTCTCCGAAGCATTTGAGGAGATTGTTTATTTCCGCAAATTGTTTTCTTATTAATTTATTTATATACTAAGTGCTGTGATTTGTTTTACTTATATAGTTAAGTTTTTTTTTAAGTTTCATAGATATAATATGTCAGTCTTAGATATATTATATCAGTCTTCATATAAAGAATGTTACTGCATGTAGAAAAAACAATTAAAAAAATTGCAAAATTTTATCGTTTTAATACTTATTATTACCGAATTTGCAGGGGGTGATCTTGATAATAAAAGACACAGAATTTTACTGCACAATTTTTGTTTACAGGCAGAGAGAAAATAGTGTCAAGACATTCCGTTCTCCGTTTTCCGACCGGTTTCATGATGGCATTGCGTGCTTAATGACGAAACTCAAAAAAGGAAAAAATCTCAACAGAAAACAATTATAGCTTCTCGCTGCCATATTCTGAATATATCATGATGGGCTGAGATAATTTAGTTGAAAGGTACTCCGTTTCCCACGCATTGCCAAATTTGAGTCATAGCGAGTTAAATGGCGGAGCTCAACGCCACGCTTTGTGTTGTAACCAGAGCAAGGAAACAATAAAAAAAACACTCATCGAGGGGGGCAGTGGGAATCGAACCTACAGTCTTCGAGTTTACACTCAGAAGTTAGAACGACTCCACAATTTCTCCAGAAACAAAACACCAAACTCCTCATACGCAAAATTCATGAAATAATTCATTAGGTAAACGTCAAAAAAAACTTTTAATTATCCCAAACTGAACTTGATAAGATCTAAAATATTCATTCAACACCTTAATCATTGAGATGAAATTGGAAATTGACTTTTTTGAGAACACTCGCCTTAATTTATGGACCCCGGGTGTTATTGAAAAAGCTGGAGAGTGCTCAAAATCTGTAGAGTGTCAATACCTTTGAACGTGACAATTGGAAACGATTTATTTGAAAATTGTTTAGTTTTTTTTTAATGTTTATGCTTATGCTTTTTTTTGATTAAACTAAATTTTGTCTGTGAAAATATAATTTTACTTTTTTTTGTGCTTCACTGTTTTTTTCATATAGCGAGGTAGGTAGAGAGTATCTAATGTAAAAACAAATCGTTCTCCGCCTTTCGGCAAAGTCTGACGCTGTTCAAATAACATAAATATCTTTCAATATTTTCCTCTCTAATAGGATAAATATGTTAAGAGAATAAATATAATTCAAAACTAAATCCCCGAGTGACACTTCGTACTCCAGAAGACACTTCGGTTTCCCACTTTCCGCTGATTCTCGAAGCATTGCGTGTTGAGTAGCGGAACTTAGCGCCGCGCTTTGCCTCGTTACCGGAGCGTTGAAATGTAATGTTGCAACGTATGAAAATTGAAAATAATTAAATACTTCCCCCCAGTGGGAATCGAACCCACAACCGTTACGTAAACAGTCGCACGCTTGTACATTTGCGCCGCGGCCTCCACTTAATAGAATATTAATTTATCTAATTTTAAAACAAGAAAATATATATATTTAAAAACTTCAATTTACAGCTAAAACTTAAAAATAAAATTCTTTGCAAAATTGTATCATAATTATTACTTCCATTAACTCCCAATCCGGGGCAATTATACATTTTCTTATTCCCATTTAAAACTGATTGCGAATATAATGCCTTTCTTTGACTGAGAGTGCTCTCGGGATAAGCGTCGCTTAGGTTATTACTTGAGTTGTCTTTTATTTTTTTAAGCTTTTGTACTTAAAATGTAGTTAGTTATGTTTCTTAGTAGTTCACCTTTGTTCTTTATTGTTATTTTAATGTAGAGTTAAAAGCCAGTTAGAGTGGATTTTTTATAGTTGTCAATTTTATAAGATAGAGATCCTACATATAAATGTATCGTTCTACAGTAAGGTTGACGAGTCGTGGCCGCCCTGAAGTCAGGTTTTGAGCTTTCGCGCATAGTTCACTCGTGAAGAAAAAAAATCTAGAATAAGAAAAATCCTTAAAATCAAATCTGCACAGCCACCTTCACCCACAATCAGGGCAACTTCCACTAAAAATAATTAAACTAAACAAAGATATCGTTTATTTATTGTTTTATTAATTGTGAGATCGGGCTTTTATTTGCCTTATTTGACAACAAGCTTAAATTTAAATTTAGTTCTAAGCAGAGTTCTAAGATAACAATCTTTTCAATTACTCGACCTATAAAAAAATCTGTGCATTGAATTCCCCCAACCAACACGCTATTCCTCCAGAACTTGTGAGGAACGAAGTGTCTTAACACTAGGTTCCCTCTGCCTACCCTGCTGTGTGCGAGATACAGCGTGAAGCTGATTATAAAAAAATCTGAAAAAAAAGTATTTTTGTAATTAGTAATTCCTAATAGGTATACGATTTCAAACTGTTATGTAAATTATAAAAATTACTCACACAAAACTCCCTACTTCAAAAAACTTGGAAGCGTTACAAAAAAAAGCACACATACAAACATACATACATACATAGATCTCAATTATTATAAAATAAAAATTTACACAGCACTCCATCCATACACTAGGAACTTCAATAAAATGAATGTTAATATTACGTAGAAGATAAGGAGTGCGAAGATATTCTGCCTTGAAACAGTATTTATTCAAATTTTGGATCTGAATGCGAGAAAATGTCCAATAAAAATGCAAAGGACGGTACCTATTCTTTCTCCGTAGCTAACTAAGTCGCTGTGTTAAAGGTATGGGTGGATTTCAGGTGGTTTTGTACGTATTGTAAAATATATATATTTTTAAAATTTATCGAAAATAATAATGTTGTCAATGATAAAGCTTAAATGTATACTTGAAGAATAAAATATAAAGAAATCTAATATTTTTTTTATCAAAACGTTTCCTACGTTTTGATTTGAATACATTGTTAGTGATATGCCGTGGGATTTACTACTACTTCTCAATTTTACTGTTTGTTTACAGTAGGTTTTATTATTTTCAAGTATTGTAATATTCAAGTGGTTTTTCTATTTAAATGTAAAGTAAAAAATGTGGAATATTACATCACACATAGATTTTTTTTTATAAAACGACCATAAAAAAGATTATATAATTTTAAGTCAGACAATAGAAAGTAAAATTATATTTAACTATACTAAATAACATTTTTTTTACATAAATATTATTTCAAAACCTTAGTTAGGTTTTGAAATAATACCTCTATTCATATATATATAGCGCAATGAATTAAAAATAATTCACAATAAAAAATTTATAAAAAAACTATATAAGATAATTTTATCAACAAAATAAATCGTTAGAACTAAAACCGTACCTTACTTTCAAGTGCTTACTATTTTAAAATCTATTTTTCAATACTTCTGATCTGGAGCATTTGCGTAATTACCTCCAATACCATCTGACGTCTGAAATATTGGATATTACTTGAAACTGCGAACGAATTTTCTAAGGCTTTATATTTTTACAGACTAATATTCTTACAAATTATAATAACCTTGAGATTGACTGGTTGACTAGCGTCTGACTGTAAACGATGTGTAGAGTGGATGTGAGTTCTATTCCCACTCAATTTTGACTTGTGGGGTGAATTTCATTTTCTCGTTCTGGTAAGAACATTAAGAGAAGATTTGAATTCCGCCACTCAAAATATTATACATTAATTGAGTATGAGATAATTGGGCAGGTTCCCTTTCCCGACAGACAGCATATGTAACAGTTGTAGGCTTGATCCTATTTTCTTTCCGAAATGCGGATTAATACTTTAAGAATGTGAAAACGTTTATGGATTCGATTCCCACTCGGTGGATTTAATATTTTTTTTCCTTACTTTGTCAAGGTAACGTAACCTCTATATATTTTTTTCTTTTCCTTTTTAGTTATATATTATATGAACCGGTTATATAAATATTTTTCAATTGTACTCTATATAGAATATTTTATCGAAGTATTACATATGTAGTATGTATCTATTATAGATATTTGTAATACACCTAATCTCTTACAAAAAATGTCATAAATATAAGCTATTATAATATATTTTTAAAGTTTTAAAAAAATGAAGCGAAGCGTAATAATAATGCTACATATATAGATAGATTGATATCACTAATTCAGACGAAAACCTAGGAACAAAATGTCTACAGTTCCTGACAAAAGCTTCACTTCTCCCGTCTGTTACGTGGGATACGGCAAAAGCCGTGAAGCAAAAAAACTCTATGAAAGAAATTTTGAAGGTCCCACCGAGATTTGAACTCGGATCGTTGGATTCAGAGTCCAAAGTGCTAACCATTACACCATGGGACCGACGATCTTGGCAATAAAATACGGTTATAGGTTCTTTTACGTATCTACTACGCATGTGCATACCGCTATCTCTTACGTTTGTATAACGTTGTCTCGTTCTAAAAGCTTATCAGTTATTCTAATTTTGACAGGTAATGTAAAATTTACTTTGTCATTCTGGAATAAGGTTCATTTTTGTTTGGATTTTTTGTGTATACATATGGATGACTGATTTATATTGGTTTTAGATTTTTTGTATTTTGATATGAAGGATTCTTCAAAATTTATATTTACATTTTCATACTTATAAGTCATAATATATCCTTTTTTCCTTTGCTGCTTTTGCATATGGCAAGACAAATATGGAGAATCTAGAAATATTTACTACTTGATATATATATACTTTTTTTCGCTTTACACGCGGTATTCAACGCCGCGCTTTGTAATGTTGCCAGAGAAAATAAATCGACTAGGAATCGAACCCATAACCGTCAAGCTTAAAGTCAGATACCGTGCCTGTGCTGGATATATTTTCCATAAATTTATGTTTATACTTTAACTTCATACACAAACATCAAGTAACTGAAGTCTGTAGCTACTTATTTATGCCCATATGATAGGATGTAAGCGTTTAGCGCTTGAGAAAATTTAAGATACCCTGAAAGTTAGACGGCACTTCGACATGCGCATACTAAATAGTGTAATTTTTTATTATATTTATGTATATATTATAATTAATTAAATAACTAAATCAGCTTCACGCTGTATCCCGCACACTTTCTGTCAAATTCTGGAGGCATTGCGTTTTGAGTTTATTTATTGTTTTGTTTTAATTTATGTATATTTAATTATTTTTAGCTTCACTCCGTATTCCGCATACAGCAGGATAGATAGCGAAATTATGAGGTATTAGGTGTTGAGTGGCGGAACTCCAAGCCTTCTCTTGCTACCAGAACGAGAAAATTAAAGTAAGTATATTTATTTCTTCTAATAAATGAATTTGTAAGAATAAGGAAAAATATATGTATATTATAAATTCTTGAATTTTAGGATTCCGTACCTTTTAAAGACAAAGGAACACTTATAAGATCACTTAGTTGTCCGCCTGTCTGTCAAGAGCCTTTATCTCAGGAACGCTTGGAGATATCGAATTGAAATTTAAAACATAAACCAAGACATACGGCCCCTGATTTCCTGAAAAAAAATGTATTTCTACATTAACTCAAAAAAAGGTATGGCAGCTTATATGACAAAAAAAATGGACACTACAAAGGGAATCAAAATTAATAGAGTACTTTTTTTTTTATTCTTTATTGCACAAAATTTAATACATAAAAAAAAATGTACAATAGGCGGGCTTAACGCTAAAAAGCATTTTCTANATACTTCGGGTTAACCTAGAATTATATAATTTGTCAGCTAGAATCTACAGGTAGTATTAGTTTAGAAAAAAATCTGAAAGCACTTGCACTTTTGTAGTTATATCATCGAAAACAAAAGCCTTAAAAAGGGACAAAGTCAGGCATTAATTTGGCCGCTAGTTAAAGTGAGATATCTGATGAAAGGGCTCTGGCGAAGCTAAGCCTGGATTTCATAAAAAGCTTGAGACCTCCAATTTTTGTACGGAACCCAATTCGCGCTTGTCCAGTTTTTTTATATATAATTTCAATATTATTATACATAATAATATTTCAATAATATTATAAATATATTTGTATAATATTTCAAAGCAAAGGTTTCTAGGGAAGCAGCGGTAGCGGTATGTGGTAAAGGCAAGTATCAAAGATATTGGAGGAAGGTCACGTAAAAAGCATGAGGACTCCCCGGAGGGCATGTATGAAGAAGTTGATGACAGTGCACGAGGCGAAAGAGGTATGTAGAGACCGTAGCATTTGGCGCTCCGTTCTCTCTGACTAGCCGGCTAGAGATAAAGCGTGAAGCTAAGTTAAGTTAATATTTCAAAATACTTTGTACAGTTTAGCACACTTAAAATCTTTACATATTATTTTATAATATACATATACATACATATCTATATCGTTGTTTATTATTACACTTTTACTAAAATTACAGAAGAAAAAAGCACGTACCAGATACCTCTCTTGGGAGATAAATGAAAATGAAAAACACGAAAGCCATATTTATATATTATAAAAGTAACATAGAATACAACTATGGTATTAAATAAAAATAACATTTGGTTTTTTAACATTTTTAAAGTCGTATTCCACACTAAGAAATGAAAAATATTGCTGAGAAAGCATTTATAAATTTTAGTGAATCACGACACGAACCCACGACTTATAGACGGTTTCCAAGAGCAGGATCAGCAGCAGGAGCAGGAGCAGGATCGAGTCCCGCTACGTTAAAATTTTTATACGTTTTGTAAAACAAAACTTTTTTGTTTAGCATTTTGAGAAATAAAGAGCTTAGAGAAGGAGCTTATTAAAATATAACTTATTTAATGATATACAATACAGACAAGGGTATATACATGTGTATATTAAGTATCTTAAATATTTGTGAGCAAAATTTTATTTAAATTTGATTTTTAAATTCATTGCTATACGTAAACAGGAAATTGTTGTTTCGATAAATTCTATAATCACAAGTGGGATTACATACTTTTTTTATTACTTTTCTTTCCCCAGCCTTCCGCTCTCAATTAATCATCAATCGATCAGGTCATAAGCTCACAATATCTATAAGAATGACAACAGAGTGTCTTAACACTACCTCTACACTTGAATAAAAGGCGACCATTATATAAATGGTTTCTCGTCTTAACTCAACGTTACTTAACCTCAAAAAGCTGTGAGCAACCCCGACTAAATCCGTTTAGGCGGTACGCTACTTACATAGATAAAATATAATTAAGTCGTAAGAGTGTCCCCAAGCGCTTGCACTAAGGCGATTAGTGCAGGTTCGATATCTAGAGGTAATCTTATTAAGGTTCAGAATATTGGAATATTCTAGTTTTTGCATTGGCTTTTCAGTTTAATTGTAATATTGAAGGAGTTTTATTATTTATTGTATTAGATGTCATATCCATAATTTTTTTTTAAAGTTCCTTTTTTATTATCCCACATTTAAATGTTATTAATTGATAATTTTCATTTCACCGCTCTGAAGCATAGTGCGGCGTTAAATTCCACCATTCAACACGTATTGTCTTATGAGGAACAAATTACCAAAATACAAAATAACCACCTACCTATCCCGCTATACGCGTGAAATACGTATTGAGAAAAAGGGAAATTTCAATTTCTAGCAAAATCTAACTAAAACTAAAATAGTATTAATCACGTAAATGAAATCTAAACAGGGACAAACCATCGACACAAAACACGAAATAATTTCTATAGCGCCCAGCCCGCAGTGGGTACATACAAGCTTAGTTGCTAACTTAGTGCTTGAACGGATATCTGGTAGCGCGAATTCGGGACCGACTGTCACACCGCCAAGTATCGTATTGTATCTACTACCCACTAGGGTAGGGTTTTTGTGCACTCCTAGGTAAATAATAATAATAAATATACTTTATTGCACCTTAAAAAAAATAAAATAAAACAATGCAAAAGCTTAAAAATAATTTTAGAAAAAGTACAATAAGGCGGCCTTACCGCTTAAAGCGATCTCTTCCAGGCAACGTTTGGATGTTGGAGTAGTGTAAAAGTGGGCGGTGCACTAAACGTAATATTTACATAATTATGTAATGTTAAAAATATATTAAATACATAAAATACAAACAAATAAATATATATTTATTAAGATATATACACAAATATTACATACACACACACATATTATACATACATATACTATATGTACACACAAAATATAAAAAACACAATATTTTTTTTAAATTGAACCAGTTTAGCATTGTAATAATGTTATATATAAATTGATATTTATAAGGCAATATATTCTTTAAAGCCATCGAGACGCAGTGGGTTTGCGTGAGATTGTAAATATGATGGTTTTGAGTTGAATAAATAGTCAAGGTTATAATTTTTTTTCATTTCCCGGATCAGAAAAGATATAGTGTGGCGTTGTTTTCAATTTTCGTGCACATTTGCCCCTTGACTAAACTAAAAAAAACTAAAATTTATTTCGGCACTGATCGACGTTTTCCCGAGAAAGACTTGCGCTGCCGGAATAAACAACGTCCACATTTCGAGACATTTTTTCTTGATTGTAATATCAAAAATGTTCAGTATCCGAAACTTGATAAAGATTTTCACTATTGTATGGTTCACTGTTACATCATAAATCTCTTTATACATTATTCCATCACTCATCCACCTACGTGCTCGAACTGTTTTAGTAGGTTTTCTCGTCTATTCTTTTTCATTCAAATATAAGGTACGTACATTTATTTTCATAAGGGCATATATTGGCTTAAGCTATTGAATCATTTAGATTGTATAGTAAAAAGGTTTTTAGAAGAACGGTATAGTCTTCGTGGTGCATCGAGTGACTGTATAAATCCGCCTCACAATATGTAATATCTCGAAAATTGAACTGAAAATGAGATAGAATGAAGTGTTTTAACACTAAGTTCCTGATAAAGATAATATTTTCTTATGATAGGATTTAACTTAACTTAATCTAGCTTCACGGTTTATCCCTAGCGGGTTAGTCAGAGAGAACGGAGCGCCACGCGCTACGGTTAGGATTTAATTGTGTTTATAAATAATAATGTGATTAATATATATGAAAAGAAAATTAGATATAATTATAAGATAGAAAAGGTTACGGGCCAAGTATAAGTTGTAGTGGAATGTTGTAAATCTGTAGTGGTATAGTACTAATAAAAACACCAAGTTCTATTATTTAATTTTTCTAAATGCCGAAAAAGTGGAGAACAAAGTAATTTAACACTAAGAAAATAATATTAATCTTTAAAACACGAACAATAAAAATATAAAAAAAAAACATTCATTTATAAGTGTGATATGATAAAGTCTTTCTCTTAAAATATTTAATAAAAAAAATCCAATATTGTAAGTAGAAAATAAATAAAACTGTGAGTAATCCTATACTACCGTACGACACATAATAAATATCACTTAGCTACAAAATTGCAAACAGACTAGCGTCCGACCAAAAAGATGACTTATTGAAAATAAAATTCCTTTTAAAGTACTACTGTATTTGGACAGGATCCAAAACTGCTCAGACTGATCACTAGCAAACAAAGCTTAGCGTCTTGCCATTATGTCATTTTATATATTATAACTTCACGCAGTATCCCGGGTACAGCAGGATAGGCAAAAGAAACTTAATGTCGAGACACTCCGCTTCCCATTTTTCGCTGAATTTGCGAGGTATTGAGTGGCAGAAGAAGAAGGGAAACAGAGGAAAATACTTATAAAATATTTCATTTACCCAACTGAGAAACGAATCAACAACCGGTACGTTTACAGTCACACTCTGTACCATTGATCTATGACAAAATGTCATTATGTAATTATAATAACTCAAATATACGATGAATCTTGTATTAAAGAGTTTTAGAAGTGATTACTGTTTTCGGTTCAAATAATTTATGGAAACTAATGGATTATTTTAGTCCCTAGATTATGTCTAGACTAAAAGCCTAAAACCAGATTATTAAAAGTTTTGCGCATATTTTAACAATTTTTTATTGATAACACTGCCCGCAAAACACGCAATGACTCCAGATTTCAGCGGAAAGTGGGGAAGCAAGTGTCTTTTTTTGCTCTGGGTATAAGAAATCGCAGCATTGAATCCCATCACTCAATACGCAATGTTTCCAAAATACGTAAAATGGAAAATGGATCTTAGCACTAGGTTCCTCTACGTACTCTGCTATATGCGAGATATAACGTGAAATGAAATAGATTTAAACACTACAATAAGAAAAATCATATATAATAAAAAAAAACAACTTCACGCTGTATCCCGCACACAGCAGGGTAGGCAGAAGGAACCTAGTGTTAAGACGCTCCATTCCCCACGTTCCGCCGAGTTCTGGATGTATTGCGTGTTGAGTGGCGGAACTCAGCGCCGCGCTTTGCCTCACGACAGAGCGAAGAAAAGAAAATATAAATGTAAATAAATATTTCACTTCCTCGAGTGGGGATCGAACCCACAACCAGTCGATTTTACAGTCACACTTTGTGACTGGCCTCAAAAATCACATATAATTTTTTCAAGTATAATTTATAAGTTCGGTGTAACAGCCGCCCGCGTTAACTGTTTGAATTAATAGGAAGCGATTCAATTGCAATACTCGTAGCAATCAATTTGTGGCGGGATTCGACAAAGCGACCATTTCGCGCTTAATTAGTTTTGTGTTTTGTAGTCTATTCATCGCACCAAACTGTAGATGTACCTATATATTATGTCTTCTTATTGTTTCTAATTAAATTTTATGTTTTTATCATCAGAGCATCTGCATGTGTAGTGCAGATCGAATGGCTGTCTAACTTGTATTACCAAACATAATCATTTGAGATTTAAAATGTATATATTATAAATCGGCACCGATTTTTATAAAATTTGAAAATCAGACTCTGAAAAATATTTCATTGAACACGTGTTTTTTATGGTTTTTTACAATTCACCCCTTAAGGGTTCAAATAAGGGGTTGAAAATTTATATGGAAAAGACTTTAAATCGCCACCAATTTTTACAAAAAAATAAATTCAAACTGTTAAAAATATTTTATTGAATACTTGTTTCGTGGTTTTTTTAGAATTTACTTATATGGGTGCAAATAAGCGGGCGAAGCTGCGCGCGCCCACTTGTCAATTATATTATGGCTGACTGACATCTTCACAATAAAAATAAAGAGAAGAAACGAAACTATTTTATACATATTATATATATAATATTCTTATCCGAATTGGAATTAACTATCAAAACATATAGAGCATAAGTTATTTAACAACTGAGGCATGATAACACTAACATTTATAATTGATTGAGTTATCTGAGTCTGTTTGATAACGTTAAATTGAAATTGCATTGAACGCATCGTAGTAGAATATTTGGATATTGTTATTAATTTAACATCATCATAATATTGCGGCGTTAAGTTCTGCCACTCAAGACGCAATGCCTCCAGAATTCGGCAGAAAGTGGGGAACGGGGTGTCTTAACACAAGGTTCCCTCTGCCTACCCTGCTGTGTGTAGGATACAGCGTGAAGCTGATTTATTAATCTTATAAAATTACAATAAAAAGTTTCCAGCCTCTTTCAGTCTCTTCTCACCATAAAGGCCAAGCACACCCACATAGCCGATTCGCGTGGTTTCAACCCATTCGTTGAAATCGCCACATATTATAAACTTATAATTTGAAATATCTATATTAGGATTTGAACCTGAACTATTCAAATAACCAGAGCGTTCAATGTGTTTTTTGTTAATATGACATTAAAGCTATTGAACGCGATAACGTTGATATACGATTTATTAATACATTTTCATATTTCAGCGCGAATTTTGCCACTTTCCCTTTTTATTCTGAATAATGCATAATGCCAGTGTTCACAATAGAATATGTTTTGCCTTTGATATCGTTTTTCCCAGCACTTCGTTAGTGGAATCACACTCTAAAGTATTATCACAATATGTATGCTAATTTCGAAAATATGCTTGAGGTAAAAAGATTCACTTTGAAATTTTCATTTACATTTACGCTACCGTTGTTGTTATAATGTATATTATGTTTTATAGTATAATATTTATTGTATATAAGTATAGTAATCCAAGTAGTTTTACAGATAATGTAAGGTTGAGGATGACTGTGGGTTTAACTTCCACGAGAGATATTTTTTTTTTCATTATAATATTAAAATCTATTCGTTTCTTTTTCACCCCGGCTTACGAATGAATGAAAAACAAAAATGAAAACAGACAGATTATAAAAGCTCCGCTCTACTGCTCTATTCTTTTTTACACAATCTTCGACTGCCCAAATGGAAAGTTAACTCCGCAATTTAAATAAATCCAAAGCTGGTACATTAGTCTGCATTCAGCCCAAGGCCTACGATTAGTCTCGTTGAAAAAAATTAGATCTCTCAGTACTTTAAGAAGATTTGAGAGCGATGCTCGAATAAATTATTTTCTTTGCCAACTTGCATTCATTTACTTTATACTTTTTATTTTATAGGGTTCTGTATAACTAAAGGAATAATGAGATCATAATACATATTGTAACAATATGTATCTTGGATATAAGTTAGAAATAAATAAATAAATAAAATAAAATATGCATGGCAATACACATAAATGATATAGTTAAAAAATATCAGCCTTACGCTGTATCCCGCACACAGCAGGGTAAGCAGAAGGAACCTAGTGTTAAGACACTCCGTTCCCCACTTTCTGCCGAATTCTGGAGGCATTGCGTGTTGAGTGGCAGAACTCAACGCCGCGCTTAACCTCGACACCAGAGCGAAGAAATGGAAATATAAATTTAAGTAAATATTTCATCTCCTCGAGTGGGGATCGAACCCACAACCAGTCGGGTTTACAGTCACACTTCGTGCCGCTGCGCCACTATCGGCCTCGTGGCGCAGCGGCAAGATATGATATAGTTAATTAGGAATAATAGAATTTATATATTTTTAATACTATGTTCATGGAGACGAGCTCATATATTCGTCCCGAGTGTCGCAACCGTCGTTTCGTATATATAGTGCGTGCAGAACGGTGCGGTGCGGAAAGCAGCGGTCGAGTGAAACTGTCAAGTACTACGGTACTACGGTACTAATATATATGATGCACATAAAGACTCGTACCAAATATATTATAAATATAATATAATAATTCGAAGCCTATAATAGCACGATCTTTTAGGATTGAATTTCTTATAAAGGCAATTTATGTGTCCCCTACACATGTGGATCAAAGTTATCTTTGACCAATATCATAATATTGAATGTATTTGTATATTTCATCACTATAACCATTACAACTAACTTTTTATAGAACAAAATGATACAAGAAACACTTAAAATTCAAAATTTTCTTATAAGAACTCGCAATATACTTTTCATACTCTCTATTCGCGAGCATCCATAGAAGTGTACAGTGCTCAAATAAACTTGCAAAAAACCAAGAATCCTTTACAAAACGCGAAGATAAAAATCACCTTGAACGTAAATTACTTTACACGGCGTCTTTTCAGAGGACGATGAGATTCACTTCATCATATTTTATTCAAAGCTGAGCAACTGTAATCCGTCCCGTTGAGATTCGGTAGCCAGTTTATATTCATTATATACGATCACTGAATAATGAAGTAAGGTTAATTGAAGGGTGATGTCTTAAGAAATGGATGTTTGTTTTGATGGTTTCGGTATGTTTGAAATAAAATGTTGTTACCAATTTGGGTCCCAATTGGTTAATTTATGTTTAATGTAAACGCGATGATCGTGAGTCCAATCTCAACTTAATCAATATATTTAAATTATTTTTTTCTCCGCTCTGGATAAATCGCGACGTTAAGTTCCGCCACTAATCATGCAATGTCTCGAAAACATTGAAAACTGAGGATCGAATAAAGGAGTCAACTAAAAAATAAAATGTAAAATAAAATAAAATAATTACTTCATACGCTGATTTCTACTATATAAGTATTCAAATTAAATTTCAAAATCATGTGATATAATGTAAACGAGCTACAAAATATATTAATACGGCTTATCTTTGTTAATGCTCTTGAGATCTATAAGCCGACAAAGGCGGCGCTCTATACTGCAAGGACCGAGTCGGGACGTGTGTTACTCGCACTTAGACAGATGAACTTGACGACAAGTAGTCTTTAGATAAGAAGCGTTAATCTTGTGATAATCAATAATATAAGAGATAGATTGAAAATTAGAACTATAAGACCAATCTAGATGGCAAGATACAGTCAGCTCATTCTCCAAGAATCCAGGGCAGTACCTGAACTCCTTTGCGGTAGTTTGATATAATAATTATGTCAACTGACAGATAAAAATATATTAGACTAAATATACGCGATTAATCTGGATAAATAACTTCGTTTAAAATAAAACTATTATATAAGATTTACATTGTAGGTAGTATATCGTGATGTGGATATGGGATCTGATTTTTAAAGGCATACAAACTCAAAATATAGCAAATCAGTTAAAGTATAGTTAAAAATAGTTAAAAATTTTTATCTCAAATCGAAGATAAACATAGTAAAGATATTTTTGTAAAAACTGAGTATGGTCTACAATAGTTCTTTTGTATTTCTTCATATTGTATCGCTCATAGCAGGGTTGGTAAGGGAAGTTAATGTAAAGGCCCAATTATTGAGACATTTTGTGTTAAGCGGAAGAAATCAACACTATGCTTTGTGTTTATTACGATAGCAATGAAATGAAAATTATATCATTAATTATCATTTCCTCGAGTGGAAATCGAACCCACAATTGTCGTATTTACAATCAGACGTAGTGCCTCTGTGCCACAACAGCCTTTATGATTTGTAAAATAGGTTTTACATAAAGTATTTATTAAGGATAGCCTTCAATTTCTCTAGTATACCAATATACTTAATTATTAATAGTAATCCGTTCCTACATTAATGTAATAATTTTAATTCAGTAGTCACATGATACATAATATAACATACTTATATAATAACTACATTACATTAGATAATAAGTACTTAAAANCGAACCCACAATTGTCGTATTTACAATCAGACTTTAAAAGACTACTTAACTAATGTAACAAATGTATATATAATTATGCTTTGTTATTACATTTTGCTCAAGTCTTATCATTTTAATTATCTTTTCTCGACGTCAAGCTTTGTTTCACCAATGCGAAAAGCAAAAAAAAAAAAAATTATCCCGCGCTTGACGATCGAAGCGACAGCTATCGTACTAACAATCGTAAGCTTGTACCACTGTGTCAAGGTGAACACTATTGGGATGTAAACATACATGTTTACTCATTTAACATGTAACCTTAAAAAGTCTGACCACCTCAATAATATTTTTTGTTATTCTTATTATATAACTTTATCATTTAACAAAAAAATAGTAAAAATAAGTGACATTTGACATTTTTCTCTCCCTACTTTGAATGTAATATATTGTATACTCTCATACGATACAGTAAAATTTTGACTGGATAAACAAAATACGTCCTCAGAACCGTGGTAAGTAAGTAGTCCAAGCCCTAGACTATAATCGCCAAAGAAAACGAAAGTTAGGCCGCTCTAAACAGACCTGCAGGCGGAACGTCGTTACAGAAAAAAAAGCAAAGGCCATAGGAAGCTTAAGACCGACTAAACTAGTAAAACACTGAGGACGCCCTATTTAAGAGACAACTTCAAATATTTTAAACATTTTTAAAGTGTTAATCCACAATTAGGAAAGAAAAATACTTATTTAGAAAACGTATAAAAATTTGAACGTAACGGAACTCGAACCCGCGCCTCCTGGAAACCGACCTGGTCGGTTGTATAAGTATTATAACTTCAAATGTTTGTCTGACATGCAATATTTCTAAATGGTTCCTAAATTCTTATACCGTAAGGTTATCTCGAACTACACAATAAAAATGAAAAAACAAAGCAAAGTTGACAGCGGAACCATCATGTGGCTTATCAAAAACCGCGCCTATCTCAATTATTACGTAATTTACAGTAAAAACATTAACGAGGTTTACCCGGCAACCGATAATACTACTTAATCCTCATCCATTTAATATTAATTCCACCGTAGAGGTAATGGAAGATTGAAATTTCATTTACTTTATTTGGGATTATTCATTATATTTTGTACGTGTTTGCAGTAGCCAACTGCGCTTACAAAAAGGCATAAACGAAATTGATAGCCATAAGTTTGTATAAGCAATTTAAACACAGATTTTTTTTAATATAGAGATGGAATCTTTCTTTTTCACTATACTAGCGTAGCTACGTGTTATCTCCATACAGCAGGATAAGCAGATATAATCTAGTGTCAAGACACTTCGTTCCCACTTTCCATCCAATTTTCGAGACATCCCATGTTGATTGGCAGAACTCAACGCTGCGATTTGTCCTGTTACTAGAGCGCAAACAAAATAATGCATTCCCTAATTGTATACTAACGTTATTGATATTATAGGTTAGTTACTTTTGACTTAGACGAGATTTGAATTCGCAACCATCGCACTTATTAACTTACTGTAAACATTAAAAAAAAAGTAAAAATATATTTGATTAATATATAATAATAAAAAATAAGCCAGAAGAGCAAATGGTTGCAACTCACGAAATAATTTACAGTTTATTTATGCTAATTTTAATGGAGACAGATTTCAGCTCCGCATTCATTCGACCTGCAACAACTGTAATTGAAAAACTTTACAGTCAAAATAATGTAAATATCTTAAAGTAATTTAAATGTAACTTTATTTAAGCAAATGTTTAATGTTAAGTTAATTTCAATTCATAAAAAATATATATAAATAGCCTTACGCGAACACTTCGATACTCACCTTCCACCTTATTTTTGGGACTACATATTAAGATGTTTCTACTTCTCATGTTACCAGAAAGAAGAAATGAAAGTAATTAAGTACTTTAAGTTGGAATTGAACCCATAATCTAAGATAAATCACTAATGCTACGTAGGTATGTAGATATGTATTCTGGAGGCATTGTGTTGTGTTATGTGGCGGAACTCAACGCCGCGTTTTTTTGCCTCGACACCAGAGCGGAGAAATGGAAATACACATTTAAATAAACATTTCATCTCCTCGAGTGGTAATCGAACCCAAACGACCAGTCGCTTTTACAGTCACACTTTCTAATCCTGTCCCACGACTTGCTCCAATTTTAAATTTACTTAAATTTATAACACTACATTATTTATTATTGTATAAGAAATAGGAAAGATTATTATATCAATAATTTTGTGTAAGTGACTTTAAAAAATTATATAGCAGTGAGAAATCAAGAATATCGTAGGTACATAAAAATTGCCGTAAATACGAAAAAAAAACTGTTTTGTCCATAAGCTTATTTTAAATATTTTTTTTAGAAATGACTGGTAGAATATCTGGTAAAAAAGGCAAAGGAACAGGGTTATTATATTTGCCAACTTTTTGCATCCCCTAGTATAAGTATGTTTTTACTTATGTATTACTTATTTATATCTTACAAATTTAACTAATCTCAGAATTCCACTCGTTTAATATTGGACAGTGAATAAAGTATATAATATAACAAAAACAATCATAACTTCCTGACGTAAAATAAGTGCAGCAGTACACGTCAGTCTGTAAGCCCAATGACTATGACTTCGATTCCACTCGGGGGATTGATTTATTTTTATTTGTTCACTCTTGTAAGAAGGAAAAAGGTGTAGTTTATCACTCAGAAGAGACTCAACGTCACGAAACTTACTCAATGCATTGGGAACTTAGCGTCTTAGCACTAGGTTATCTACTTTTCTGTATTCAGAAGACAGACTGAAGCTATAAAAAATACTAAAACAGAATATTATATATATTACATGAACGAACCATATTGGTATAATATATGTACCAACGATAAAATAAAGTCCTCAAACACAAACAAAAGGCTAAACAAAGCTTTAGCTAAGCTGTTTACAATATTCTTTTATGTTTGTTAAAACTCTGAGAACTTTCTTGTAAGTACAACGTTAAACGAAAATATTGTTCAATATCATGATACGATTACTTTTTTGTACTTTGTTTAGAGAATATCTTATTTGTGATTTTTTTATGGATTGACATCTCTATTATAATTGTTATTATCATACTGTGTACGCGACGGCGGTTGTGGGTTCTATTTCTATGCGGGCAAATGAAATATTTTCTATTTTTATTTCTTCGCTCTGGTAACAAGATAAACCGCGGCGTTTAGTTCCGCCACTCAACGCGCAAATTACCGTGTGCGATTGTTACAGTCGACCCCATACTTAAGGTAATAATACAAAAAATATATAAATCACATTAAGAAAATGAGCTTTATTAATCAAACAATTTATTTTTTTGGAATAGATTGTTTGGTTTATAAAGCTTAAAAAATATGTATACTCTAATAAAAAAAAGGTTACGTGCGAGTCGGACTCGCCACCCATTTCAGAATGGTGGGTCAACATCAACTATAGAACTCATAAAAGTTGACACACTTAAGGTTGTATGAAAGTAACTTAATGACCTTTAAACTTAACCTTTCCTTTACCTTTTAACTTTAAACCTTTTGATGTACGGAACCCTAATTAACAATATTTACAACTATAAGCAATATTATTATATATATTTGAATTAAATTAATTTACATATATATATAAACATAAATAATATTTGTCCTTAGTTGTATTAACTTCGTTGTATTAACACAATCAGACTACTGAATAATAACTGAATAATTACTATAACAAAATAACCTTTAATAAATAGAATTTCTAAACAAGCTAGTAATGTTACATACATTACTAGCAACTAGGGCAACTATTATAGCTTACCCTAATATTATTAGGATCCGCCACATGCTGTGCATGGCGGGTGGAGCTGAATGAATCTATGTTGGGCAATGTAATTAAAAAAAAAACTAAGAGGCACTTAACATAAAATGATTCTTTAAAACTGACATTTTTTAAAATATAAAAATGAGCAAATAGATAAAAAATATCGAACAACTTTTTTCGTATTATGAGAAACTTTAAAAAAGTTTTCTATCATGTTGAATATTGCACGAGTAACGCAAGCACGCTCATTCGTTTGAATGTCACATCAATCAATAAATTTGGAACTTTTTTAGCTCTCTTGACCGACATTGCAAATTTCGGAACTTAAGCTAACGCCAGACCTGCTGTCTCCACTATTTCCTCATCACCTTGACTAGCTGTTAAAGAAGCGCCAACATCAATGTGACGTAGAAGTCAAGATACGTCTTTATCACCAGAATGCTCTAGAGCATTGAGTTCTTTCAAATCAAGGTCAATGTCGTGACAATAGATGTTGCTTCAACCAAATCAATGCTTTCAATACGTTCTGCCTACAAACTCGGAATTCGCGGTACCCAGCTGCTGTTTTGCAACGAACTAAAATCACGGGCAAATCTGCGAAGTACAAGAGTATTTCCGCAGCGTTTAGGGGATATAGGAATAGAATGGACTCTAGCAATCAGCGTCTCTTCAATGTATGTCAAGTCTTGCAGCACTTTTCCTGGATCCATTGAATTTACAACCATGAACATTTGCAATATCCTCGAGCTGCGACATGAATTGCACAAGTAGATGCCAATTAGGATTTCGTCCTTCAGTTCTTGTCTTTGACATTTCAGACAAACAATCAAAATGAGCTTGCTAAGGTCTTGAACGAATTTGTTCTTAAATCTCTCCATTGCTTGTAATGTGGGTTGTACTGCTTGACCTGTGTTTGCTCTGTACCGGCGGACAGCTTCTGCGTTTCGGGTGCGTTCCCTTAGTCCACTTTGTCGACACTGTCGTGACATAACTCGGTGTATTCTGTTTGTAAGCTAATATTAATTAATTCATTCAATTAAGTGAATTCAGAAACAGCGCTTGACAAAACCAAAATTTATTCAAATATCATTTTACATAGTCTAATTTGTAATGACAGATACAAATATATTATTTTTAATTTTGATACTTGACTACAATAGATGAGGTTTTATATCATGACATCGTTCCACAGCTTAACTCTATGGGACACATTTTAGTCATTTAGTCAAAAACTATAATACAATTACAATCATCACCGAACTACTTCACTGGGATCACCGTGTTGTCCACAACGTTCCTGCAAAATTTCAGAGCTGAAGGCTTAACGGTCTAGGAGGAGTAGCATTACAATGAAACACACTTTTGACCAGTCTCTTACTGGTACTTCGCTTCGCTCAGCTCAATAAATGTAAAAATTTCATGAATATGGATGTTTGTCCCACTTTTACACAAAAAGTACGGGAAGAATTTAGGTGAAACTTTACAGTAATATAGCTTATATATCAGAACAACACTATATTACAATTTATGTAAAAATGTAATATGTGTTATATGTTCTTGTACAGCAAAGTACAAGCCACAAGAGTGCAATACGTCAATACGTCGCATACTCTGTTAGTATTTTGGTAGAAGTCTAGTAATAGCCTTGTGGAGAATAGGACTTGAGGAAATGGCGGTCGAACGTCGAGTAATGGCGCTATAAAATATTTCTTGAATGCTTCCCAGCTCATTCAAAGTTAAGGAAGGACATGACGAAACTAATTTCCGTTTATTTAGATATTAAATGTATTGTTAAATACCAATTCTATTTTTATAAACATAGTTTTGTAACAGTATTATAACTATTCACTGTTACTTGCTCTACTAAGTTTTTGTAACGGCTCTCTCCCACATAATTATATACCTATATCTATATCATTTTCTTACGCTTATATTATATATTTATTTGGCCTGTTATGCACAATAAGATATTTCTGAACTGTACCGTACCATAAACCTACATTTCTTTTTAAATTCAAGCTGTATTCCACTTATAGCAGAGTAGCAAAAAAAATTTAGTAAATCCATCATTATTCAGGACATTGGGTGTACAGTGGTGGAATTCAACGCTAAACTTTGTCTTGGTACAAGAGCGAAAAAAAATTAAATAATTCAATCCCAGAATGGGAATAGAACCCATAAGCACCTTGTTTACGTACGTACACCTTGTGTAAGTTTTATATCCAAAAAAAGGAACGAAGATCATATCCACATGCTTCTTTCCAGAACAGATGTAAAACAGCTGGCCGCGGTGTCTAAATGTTTCAGCGGCAGGTTCGTTTTTACTTATTTACAACACGACCACAGGAGTACTGCACATCTAGTTGTAAAATTTTATCACTTGACTTTTCTACTATACTAGAATACTTTTTATTGTGCTTTATAAAAAAAGATTTGTCGCTTTAACTTTATACTTCACTGTAAATGAATTTAAGATACATAATTTCTTTTCGCGTACTTACTTATGATATTTTTTTAAGAATGTTGTCTTGTTTAGGATTCTAAAAATAATTTATGATTCAAAATCAAAAATCTAATTCTTTATCATTCATTTAGGCTCTATCAAGCACTTTTTAACCGTAAATATACATAAAAAAGACAGCAGCTCGGAAGATATTCAACTTTTCTTGACATGGTGTTTGCTTGACTCTTTGCTCTAAGCGCACTTCTTCAAATTTGGCCGAATTAATTAAAAGCACTTACGCTTAAGCTTAATAACAATTAAATTATTTATTTACCTTAGATCGTCTTACACAATTCATTCACCCGCATCTCTTTCGGATATATAGAGTGAGTTATCACTAATTTCGTCAAATACTATCCATAAATGTGTATCAAAGTTTTAAAAGTTTTGCATATTGACATTGTCTAATGAAAATTGAACCTATAACTATCACATATAGATCTCTTACTTATAGACAAAACTAAAACAAAACCAAAAAAAGAAAAAAAAGATAGAATAAGAAAATATTAAGCAAACATTTCGCTTCCACCGTACGAGCCTCGTATTATAATAAGGTATACCCATAAAAAAATGTAACGTAGCGGCGAAAAAGAACTTGCATACGTTACAGCCACTCTCATTTAGTATTATATATGAATAATACTGAGTAAACGGCCGTTTTAGTATATGGCTTTCCTTGTATGGTGATATTCTACTTGAATTATATAAATATAATATAAATATTTTTGCATATTTACTATTTTTGTAAATCATATTATAATAGTAACTGCAAAAACCATCGCGGCACGTTACCTTATTGTTTAACAACTCTCATAAGGCTATAGCGGTGCAGTATTTACAGTAGGTTTGAATCCAACACGGGGTAGATTATATGTAAATTGGTTTAATTTTATCTGATAAAGTAATACATAGCGCAGCATTGGGTTCCACTACAAAATTCGTAATGTCTTGAAATTTGATTGAGAATAGAGAATGGAGTGTTCTAAATCTATAAAAAAAAATATAAAGATTGATCATCAATAACAAAACAGAATTGTTATTAAATAAGAAAATACAATAACACCATATGCCCGACGAAACTAAATCTCTACATTCAATTATTAAAAAGAAACAAGCTGACTTATGAAAAATAAAATTCGTACTGAAATTTGAAATAGAGTAGTTTAAATTTTAAATTACCTTCGGAGACAACGGAAATGCATATTTAAAGCAAACAAGTACGTTATTCTTTATTTTTCATAAGTTTTAAAGCTCGCGAGCTTTTACGTGCGCTCAGTGATTTAATTTTCTCAGTGTCATTTGTATGAAGCTGAAAGTTTTCTAACGCAACGTTGGCTGTTGTTAAATAATTTAGCGTAAAGTGCTTTAATATTTATTATGACACGCTTAGTACATGATATTTAAAATTATGATTTAATTCGCAGAATTTGTTTTTGCTCGTGTAGCAGCCCTTTTAGACTTAATATGGTAAGTATTAAAATTAACTTTGACTCAACTGAGTTAATAGCTAATTAGCTATTAACTCAGTTGAGTCAAAGTGTGTGTGACAGTGTAACAGATATACACTAATACATCATTAACAAGTGTTGACGCAAAGCAATTTTTATATTTACCGGTGTAGACACATTATCGAAAAAAAAGGAACCTGGTTCAATTCTGGGGGGAAACGTTCGTCGCATACAATATAGAGCCGTTTGAATTGTCGGGGACCCAATGATCTGTGAAAGGGTTGACACTTTGGCTTTGCGTAAAGACGTCTTCTCGCTGCGCGTTCTTTACCACATTTACCATAGGGAGCATTTTGGGGAACTGTTTGACCTGTTACCTGCCGCCAAATTTTTTAATCACATAGTACATCATAAGCTCAAATACCATCCACACTCCACTACTATGCGATTTCGTAGGAACTTTCTTCCTCTAGAAAGCGCGACTGTGGAATGGTCCACCTGTGGCAGTATCTCCAGTATGGAAAGGCTACTTTCAAAAAGCGCATCTCTCTCATCATTCTCATCATCATTGTATTTCTCATACTTATCACTTTGAAGGTTGAGGAGTACAGAGCAGTGCCTGGGACCGAAGTGTAGGATTAAGAGCATATTGATGCATCAACGAGCACCTTCACCTCCGAGCCCCTCTCTCTACTAAACCTTGTAGAATTTACCAGAAGACGGGAGACGTGAACGTTTTCGATATCAGCCCTCCATCGTGACAACTAATAGTTATTAATACATTACTACTAACGGAACCGGAAATCAACCATTAATATCGTAATTATGTCAGTTACGCCAAGCATAAGAAGTATTTTAAATGCTGTAAATAAAATAATTATATTTTGTAATATCAACAATCAAATGAGGCCAGTCGTGACGCAGAGCCACAAAGACTTGATTTGACTGACTTTGAAAGCGACTGTTTCTGTGATCCCCATTTGAGGAAATGAAATATTTATTTAAATTTATATTTCCATTTCTTCGCTCTGGTGTCGAGGCAAAGCGCGGCGTTGAGTTCCCCTACTCAACATGCAATGCGTACAGAATTCGGCGGTAAGTGAACAACTCAGTGTCTTAACACTAGGTTCCCTCTGCCGAATCTGCTGTGTGCGAGGAGCTGATTTTTTTTAACATTCAAATAAACAAAACTAAATATCCAATCCAATGGAAATCTTTGACCTTTATGAAAGATTTCTTTCACAATCTTTTATTTAATACCGTATTTCAATTTACTTAAACTATCTACTTAAGTGGTGATACTCCGCTACGCTACGAGCTACGTTGTAACTAAGAGTAGCAAAAATAATGAAATTAGCTTGCCTCGAGATAGCTTTTAAATCCATTTTGCTCGTAAATCTTCTTTTAAGTTTGTTGCTAATAGAAGCCTTTGACAATAGAAACAGATTTTTAACTAAAATGTTTCATGGATTATGTTAAGAATGTTGTTTTAGCTTCCTTTCTTTACTATATGGGTTAAATATAACAATACACACTGTTGTCAAATCCGTAAGGAACTGTAAGAAAATATTTAGAAAACTCATTTAAATTTAACGTTCCCGGACTACCTTTTGGATATCCCTCGTCTTAGATAGATTAGTCTATTTGAAGAAATAGACCGTAACGGGATTGAAATTCGATATATTTTTTCTAAATATTTTTCTTTTCTTATGGTAAGTTTCGTATGGAATAAGAATTTTACAAGTAATATCTAAAATAAATTGTCTATTAGGACGTTGAATAAGTTGCTGCTGTTTTTTGAAAGATGGCGTTGCGGCACTCTGTGCATGGAATTTCGTACGGTAACGAATCACCAAAGTAGTACTATATGTAACCTCAAATTATAGTAGAATAGTGTTTACTACAGTGTCAACTACATATTTATTTTCCCTTTGTGAAAATGTGTACTTTTGTGCCAAATAAAGTGTTTTTGCGGGGAATTTTATTGCACTGCTTTATTCAGAAAAAATCTGCAGCAGAAGCACACAGAATTCTCGTTGAGACAATGCTTTGTCGAATACAACGTGCAGAGACTGGTTTAGGCGCTTCAAAAGTAATGATTTTGACCTTGAAGACAAAGAGCGTTCTGGAGCACCGACAAAATTTGAAGACAGAATTGGAGGCATTGCTTGAAGAAGATCCATGTCAGACGTTAGTAGAGCTCGGGAAAACGTTACAAGTAGATGCGTCAACAGTTTCAAAACGTTTAAAAGCGTTAGGAATGATCCAAAAGCAAGGGCATTGGGTGCCGTATGAGTTGAAGCCGAGAGACGTAGAACGACGTTTTCTCATGTGTGAATTGTTGCTTCAACGGCAAAAGAGAAAAGGTTTTCTGCACCGTATCGTCACTGGGGATGAAAAGTGGATTCACTACGACAATCCAAAGCGAAAAAAATCGTGGGGCATGCCGGGTCACGCATCAACATCGTCGCCAAAACCAAATATCCATGGTTCTAAGCTTCTTCTCTGCATTTGGTGGGATCAGCAGGGCGTAATTTATTATGAGCTGCTTAAACCTAATGAAACTATCACGGGAGCTCGCTATCGACTTCAGTTGATGCGTTTGAGTCGCGCTCTGAAAGAAAAGCGGCCACTTTAGGAGCAGAGACACGACAAAATGATTTTATTACATGATAATGCGCGATGAGATGAGATGAGATGCGATTGAGGCCAGTCGTGGCGCAGTGGCACAAAGTGTGACTGTTAAACCGACTGGTTGTGGGTTCGATTCCCACTCGAGGAGATGAAATATTTACTTAAATTTATATTTCCATTTCTTCGCTCTGGAGTCGAGGCTAAGCGCGGCGTTGAGCTCTGCCACTCAACACGCAATGTCTCCAGAATTCGGCAGAAAGTGGGGAACGGAGTGTCTTAACACTAGGTTCCCTCTGCCTACCCTGCTGTGTGCGGGATACAGCGTGAAGCTGATTTCATAATGCTCGGCCACATGTGGCAAAACCGGTCAAAACTTACCTAGAAACACTTCAATGGGAAGTTCTATCCCACCCGCTGTATTCACCGGACACAGCCTCCTCCGATTACCACTTGTTTCGGTCGATGGCGCACGGTTTAAGCGAGCAGCGCTTCCATTCTTTTGAAGAAGCCAAAAAATGGCTTGATTCCTGCTACCAGAGAGATGGGAGAAAGTGGTCTCTAATGATGGACAATACTTTGAGTAATGTCATTGTAAGTATTATAATTTAAATTAATTAAAAAAAAAACAGGGAGTATTTATTCAAGGTCCTAATAAAATCTTTCTGCCTACTTTGCATCGTAAGAAAAACTGTATGATTTTAAAAAAAATACGTTAACAAGATATTTTTTTTTCAATTTCAAATAATTTACATTATGTTGATATTTTCATTTCTTTCTCCTATTTCGTAAAAATTACATACATTTTTCTTTCAATATCAATATTTTTTAATATAATGAAAAATATTTATATTTACCAAATGTACCTACATATGTCATGACTTTATTTTTATCTTCACGTAAAGAGTTTCCTTTCCAGCTATCTATACAGATAAAACTTAAACTTATTCTTTTACTTTAATTACTACTTTATCGAATTTTTATATAAATTTTTTTACCTTCACTCTGTATCTCGCACATAGTAAGATATACAGAGGAAACAAGAACCTAGTGTTAAGACACTTTCGTTCCCCAATTTCTAATGAATTTTGAAGGTTGATTTCGTGTTGAGTGGCGCAACTCAACGCCGCACTTTGCGTCGACGCTGGAGCGGAAAAATGGAGACATTCAATATTTCATGCTCTCGAGTAAGTATCAAACCAAATCCACAACTTGTGTCCCTGCACCACGACTGGCCTCGCTCTTTTAGCATACCAGCTTCACGCTGTATCCCGCAAGGCGTATCTTTTAGCATACATTACTAATATAAAAAAAAATACTAAAAAGGCAAGTAAAGGCAAATAAAAAAACTAGTTTCATAAAAAGCTTCCACGGTATTAATTTGAGAGGTTAACTTTGCAAAGTATACTTGGTTACAGTTAATAGCACTTCGCGGTTTATCGCTCTCGTCGGCTGAAAGATACATGCAGGGTTAAACATGAGTGTGTATTACATAATCTTATAATGTCGGTAGGGGTATAAAACTTACATTAACTAAAATTATATTTTTAATGGAGCGTTTTTCTTGAAGGTTATTTTAACAGTTAAATATTTCATTTTGAGTTATTTAGATACAGGTTACTTTTTAAAAAAATGTAGATGATAATATTTAGATATTTAACAAATACAAACTGGATAAATACTTAAATTAAATATTTATTTTTTAATAAGTAACGAATTTTAGCATAAGTATTGTATTAAGTAAGCGATGGTTGCGAGTTCGATTATTATTTAAAATTAAAAGTCAGAAAAGGCGACTTGGACGGTTAGCAGCTTATAAAAAAAAGTATTTGCCTGTATAAACTGAAATAAACTGAAAATAATAAAGAGATATCGATAACTAGGTTTTATCTGCAAACGCTAAGCAAACAAGCGTATCATTTTGCGCAAATAAAAAAAAAATACTATTTTCCTCAGAATCCATTTTTTTTTTCAATATGTACAGCACAAATATTCCTAAACATTCAAGAAGCAAAACATCCAATTTTAACAAAAAGTTATTTATAGCAAATAAAAAAATAAGCAACTCAGCCCATTACCCCAGTAACATAATAAAATGAATGTTTAATTTCGGACAAACTGCATGTACGTGACTGCGGACTACGAACATATGCAAGTACGTAGGTACATATGCAATATGCATTCTACATTGTGTTCTAAATAAAAGTACAATAGAATGGAAATTTATACTAAGAAATGTGCGCCCTGATATTTTTAGAGAGCCGCAATCAAATTATATGAATAAAGGCTCCATTTAAAACAGTATTTTGTAATATTATTATGATAGAGGCCGTCGTGGTGCAGAGGTGTGATTGTAACGCGACGATTGTGGGTTCGATCCCCACTCAGGGAAATTAGTTATTTTTTAATATTTTGTTTCTTCGCTCTAGCACCAAGGCAAAAATCCCGGCTTTGATTTCCACCACTCAATATACAATGCCTGCATGGAAAATTCGATAGAAAGTGTGTGTCTTAACACTAGGTTCCTTCTGCCTTCCCTGCTATATGCGATACAGCGTGAAACTGATTATTTTTTTTATATAAATATGACGAAAGTATACTGTAGCGACATTAATATTAAGTATCAATCGTAGAATATGTTTTAATTCTATTAAATTTTTATGTCTGATGTATAAATAAGTAGAGACCAGTAGTCACTTATATAAATATGTAGAGACTAGTAGTCACTAATAATAAGATAATGAGAAAAATAATTAAAATAAGAATAGTTTTGTCTAAGACGACTCACAGTGGCAGTAAATTACATTAATAAAAAACTTACAGAGTAGATAAAAAAAGGTACAAATTGACTAGGAACCTAAACTATTTAACAAATTGCAGAAAATATATATACAATTATTACAAATAGTTACGAATTTGAATCCACAAACGCAACGTTATATTTTTTTGGTTTAAAGGAATCCTACTTTACAAATAAAATAAGTAGCTTCATTCTGAATCCCACAGTGTGAGACGCTCTGTTCCCCTCTAAAATAAAAGTTAATCAAAGAACGTGCCTTAACATGTATAAATTTTTGGGAATGGTGAGCCTTGAATTTGCCTCTGAATTGATCTTTATATATTTTTTCTCTATTTTAATAATTTATTTTTTATTTTACAGGTTTAATTATTATCACTTATAATTTTGTAATTGATTACAACATCAGAAATATAAATAATAGTAAAATATCTACGGAACCATATAAATTTTAAAAGTGTCACTCTGTGCGTGTTTTATTACGTCTGTTTGTCTGTCGAGGCGGGCTGGATTCTTCAGAGCGTGTGAACCATCTATTGTTTTCAGTTTAAAAAATATAAAAATGCAGTTTTTTGTTCTGGTACATTTATTTTTACTGTGCGGAAGTTTGTAAAATATATAGGTTGAAATAGTTTTAAGCGTTTAAACGAAACGTGGCCTTTTATATGTTGTTGTATTGATTACAATTTTTACTAGACATGTTGTTTTGAAATCAAATATTATTTAGTAAGTGTGGTATTTTTAGATTCCATTTCTTCGCTCTGGTGTCGAGGCTAAGCGCGGCGTTGAGTTCCTCCACTCAACACGCAATGCCTCCAGAAATCGACGGAAAATGGGGAGCGGAGTGTTGTGTACGAGTACAGCGTGAAGTTGATTTATTAATTTTAGAAAATGTATAAAGAAATTACATAGTGCGACTTAAATCCTCACCACTTCGAAATGAAGTGCGTAATAATAATACTTTAAAAATCTTAAATTTATTAAAAGTGAACTTAAGGTCTATTTCGTCATCATCCTGTAGTATTGATATCTCAGTGATAACTAAAATAAGAATATAATAAAAACTCAAGAGATCCTGTAACAGAGAAAAGTTATCTTATAATAATAATTATTATAATTGTTTCACAATGAACAACACTCTACTCTTTAAAGTAAACTAAAAAATAAAGACATATATACCTACTATAAATGAGCGCAATCTAACATAACGGTATAAAGTTTAATAAAAAATATAAATCAGCTTCACGTTGTATCCCGCACACAACAGGGTAGGCAGAGGGAACCTAGTGTTAAGGTACTCCATTCCCCACTTTCCACCAGTTCCAGTTTTTTGTTGTTTCCAGTTCTGGGGGCATTGTGTATTGAGGTGCGGAACTCAACGCCGCGCTTTGCCTCGACACCAGAACGAAGAAATGAAAATATAAGTGTAAATAAATATTTCATTACCTCGAATGGGGATCGAACCCACAACCAGTCGGTTTTACAGTCACACTTCGTGCCGCTGCGCCACGACTGGCCTCAGTAAAGTTTAATTATTCCGTCAATAGAATTCCTCCAGCTTTATATTATGACGCTGTCTAAAATTCACGATTCCTGAACTTCTATCTAAAATGCTTAGAAGATTAAAATGAAACCAAGCGAATAATTTCCACCACACATTTGAATCGATTGTTAGTTAGGAAGATTAGTTTTATACTAAATTTGATTTTAAGCAACTAAATGGGTTTTAATTTGCTTCTAATTTTAATCATTTTTCTTATTCTTGCACATTATGAGTACTATAGGAGTATTATAATATTAAAAAAATATAATGAAAAAGCAAAAAACAATAGGTAAATATTATCTTATATGGTTAAAAAAAATATAGTAGTTAAATTTCGTCGCGGATCATTCAATATAAAATTTAAAAAAACACAGAAATATTACATACATCACTACGTAAGATTTTCGCTAACAACGTAGCTAGTATTCGGTGTTCCAAAAACGTCAGACGTGATAGCTGTAGCTCGGATACCTACTCCTCAAAATGATTCTATTTATATTATATTACATACACTTGTGTATGTATGTTACATTAAAAAAACACAAAAAGTAAAAAAATATTATTTATTTACTTAATTTATACACCAATTGCTATATATATTTTAAGCTACAACCATATCATTCTAAAACTAATGAAGGTCCAACGACGTACTCGGTCTAATTACATGAATTTCAAATAATAATAATTCAAAGAGGCTTAATTTTATAACTCGTTCAGTTTTTTTTTCAGCCTTCATCAAGCCTCTAAATTAAAATATGGAACATTTGGTCTCGCTGCAAAATGATAATGTAACCTTTTGTACAATTTACATAATTCTAAAACAAATTTCATTTTTTAAATAAAAAAGTACGCCAGAAATTATATGAATAATTCAAGTTTACTGCCGACGGCTTGAAGCGCATATAATTAATAAATATTCCGTCTGTATTTACTGAAAGGGTGACTTATAAAGTTATAAGTTAGCTAAGGTGAATCATCAATTCATCATTATGTTAACAAGGTCAAAAGTATGTTTTTTTTTTAAATAATAGTATCTTTTACCTGTGACTTCGCCCGCGCGGTCCAATGGAAATATTTGAAGATAGTATTTGACACATAATACATTTTAAGTACGCGAGTGTCAGACTCGACTGAAATTATTGACTTTGCCTCGACACTAGAGCGAAGAAATGGAAATGCTAATGTAAATAAATATTTCATTTCCACGAGCGTGGGATCGAACCCACAACCAGTGGCGTTTACAGTAACACTTTGTGCCTCTGCGCCACGAATGGCCTTAATATTATAATAATTAATATTATAATATTGAGTTACATTTTTACTTGTCACTATAAATTTTAATTTTTTTTTAAATTTATATTTCCATTTCTTCGCTCTGGTGTCGAAGTAAAGCGCTGCGTTGAGTTCCGCCACTTAGCATGCAACGCCTCCAGAATTCGGCGGAAAGTGGAGAACGGAGTGTGTTAACACTAGGTTCCCTCTGCCTACTTTGCTGTGTGCAGAATACAGCGTTAAGAAGAAGAAGAAAAATATTGAGTTAAAATATAACATAAGCCAATATGTTTATTTTTTACAATACAAACTAGTCCATAACAGCTTTTTATACATAATAAAGATTTAAAATATTTAAATTTCCACGAGACCAAAATTTTAATATAAAAAGTTCCATAAATGTAGCTCAGTCTATTAAATAAGAAAGTAAAGACTGCATAATTTTCATACCTGATTTATTAGTAAAGCATCCCTCATCGCCCGCGTCCGAGCTCACAGCCCAGGGCTCAGGTTGCCCGGCTAATGGGTATTTTAAGTAATTTGCGTCCAGTTTTTCTAGAAAAAATCCACTCAGAATTTTATATCGTGTACTCAAACATTGCATGTCTGTAGTTAAGTGCAAGAATGTTGTTTCCGTTTATTTTTCACTGGATTTTTTTTAAAGTTCGTCACGGCCTTTTGCGTGCTCCCTTTGATTTAAATTTCCTCGTATAGTCGTAGAGAGTGCCATTTGTATGATTTTTCGGACTTTTTACAGTTTATTTTCAAAGAGCTCGCTTCGCTAACATATTTCAGCAACTTAATAATGAAAGCTCGTTTTGTTATATTATACTGTATGTTAATATTACGTTGAAAAGTTTCTTTTTTTTATTGATTTTTTTTTTGTTTGTCTTTTAGGGTTCTGTACTTTTTAAAGAAAATCTGAAAATTGTGGCTATACATTTGTGGCTAAATCCAAAAAGTAATAGCATTAAAAGCGGGCGTAATTTGTTATTAAAGCTAGTCAAGTAAGGTATCAGATGAATATTGCTAAGCTTGAAATATCTATATATTGGAAGAACGCAATTCTGCTCCGTAGAGTGTATTTAAAAATATAAATATATTAAAGTAGCTATTATTTGTGATTTTGCTCGCGTAGTTAAACGGAAACGGTTCGAAGTGTCGGAAGTGACTTGGACCGTTGCTGGTACAGTGAGTTACAGCGAAACAAATAACACGATGTAATATAACCTATAGATGTATATTTTCTTCACAAATAGACTATACAATAGAAAAATAAATTTTCAATTCAAACCAGTAGTTCCTAAGATTAACACTTTCAACCAAACAAACTCTTTAGCCTGAGGTTTTGAAGCCGTCGTGACGCAGGGGACATATGTGTTATTGTAAACGCGACGGTTGTGAGTCTGACATCCACTCGGGGGAATGAAATGTTTAATATTTTAATTTCCTCGCTTTGATAACGAGGCAAAGAGCGGCTGAGCTGAGTTCCGCCAATCAACACGTAATGTTTCCAAAAACATGGGGAACGCGGGGAACGGAGTGTGCCCATGTCCGACCTGCTGCGTGAGAAAAACCATTTAGCTTAACTTATTTTTTTTTAAATATATTGCAAATATATACTTCCTTTATAAATTATAGCAGAAACTAATAACGGTTGTGCTTTTCAAAAGTAACAGAATGCAACGAGATTAACCGTACAGAAGCTAGTTGGCACAAGAAGTTCATAGTTGGAGGCGATTTATTGCTCGCACTCGACCGTTGAAATACTCCTTGGGTTCAACTGGAACACATATATCTTAGACGAAGGGAAATGTATTGTTTTGTAAAATTCTATCTTTTTCTATCTTTAATTAATTAAAGCTATCTCATATGTCACAATGGCATTGTATTTAACTGTTAAGACGATTGGTTACTACTTCGATAACCACTTAAGAAAGTGTTTTTTTTTTTGTCAGTTTCATGCTATATCCCGCTTGGCGCACGGTAGGCAGAGGGAAACTAGTGCTAAGGCACTCTGTTTCCCATTTTCTGCAGATTTTAGAGATATAGCGTTTGAGTGGTTTAAATGGACGATGCGCTTTGTCTTGTTACCAGAGCAAGGAAATAAAAATGTAAAAAAAAAACATTTACGAAACGATAATATTTAAATTAAATTATTACTCCGCTTAGGAAAGATAATACATGACGTCGAATCCTTCTCTAAATAATTTATGTAGAAAGAAGTATCTTACCACACAGTTCTCTCTGGCTAACCCAGAAAATACGTAAGGCTGAAAAAATGTCCTCAATTATGTTATTACTGATCATTATGCCCCATGAAATATACATATAATCATACTAAAATATGACTTAAAGCACTTAGAGCAATACCAACCTCGCTATAAGCTAATTAGAAGAAAAAAATAAATAAAAGTGGAGCGTTTCTAAATAGCATTGCACAATAAAATTGCACAGTTTTCCAGTGCCCTTGTACATGTACGGCAATTTTCTACCGTTTTGTTAATTGTAAAAGAAAAAATAATAGAAGGAGGCTTTAAACAATGCCGCATTGCGATCCTATGTTACCTGAATTTGCATGTGTTGAACGTTTGCAGATATTTTTGGGTGCATTTTGTTTAATTTGTCAGGTTTTTGTTTTTGTTTTTTCTGCGTTGTTGGTGTTAGTACGAAATAAATTTAAAGCCTATAATTATTGTATATATGATTAGCTTTGTGTTTGCTACTTTCGCCGTGGCTTACAGTTTTTTTTTTGTGAGATATTTGCTTCCAGTGGAAAAGCAACTTAAATTATATTCTCTAAAAATAAATAAATGCCTACATTTTTTTAACAGCTACTTTTTATTCAACTTCACGCCGTATCCCGCATATAACAGGGTAGCCAGAGGGAGCCTAGTGTTAGAAATTAGCCTAGTTATAAGACTAATTCTAAAGGGATTCGTGTGGGGTGGTGGAACTCTACGCCGCGCTTTGCCTCGACACCAGAGCGAAGAAATGAAAATATTAAATATTTCATTTCCTCTCGTAGTCATCGAACCCATAAACGCGACAGTTTGTGGGTCTCGGTCTCGGTCGCGAGTGGCCTCAATATTTCATACAAACTTTATAAAATAAAATAGGGCATTAAAATAGGGGATTTTACTTTTGTATGGGTAAATAGTCAAAAATTCTATTCTTTGTGCTCATTCATACGCCTTACAAATAAACTCTGCACAATTACAACGTTCTAGGATGAGCGGCTTGGGGTGTGGGTTGATCTCTGAGTATGTCAGTATTTGACCTTAAAGATTTTGATATACATACATCTAGATGGTTATGAGTATAAAACCCGCATGATAAATGTGAATGTTTGTGAGCATGGATGTTCATTCCACTTATGCACAAAAATTACTAAACGGATTTAGATGAATCTTTTTAGAAATATAGCTTATAAATATATATTTTTCAAATTAGTTTGAGTTATATAACAATACGTTAAAGCGGGCGAAACCGCTTTTAGGTCGCTAGTATTTTATATTATTGAAACATTTGTAATATATAAATTGTTAATAATTATATTGTATAAAATACTGTTCATGTGGGATTGAAAATGTCAATCATTCTGTTAACCGTGGCTTTTTATCTTACTGTTGCTTTTCATTAACCTTTTGAACTTGGAGTATTTGAATTTTGTAAACATTAATAATATTATAAAAATTAACACGACAAACAGATTTTTACGCTAAAAGTAAAATAACAAGATTTGCATTTAATATGCTTTAAAAAAAGGAAAAAAAAAACTTTTTAAATTATAATTAAAAAGTTTCAAGATTTTTCAATAGAATTACTAAATATTATATTTGGTATTATTTACAACCAAAACGGCTCAAATTATTTAATATTTAATATCAACTAAAGTAAGGCGAGATAGCAACTTGGGAAAATGAAAGAGCGTTATAATACGAGCTTAGGGAATTCTTCAAGGGTCATTATAGTTGGAAACATTTGTTTTATTAAATATTTTTCAACGAAAATTATTCTTATTTTCCATGTAAATTAATAATATATATATATATATATTGACNAAATTTATATTTCCATTTCTTCGCTCTGGTGTCGAGGTTAAGCGCGGCGTTGAGTTCTGCCACTCAACACGCAATGCCTCGAGAATGCGGCAGAAAGTGTGGAACGGAGTGTCTTAATACTATGTTCCCCCTGCCTACCCTGCTGCGTGCGGGATACAGCGTGAAGCTAATTTGATTTTTTTTTTTGACATTTAAAACCGACGTTAAGTAGTAGTAGGCTTTATGTCACTGCGTTTCGCATTAGCTAATGCCTGGCTCCAGCGCAGAACCACACTCCTCCTTGGAATATGATAGCGGTACTCAAAGACCAACTACCGCAGGAGCCAGCACCTCCGGTGTTGGAGAATCCCTCCCTGAGTTCTCAAACTCAGGCCGCCCCTCGAATTCTGGGGAGGACACAAAACTGCGCTACACACAAAGCAAACTAGGCGTGCGCTTTTCAGCAACCCCTACCACGCTTAACATGCACTTTTTTGAAACAATTGCTTTCAAAAAAGAGAAGAAAGTGAGAAAGTTTATGTTATAAAGTCCAAGAAAATGTAGTGACCCGTCACTTCATTCAACATAAGATATATAATTTGTTCTATTTAAAACCACGACTACCACTATACAACAAAAAAACCTTCAACTGCGCCACTAAGGCGAGCGAGAGCGACCTGGGAATTTAGCGTTAAGCAACTCTCTTGCCCACTTTCCGCCGAATACTAAAGACATTGCGTGTTGATTGGCGGAGCTGAGTTCCGCGCTTTGCCTCGTTACCAGAGCGAGAGAATGAAAAATATTAAAATATTTCATTCTCCAAATGAGAACCGAATCCACAGCCATCGCGTTTACACTCGCACGCTTGTGACTCTGCACCACGTCGGGCACAAATATGAGTAAAAAAATATAATATAAACCGTAATCCACAGATTTGCCCTACTAAATACAAAAAATTGGATAACTTTGAGCAAATATTCTTATTCAAATCAAAATTAATAAATAAAACACATTCAAAGATACTGGATACATCTTTATTAAATACAGAAACCGTGATACCAAAATAAAAGCCAAGTCGTGTTGTTACTTAAAATCTTATATTTACATAAATATATGACCATTCTATTGAATTCTATAGAAATTGAATTTTTGTGTGATATATTCAATATATAAAAATATATAAGTAAGAATTATTATGTTTTTGTTTGCTGTTATGTAAAATATTATTATATATGATATTTTAAAATCGTTTTTATGTTTATTCAGTATTGGACTTTGGATAAGGATTGGAATACAGCGTTCTTGGCGACTGCTCCAGCTTGAGATGGGTTCGCACCGCTGACGACTACTCTCAGGAACTGTGGGGAAAAGAAACGTTATATTAAAAACTTATTGTTGGCGTAGTGGTTTGGAACCATATTTGTTAACGTAGACCATGGGCTTGTTTCAAATACAGGATGAAAATGCCATTTATATGGAAAGTACTTTTGTGTAGTGAACTTTTTTTATTTGTCCGTTATAAATGTGCAATGTGTGTAATATTTTGCAGGTTTAAATACAACACCCCGTTTCCGTAGTACATCGTGGTACAATAGTATAGCATTTGATAATAAACGCGACGGTTGTGGATTCGATTGCTATTCAAGAAAGTGAACTATTTTAATTTAACCGATGTTATAGACACAGCGCGGCGTTGTGTTGCACCACCTTACGCGAAATGTTTTGGAATTTGACTGTAAAGTTAGAACCTTATTATATGCAGTAAAAAGAGTAAGGTGATTTTTATTGTTTTCCTTTTTTAATCCATTCCACCTTATTTAATTAAGTGAACGTTAACGTCAAAAGTATTTCAAATACAACGTCAGTATAACTATAAAGTAAAGTAAGCAAAGACTCCAGATTTCATACTTGATCGAAGTTTAAATAACATTCTTAGGAGATTAAAACGCATTGAGGCGTGTAAGTTTACGTAAAATGCTCTCAACTGTTATACAGGGTGGTTAAATTTAGTTTCATTATAAACAAACTTTATTATAATGTTAGGGGCGAGTTATTGACTATACCTATGTTGTTTTTAATATATTATGTTTTTACATTTTTTTCCACGTGAGCAAGCAAAAACTAGTATTAAGACATTTTGTTGTTAAATTTATTCACTTTGCGGATATAGCGTGTATGATTGAGCCCGTAGCCATTGCCTTACTAAATAATGAGAGTCTCAATCTCAAATAGCGTAAGATTTCTTATATTCAATTATCCATCTCAATGTAATGGCCTCGAGAAGATAATTATTAAAGTGACCTGCACGAGCGGCGCGAGCGCGGCCTGCGCCAGCTGCTGCGCGGGCGCGCCGGCCGCCGCCGTCAGCGCCGCCGACAGGTTGTTGCTGCGGATGTTGAACGCGTTGTACAGCCGCTTGGCAGCGCAGTACTCTTCGTTCAGGAGCCTGCGACCACGCGTAGAGAACAACAGTAAGAGAAAGAAGAAGGAGAGAAGTCCGTGAACATTTTTAAGTGTAAATTCAGAAAGAAAACAACATTTAAAGATGATATAGAGAAGAACATATAAATAAAAATCCGATGATGGGTCAAAAGTCAAATATATGTGACAGTGGGTGGATGTGTACAACTTTTTAAAGTATTATCTTTTTAGTAGAAAAATAAACTCACCCAATTTGGTACGCATTAGCGTTGGCAAGGATGACGTCCCAGGCTTCTTCAAAGCGGTAGCTTCTGCCACCACCGAGACAGTTGCCTCTTGGACCAGCCTGTGGAAAATTATATATCAAATATATATTCACTTTAAACTATTTAGGTGTGTCTAGATGTGGATATTTTTAATATGTTTATAATTATGTACAAAGCTTTAAATTAATTCATTTTAATCACATTTACCGAAAATCCAAAAAGCCTGCTATCAAATAATCTACACTTAAACAAACTTAAAAATTACATAAAAAATATTATATAGAAATATAAACCCAACACTTTGAAAGATATTTATATAACATTTATACAATAAACTACATTTATATTTGCAACCTTTAACTGACAATGTTATAATAAATTCCTATCGATGAAAAGACCCCTATTCTCACATCCGAAACAAAAAGTCATGATAATTTCGGTTACAATAGTTCCTTTCTATCAATTACACGTGCGTTGGTTCATCAATATCAATAACAGACCAATTTCAGTTGAAGTTAGACAATGAGACAATAGGCGTGATTAATGGGAAGTGTGATGGACGAGAATGCAAGTCACGTTAGTATCGGAATATGTGGAAAGATTGAAAAGACGTTTTGGTAATAAACAGTTGCTTGTGTGCTTGATATGTCTTTTTTAAAAAATGTTTTGTATAAAATTTGGATTTCTAAAAAACTATTTTACTGTCGTTGTGTTAAATGTTAAAAAATATATAAAAAATGAAATCAGTTTCACATTGTATGTCGCGCATAAGAAGGTAGGCAGAGGAAACCTAGCGTTAAGCTACTCCGTTCTCCACTTTCCGCCAAATTTATCGAGGCACTTGTGTCCCTGTACCACGACGGCCTCAACATATAATTAAGTGTAAAACACTTTAAAATGTTAAAAATAAATTGATATAAATAGTTTAGCTGTGAGTTGGTAATATATTATTAGTGATCTTTTTCCAGTTAGTTCAGAAATATAATTCAATAAATAGCGGTTTTTTTTTATTTTAAAGCTAAAAAAATATTGAATTAATTTAAAGAAGTGCTTTTTTTTAAATTAAATAATAATAATTGTATAACCTTACCTTTTAATATAAATATAATCAAAATATTTTAAGCAATAATAAATGTATAAAAAATACAATATACTATTTTTAATATAAATACAGGTAAAAAAATATGTCATACTACTATCAAAAACTACTTATTTATGCAAATTTACACAAAAATATATTAGAAATAATACATACACTGTAACGAACGCTGTTAGGATTGACCACCAGTTGTGAGATAATATCGATGTAGCTCGCGATGCGTTTGGCGAAGCCTGCGAGAGCTGAACGAAGTTGCCCACTGTTGCCGGAGGCTGAGGCGTTGATGAGCTAAGGAAATTATGTCAACATTTTATAAAAAGTGGGATTCGAACTAGTTGTACATTAGTAGTAAGGTAGAAAATTTTGATATATTTGATGTTTTTTAATTATTGAATTATATAAATTATGTTAATTTATTATATTAACTTTTTATAAAAAGGGAGATTCGAACCATTTCTACATTAGCAGCAAGTTTTGATGTTTGATAGTTTTTAAATATTAAACTAAATAAATTAAGTCAATCCAATTTTTGTTCCAATTATATGGGTAAAATGTTTTTCCTAACAAGACAATCGTATATTGTATATATATCATATCGTTCATCTGGGCCACAATGAGAGAAGTTGCAAAAGAAAAGAAATAAGATAATCATAAGATGTATAGAAAATACATATTGATTACGTCACACACATACAACAAGACATCATAAGGATATTTATACTTTCTTTCTCCCCGTACAAAAGCTTTCGCTACCGAGAGTATCTATACGTTAAATTAAGTGACTACATGTTTGAACCTAGGGTTCAATTGTTACCTAAGTTTTTAGAGAAATCAAACCCGTAAAATCCGTAATACTTACAGCAGCTGCTTCGCAAGCGTCCCCAGGCACTCCATTGGCGAGCTCACCGATGGAAACGATTGCTTGCAATATAGCCGAAGATTGGGAGGCAGGGTCCCCGGAGTTAGCCATGTCGTTGATAGATTGAATAGCCATCTGTGCGTATAGTGGTACGTCACCGCCATCTATGTACGCAAAGGCGCCATCTGTTACGTAGCTACGGAAAGAAGGAAAGAAACGGTTCTAGATTACATATATACGTATGTAGAAGATTGTAGATTATAAAGATTAGATTTTTTACCCTTGTATAAAAAATATTGAGATAATTCGTTATACAGGACTTGACTACAAAAAATATAACTTTAAAAGTAAACTTTCTGTTCTGTACTGTTTTTTTAGCATGACGTTTTGAACGTGCTTTATAAAAGTGTATGTTGTCCAATATATGATGATGGTGTGAGTATATATTGTTTTTAAAAAAATTAGCTTCACATTATGTCCCACAAACAGCAGAGTAGGCAGAAGGAACATAGTGATAGGACTCTCCGTTCCCTACTTTCCGCCGAATTTTTCGAGGCATTGCGTGTTGAGTGGCGGAACAACTGCCGGGCTTTTGCCTTGATGCCAGAGCGAAGAAATGAAAATATTAAGAAATAAAATAACTAACAATTAAGTAATATTAAAAGCCCCTCATAAATAAAACTCATATGGAATCCTAGCCAGAAATACGTTTCTTTTGAAATTACATAATTATAATTTTGGTACCTAATTTATTTTACAAGCATTGAAGATTATTGATATTACATTTTTTTTTGCTTCACACTGTATGGCGCACATTGTAGGGTAGGCAGAGGGAACCTGGAAATCTAGTGTAAACACACCGTTCCTATTAAGACACTTCCGTTCCCCACTTTCCGCCGAAATCTCAAGACATTCCATTTTGTAATTATAAGAAATTTAATATTTTCATCCTTCGTTCTGGTGTATGGTTGTGTGGCGTTGAGTTCCACCATTCAACACGCAATGCCTCCAGAATTCGGCGGAAAATGGGGAGCGGAATTTCTTAGCACTAGGTTCACTTTGGCTATCCTGCTAAATGCGGAAAACAGCGTTGAGCTGAAAAAAATAATAATATAACCTATTTTTTTAATATTATATTTTTTAATATTATAAGCCGATTGAAATGAAACAAACAATAAATGTTTGTTTTGAAAGTTTGTCAAACTTTCCTTAACATTTATTTACAACAATACTTCAATACAACAAGTGAAAACTCCATTAAATCGGCTAATTCGTTTTTGAGATTAGCGTGTAGCAACCCGCAGAAAAACACACTAAATAAATAAATAAATAAAAAACACACTAAAAATAATCTAATCAGCTACACGCTGTATCCCGCACACAGCAGGGTAGGCAGAGGGAACCTAGTGTGAAGACACTCCATTCCCCACTTTCTGCCGAATTCTGGAGGCATTGCGTGTTGGGTGGCAGAACTCAACGCTGCGCTTAGCTTCGACACCAGAGCGAAGAAATGGAAATATACATTTAGGTAAATATTTCATCTCCTCGAGTGGGGATCGAACCCACAACCAGTCGTTTTTACAGTCACACTTCGTGCCGCTGCGCCACGGCTGGCCTCAATTGGGTTCTATTACATTCATAAATGTCTCAAATTTCTCATATATCTTCCATGAACAGATAGCAATCACTTATATTTTTATTACAGGTATACATGAGGTCAGTCGTGGCGCAAGGCCACAAAGTGTAACTGTAAAAGCGACTGTTTATTGGTTCGAGTCCCACTCGAGAAAATGAAATATTTATTTAAATTTATATTTCCTTTCATACCTTCGCTCTGGCGTTGAGGCAAAGCGCAATTCCGCCACTCAACACGCAATGTTTCCAGAATACGGCGGAAAGTAGGGAACACAGTGTCCTAACACTAGGTTCCCTCTGCCTACTCTGCAGGTAACAGCGTGAAGCTGATTTGATTTGATTTGATTTTTACTAAGTATATTATACAATTTTAAACCTCATAAGTATAAGTCTTTTGCAAGTGTGAAATAACGTTTTAGAAATGTTAAAAGTTTATAACCTGTAAATAAAAGTTTTAAATCATACCTGTTGATGAGTTGTCCATTGTCTTTAACTGGTTCGACGGAGTTGATGCTGTAGAAGTTGACGCCTACCGACGGTGCGGCAAAAGCGCTCTGTATGAAGTAAAATAAATATAGAAAATTAATCACCAAATAAATAAAATAAATATAATGCACCTTCATCGATCTCTTATCAATATATAGGCGGAGAGAAGTTTGTGTCAAGATGTTCCGTTCTCCACCTTTCGTCTGTAATCGGGTTATTATGCGCAATGTGACAGAACTTTATGGCATGTTTCATCTTTCCAGAGCAGGGAAATTAAATGAATTTTAAGAAGAACTCGACATCGCGATTAATTTTGCCCGAGCGATCGGCATCATCATTTTTTTTAATAATCTTTATATACTCGTGTATATTTCATTATCTAGGGATCGAACCCACATCGCGTTGACAGTCAGACGCTGTGCCACTGCGTGCTTGTGTTATATTTTAATAAGATATAAATATGTTTTATTCTCTTCATGCGTCTGGCAAACTGATCCCCAGGAAACCTAGTGTTAAATATGTGTTTACACACGCTAATAGCCTCCTTCGAAGGGTTCGAAGCAAATTCCTCCGTATGGCATACAGATGCCCCTAGGCCTCACAAGGATTTCAAACTAAAATCATTAAAGGAATTCTGCTAGCACGAGCGTGCAGATTCCCATTTAAATTCCTTCATTGTTCAAGTGTGAAAGTACGCTCCTCATCCACACCCGCCTCTTTGACACCCATATAACGTCCTTCTAGACCACGACAATTCAACCACAGTTGTTAATGTCTATTATGGAGGCTGAATTCATACTCAGTCTCATGACACTCTTCACCACCGAAAACGGCGACGAGGCCCGATATATCTTACGGCATGTCCGTGCCTCGGCGCGACTGGGCTTATCCTGATTAGCATAATATTTCTTCAGAGGTGAGCTACTCTCACCCCTTTCCGCCCGGTAACGCTGTAAAGACCATGCCATGTCAGCAACGGTTTTTTCCACTAAAAACACGCATCTCTTACATTATGTCCGGATAGGAAAACGTTACAAAGTGATTATATTTTATTCTAGGTACTCCAGAAAATACGTAAGGTGCGTGGTATGAACAACCTAAACCTAACACTTAAACTTAAGTAAACAACAAAGTGTTACATATAGTGTAACACTACGTGTACGAGTATGGAGGTAGATATAATATAAGACATCTCCACAAAGCCAAGAAGCCTTTTAACATTTTATTTTATATACAGTCGACTTTACTATTACCATTTTGTTTACTTGTCTTATAGAACAATAAAGTAGATCCCACGATCTGCGCTTCCTTTTGAGCTTGATTATTTAAGCTGTATATGTATACTGTATATGTAGCTGTGTATGGATTTGAGAATGCAAGTCTTGTGAGTTAAAAGTCTTTGAAAACAATAACACGCCAAACGCTCGCTAAGCGTCTCTTCAAAAGCTTTTATGTTAACTGAGAAGGAATAAGTTGAAAGGAAAAATAAATTGTTGTCTTTCTTTTATAAGGAAAATTGTACATAATATAATATTTATTATAATGAATATTAGATTTGTATAACTTAAATTTATCGTAATGATTATTACATTGAATTTAACACTGAATTTGAATGGCCGAAACCTATAAGAACATTTCAAGACGGAGATTTTCAAATTGACTGCATATTTAATAAAATAAAAAAATATAAGATCATTTGGTAATTATAAATCGATTTTAATAGTTCTTAATTTGAGGCCGTTGGTGAGAGAAGCGTTTGATTATAAACTATGGTATGGCTATGGTTGTAGGTTTGAATTATACTTGGAGGAATGATTATAAATGTATATTAATTTCTTTTCTCTGCTCTCTTACACAAAGCACGGCGTTATGATGACACTAGGTTATGATGACACTAGGACTTACACTGCTATGCGAAAAAAAATGTGCAAATCGATCTATTTGTTTTATTTAACAAATTATTCTTTAAAGATCATTAAATTTTATTAACAGTTTTCAAAACAATTAATAAAATCAAATTCACGACTATTATATTAATTCAAACCTTGGAAGGAAACCGTCCAAATGCACAACACTCTGCAATAATAATTTATTATTAAAAAATAACATACAAAACAGCAAAATAACGAAAATCGATATCAAAATAACTCATTAATCTGACAACGTAGCGCGGTTAAATCAAAATTCGCACAAACAAGATGGCGGCTAACCACAGATAACCAATCGGAACAACTAACAAGGGCTCTTGACAGACGAATTCCCGCGCGAATTGTATCTGTTTGGAAACATTTCGTGCTTCGGATTTGGATTTTGTACGGCAAATTTAAGGTAATCTTGTTACTGTGTTGCCAATGTTAAAGAAAGTTACTTTGTTATGTTTTATGTTCTTTAACTTTCTGTTTGTGTCTGTGTGTCTTTCAGTGCAAGGAAACAATAGTATAAATATGATCTAAAATAGATAAATTATTTAATAGAAAAATGATTGCTTACCTTTTGTAAAGGTTGGATGAATTTTAAAGTTTAGTTGTTGATTTTAACTTTAACTATAAATTATGAGAAAGAATTAGCAGAATTTTATTTATAATGAATACAGAAAAATGTATTTATTTAAAATTTACCATACTAAACAAATAAATCGTTATAAGCCTTTCATTCACAATTCCAATAACACTTATTTGAAGTAGTAAAATCTGATTTTAAAATTCAATCTATATGCGAATCCAATGTATTTTTATTTTAATCTAGATTATAAATATTTGAGCTTTAAAAATCCGGGACATTATTATGTATGTAGTGTTGGTTGTCACAGTAGAGATTTACCATTTTTTCTCATTTTTAAGGATAACTTACAGAATAATAAATAACACTGATAAATATTATTAGCCTAACAATATTAACGGTTTTTATTGGTTACCTAAAGTGTTGCGGTTCAGATTAAAAATAAGTATAAAATTATACTTCAATAATTCAACAAATATTCAAAACTAGATTTCGTTTCAAAACACTAATAAAGAATACATTTCTATCTAAATAGCTACTTTTACCCTTAAAACAAAACCTAAAAACCTAACATATCGAGATCTAAAACAGTTATTGAGCAAATCCCCACGTTATTAACGTCACCCTATCCCCTGAAGCGGCCGTCAGTTCCACAACGCGTTTCAATATACACGTAGATTCGTACTGAGTTGTCATCCCGAACATATTCTCATGTAAATCAGATCGTAAATGCGTATCGAGTGCTATCGTTGTAGATAAGCACATAAATCTCACTAATGGAATCCTAAGAGATGATTATAGCACAGATTTGGGAATTGAGCTGTATAGTGTATATACATATGTATATTTTTGCTTATTTTGAATCTGTGGTGTTAGATTTCCTTTTAATGAACGCTTTTTTTACTTATAGGTTGTATGTAGCTTAACAAAAATTTTTATTATCACTTAAATGATTACCCTGTATATATTCTTTCCTTGATATAAAAAAAATAATCAGCTAGGCTGAAATTTCGTTATTTCTTCCTCACTTTCTGATACATTTTATATAAAAAACATTGCGTCTTTGCCGTACCTAATGCTAATTAAGTTATGACTGTTAAAAAATTTAATTTATAACTATTAATGTTGACCACGAAATAAAAAATAAAATAAGATATGCATAAAAAGAAATTAAAAAAAGATCTCACCTGTGCAACGAGAAATACCAATGCGATAGGCAACATCGTGCTGGTCATATAAACGACCAAACGGTATATACTATACACAAAATATCATTAAAAATGTCTGTATTTATACCATATAGAGTGACAATATAGAAAAAAAATACATCTGTTCAAATCAAACGAACTTCTCAAATACAACAAATTTATTCTACAATACAAAAGAAAATAAGCAGAATCGTATTGTAATACGCTTAAGAGTGAAATTTATAAGAAAATTACAAAATTTCCATGGAAATTGAAAATTGTAAATGTTATTTTGTTCAATGGATTTCAAACAAAAGCAGTAATTAAATTGTTCCCTATATTTGCTTAGCGGCGGGCATCAGCGCGAATTGTTTACGAACAATAATATAAAATTAAGTTGTTTTCCTTTTGTTTAACGTCATAATCTGTAAATATACTGAAGGTGATGTTAAAGCGAATTTCTATAGATACAGTCTTATTGATAGATATTATTTGGGAGTGCGTCGTATTTGTTTTCTGTTTAAATTTATAATTTTTTTTGTAGGTTAGTTAGGGGTTGGTTAATAGTTTCGTGTTTAAGGAGTGACGTGTAACTTAACGCCGCTCTTGAATAGGAACTAGACGAAGAGATATTTTTTTAAGTACAACATATTACTAATTAAATAGCACATCTCTTTCTTACGATAATTTTGCACTCTTTTAGAAAATATATCAAAGTTTAAACGTAGCTGTAGTTGAACCCGCGCCTCTTGAAAATCATCCAAGACCGTTAATTTTTTTATATTTATGTTTTCCAAAAAAGTATTTTTCTTTTCTAAGTGTGGTATAACACTTTTAAAACGGTAAAGCAACTTTCGATTAATTTTATCATGAGAGAGAAGTAAGAATATTTAGTTACTTATTAGCATTATAAGACTAAATAATGTACCTCAGAAAACATGACATATTTTTTGTCTCTATAGTATTTGAACCGGTCGTGGCGCAGCGGCACAAAATGTGACTGTAAAACCGACTGGTTGTGGGTTCGATCCCCACTGGAGAAGATGACATATTTACTTAAAAATTATATTTCCATTTCTTCGCTCTGGTGTCGAGGTCAAGCACGACGTTGAGTTCTGCCACTTAACACGCAATGCCTCCAGAATTCGGCAAAAAGTGGGAAACGGAGTGTCTTTCACTAGGTTCCATCTGCCTACCCTACTGTGTGCGGGATACAGCGTGAAGCTGTAACTGTAACTAACTAACTAGTATTTGAACCCAGAACTTTCGAATATGTAATATGAATGTATTGAATACTACATAACTAACTTAGGTACCTATGTATATATGTTTTACGAGAGTATAAAATATATTTTCTTTCATTTCATAGATTATTATTACATTACAGTATTTTATGTCTATTTTTATCCTCCAATTTCAGTCCTATAATTGGGGCGTTCTCACAAATTGATGTGTCAACAATGTTACAGCTCTACCATATTGAATTTTAACAATTGATAGTAAACTTTATGTCCCAAGCCAGATGTGTCTTGATAGGAAATGTTAGGTTTATCTATAATTTTTATGACATATAAGCGCAGTTGTTACAAGGTTGGAACTGTAGAGTACGTTGCAAGCCGCCAATTACTGTTTCGAATAAAACGGATTCATTGTAATGTGTTGAGGCAAGTCCTAGCGCATAGTGGCACGGGCATGTGGCTGTACACTCGACAGGTAGTGGATTCTATTTCCACTTGAGAAAATGAAATATTTAATATTTTCATTTCCCCGTTCTAGTAATGATGCAAAACGCGGCGTTGAGTTCCACCACTCAACACGCAATGCCTTTATAATTCAGCGGAAAATTGGGAACGGAATAATGGGGATGGAGTATATTAACACTAGGTTCCCGGGATCATCTGCCTACCCTGCTATGTGCGGGATACAGGGAGAAACTAAAAAGAAATGTATAGCACAAACTAAACTATTTATTAGGTTACACGTCTAAGCGTATAGTAGAGTCAATTTATTTACTTTTATTGTTATTTTATACTTTTTTTACAGAGATCCTTTCTGCTTTCGTATTATTATTTATAATATTAAAGGAGGAAGCGATGGATGTGAATTCGATTATCACTCGGAGGGATGATTGTATTTCAAGTTAATTTGAATTCCCCTTTCTGGGTCACTAGTATTTTATTATAAAATGTAATTCTCTAACTGACATTATATACAAAGCTCTTGTAATAGCTATGAAGCTTGTCTTAACTAAGGAACAGTGCGGTTTCTTCTAACTTTACTTTTGTCTTAGACTAAACGAATAGTGCCGACGATGCTAGTAAATAATTTTAGTTGCTCAGAACTTTATTGCACATTGATAGGGTTGTCACTTTATAACAGATGAAAATAAAAATTTTCAATAATATATATTTTCAATGACTACCATTAATAATATAATTTTATACTAACTACCGCTTAAAATTTCTTTTTTTATTTCGTTTGAAAGTGCAAAGATATTCTCCATATCACGTAGATGACTCGAGTCGTTAAATGTTACAAAAATTTAAATATAGAAGCCAAAGTTATATTAAATAACATATTTACTCTTGTTGACTTACTTTGACATCATGCCAAAAATTATATTAAATCATTCAATCAAAGAGATGTTCAAATACTCAAAGTCACGTACAAACAGAAATAAATAACGATATACAAATAGCGTACAAAGATGATAACAGGACAAAAAGATAGCAGAGCAACAGGGCTCATAAAAATATATTATGTATTATAAATGGCTCCTTATAAAAAATATATATATGAAGTTTAACTGGTAGAAGTTTTTTAGAATATAATTTATTCCTTAAACAGACTACTTTTTATATACAAACGAAATTATAAAAAAAAACATACTGTTTCATAAAATATATATAAAAGAAATTAAGTATAAAAAACATTTGTATTAAAACTATTAAATAAATCTTCTTTCTCTTTATTTCCACAAAACCCACGTAGCAACCCTAACAAAAGTCTTCAGGTAAAAGTGAGTAGACTGGTGTAACGCCGGCGGCAGTTCCTTTGCGCTGTAATGAGCTTCACAAAAAATATACCCAAGGCTAGATTTTATAAGACCACATATGGCTGCTGTGTAAATCTTCGCAGAGAAATGTATGCTTTAAAAATATAGCCTTTAATGCCTTTATACATATATTCTATTATATCACATACCGGTAATATTTGATATTTTAGGCATTAAAATAATTTCCTTTTAACTTCATGTTGTATTTTGCATAAAGCAGCCAGCCATGTTGAGCGATAGAACTCAGCATTAATTTCCCGAGTGGGAATCGAACCCAGATCTGACGCGCTTACCGTCAGACGCTATGCGGCTGAGGATAATGAATAATCCCCATATCAGGTACTAAAGCAACTTTCAACAAACTTCATTTTATTTTTTATAAACATACAAGCTATAGAATAAGTACCTACCTACGCAATCAATTCATTTAATTTTAAAGCTTTTAATAAATTATATATAGATAGATATCTTTATTATTTACTTTTTTAAACCGTTTTTTAAGTTAAATATATTTATTATACAGATTATATACATATACAAATTTATTAATAAAAAACAATCTTACGTAATCAAAATATACAGATTATGTAAGCATAAATAACATTTAATATAGATATTTACATTGTTCCACACAAGTGGCGAGGACGCCCCACGTGACTCCGCTCCTAATGCTCTGGTTTTGACACCCATTACGCGCTATCTCCCCGAAATATGGTTGAAATTCATAAGCTCAGCTTTTATGTAGATTAACTAATAAATTTTACAAGATACCTAAATGTGGATACTGTGTAAAGTATCTCGGGGATTTTCTAATTTTAATTATATTTTGGTATTCTAGTGAAATTTATTGTCGGTACTTTAATGTTAATTGAGTATATAACAAACAGTTTTTACTAGCAGGCCAGTCGTGGCGCAGAGGCACAGAGTGTGACTGTTAAATCGACTGGTTGTGGGTTCGATCCCCACTCGAGGAGATAAAATATTTACTTACATATATATTTTCATTTCTTCGCTCTAGTGTCGAGACAAAGTGCGGCGTTGAGTTCCGCCACTCAACACGCAATACCTCCAGAACTCGGCGGAAAGTGAGAAAAGTGTTAAGAGACACTTAACACTGGGTTCCCTCTGCCTACCCTGCTGTGTGCTGGTCACAGCGTGAAGCTGATTTAATATTTTTGATTTTTAACAAACAGTTATTACAATTTTTACATGAATGAAACAAAGTTTCCAAGTTAAGTGGTTTTGTTAAATTTGTTACTCGATTATCAGTTCGGTTCAGTTCTTCAGTTATGAAGTAACGATGTGCGAAGTAGATGAACATTCACTTTGCCAATGTCACGTTGAATGGTAAACACACAAAGGAATAATTGGTACAAGAATAACGTTACAAAGATAACGTTACACAATTATAGAATGCATATAAAAAAGATATCAAAAAGATGTAAAAATACTATCTTTTTACAAGATTTTCATACAAGAAAATAAAATAAAAGATTTTCAAATAAGAAAATAAAAAAAATACAATATGGAAACACAGAATATAAAGATTAGTGATAAATAATATTTTACATTAATCTTGCTACGAACTACTTATATAAACATAAAAAAATTACAAAAGGGGCAAGAAACATAAATTGAAACAGTGAATATTAGAGACTTAACGATAAATTAACTTAGGGCAAGAGAAAATTATGAAGAAAAGCCTTGACATACGTAGGTACAAGCATGACTGAGGAGCAAGCATGTATTAAACCAGAGCTACCTTGGGATATTAGGTTGGATAACTTTTAAATTCCAGAAGTTATTGTAGGAGTTATGCAAATGAGTATCTACGAGGCATATCATATCCTAGGTAGACTTAGAGTTTTGTTTAATTGAAATAAACCCATACTATGGTTTTAAATGTATTCTCTACATATAACTTGAAGGAAAAAATAATTTGGGCCAATATTTTCAAAAGAAAATGGCTGTGATAAACAGACCCAGACAGGAGTAGTCTATTCTAAAAAATATTAGCAACAAAAATACTTAACCAAAAAAAATAATAAAAAAATATTGAACCAAAATAAAGACAAACGAACGTAAATTACAATAACAGTAACTCCTTAAGTAAAACAATAGAGTTGTTTTGAGGCAAAACAATTTCACGGAGATTCATGATCCGGGATTTATGAAACGTTTGTACGCGGGTTTCATTCTGTGTAAAGTCAAATACGGAATAAGGTTGCAACTACGACACTAGCTGAGCATTTCAGACGAAATATATATTGGTAGATGCACAAAAGAAACATAAGACGTAATTGAAAAATATTAATATTATTTGAAAATTCATAATAGATGCATTCAGTACGAATGAAAAAAATACTTTATAAGTTTCCTAGATGGTCTCCTCATGTTATTGGTAGATGAATATATAGTTGTTGCAAGACGAAATTTCTTTAAAAGAAATCAATTTATTAAGAGAAAATAAACTGCTGCTGTATTTCATGCTAATTACATTTGTACATATCTATTATAAGTACTTAAATATTTTTACAATTTTTTATTCATTTCACAACTGTCGTTTGGTTTATTTTCTATTTATTTCAATTTATAACGCGTCGCTTATAAAACGTCGCAATCTAAAGTCCAATCCGCGGGTAAAACAGAATGTAATCCGGTCTATCTTGCGGATACTCCTCGTGACTAAACAGAGCGCTTGCAAACAAGACAGCTACAGCACACCCGTTCAAAATATGTTAAATTACTAAACAAATATTGCATACAATAAATTTTATTTTGAATCACTTTAAACCATACTAAAGATATTTTTTTAACAAATAATATCTGATAAAATAACGAAAATTTTGAACATAGAGGGATTTGAAGCCGCGCCTTTTTGGAAATAGTCCAACTAAGCCATACGTTCAATTGCTTACTATGCTACATTAAAATTTTTATACGTTTTCTTAATAAGTATTTTTCTTTCCTAAGTGTGGAATAACACTTTAAAAATGTTAAAAATAAGTAATATCTGTTTTCTTAATATTTTATAAGTTAATATCGTAACAGAAGTAAATACAACAAAAATTAATACCTAACCGATACAAATCACAATCCGCTCGCTATGTTAGGAATAGATAAATTGTAAGAAGTCATAAACTTCGTAATAACGACACCCTACGACCGTCCACAATCACAGGCTTTCAACTTCAAAAACTAATTTATAGCGTTTAAATAAATAATTTGCCTTCTAAGCCGAGAAAAGAATCACCCTGCGGGAGAAGATAAGCGGGATCTCCTTATAAATTATTTATTAACTGCTCCCCGACACTTCTTTGTTCAAGAATTTTATTCGTAAAAACGGCGGCGAAATGAAAAATATTTTCGGGGAGGGTGACTGCTACTGTATAGGGCTTAATATATTAAAAATTAACAAATAATGTATAGTATAAAATGGGCTGAGGAACTTAGAATAGACAGTATGTCTAAAAAAATGTGAATTTGGTAGTTATTACGATTCATAATTTACTTATTAATTCTTGGTTAAAGTTGTGTATGTATCCATTATGTATTTTATAGAACTATAATTGAATTCGGCCTCGCTGATCTATTTAATTTAGGGTAAGTGTGCCTCGTACCCTTTTATTTTAGAGGAAAATGCTATTAAAAAAATCATCTTCACGCTGTATCCCGCAATCAGCAGGGTAGGCAGAGGGAACGTAGTATTATGATACTCCATTCCCCACTTTCCGCCGAGTTCTTGAGGAATTACGTGGTATGTGGCTAAACTTATATTTCCATTTCTTCGCTCTGATGTCGAGGCAAAGCGCGGCGTTGAGTTCTGCCACTCACCACGCAATGCCTCCCGAATTCGGCAGAAAGTGGGGAACGGAGTGTCTTAACACTAGGTTCCCATGACTACCCTGCTCTGTGCAGGATACAGCACGAAACTAAAAAAAATCATTACATTCAACTTATTTACTTTGCTCGGACTTGTCCCGAAGACAATTAAAGTACAGTACACCTAATCCCAAGTGGTTTTGTATGACGTTGATAACAGATGTTTGCAGCAGTACGAGTAGGTAGAGTCGCAAATAAAAGAGACATAAAATTTCCTTTAAACTCACTTTTGTGAGACTCATTCAGTTTTATGAAACTTAGCAATTTTTTGTGACATTTTCTTTACATTTCACTTAATTTAACGTTTTTATATTAGCTACTGAAGTAATTCTATCTTTCGGTTTCGTTTTTTTTATCTTCACGCATCATTCACCTAATTTTGTGGGGTGGGCTAAATAATGACAAGTCGTCCCGTTCCTCGTTTTTTGGATATTTGGTGGTATTGTGATATCCATGGTTGTGCTTTGCTTTATAAAATCATGAAAAAGACAATATTTGAATAGTAAACATTCGAAAATGATTGTGCTCAATCAGGTATATCCTACGTTCGCCTTATATTTTTCTTTTAATTTAGCTTCATCTGTACCCCACAAATAGCGGGGTAGCCAGAGGGAACCTAGTACATTAAAACATTTCGTTTCTGACTTTCCGTCAAATTTTCGAGCGGCATCCAACGCTGCGCCTTGTCTAGGTACCAGAAGCAAGNAATGGAATTGTAAATTTAAGTAAATATTTCACCTCCTCGAGTGGGGATCGAACCCACAACCAGTCGATTTTGCAGTCACACCTCGTGCCGCTGCGCCACGACCGGCCTTATCTAATAATAATTCATTCAACCAAATGGAAATCCCACAACGGTCGCGTTTACAGTCAGCCGTTGTGTCGCTGTGCCACGACGGTCTAATATTTAAATTAAATTATAATTTAACATGTTGTTATTAAAACAATGTTTTTAAAACAAACATTTAAATATTTTTCGTTAAAATTAATAGCAATATAATGCGTGTAAATTGTTTAACTTTATTTTTGCACAAAGCAAATCAAATTAGTTCTGGTTAAAATACTATGAGAAAATATGCTATCAATAATGTTTTTATTATACGAAGTTAAACAAAATGGTTAGTTTATTTACACGTATATTTGTGTTAGTTTTGATAATCATGGTAGGTGCTAAGAGTGATTTTTGTAGATTATTAATTAAGTATTTATTTAAGAACAAACATAACTGTTTATTTAAGTTATCACTGATTTATATAGAAATAGCTGTAATGATTAGAGCAAAAAAAGCCTTATCACTGATTAAGTAGCTTACGGCACATAAAAATTTAATATATTCTGGTAATTTGCATAACATAACGTTCAATACGTTTGACGCCGTCTTAAAGTTAGGCTTTCTGAAATATTGTGCATTGTTCTCTCAAGAAAAGAAAAGATAGAATATTTCTAAAATCAATTCTATGTAGCCTACATTTAACCACAACTCCAGCTATCTTCTGGGCAGCCAAGATACGTGGACCGTATTGTATTTTTTTTTACTTTATATTTTCTGCCATTTAAAGACGGCCGCATTCATCCGTAAAAACACTTTCCATATATAGATATTACTATATATAATTGTTTATTTTCAGTTCCTTCACATCTTATCAGCTAAAACCCTTACAACTGAAAATACTTGGGACCTCTCCCATATAATGAAGGGAAACACATTTGCTAAGACATTCTGGTTGTAACTATTAATAATAAATAAGTAGTGAGTAAGCTGTCAATAAATGATTATATCAATTGGTTCTTATATTTTTATTTTTCTAAAAGAAAACAGTAATTATATCATTAAATGAAATATATTTCTGCACTCACGTTTTTTACTCTTATTTTTGCTCTCAACAACTATGATATGTTATTTCAAATTAAGTCAGACTTATGTTTCTATATATGTATTTTGAAACTTATATATTATAATCAATAATTAGGTATTATACTACATTACCCTTTATTTCGCATGTACTTCAAAATTGTGTAAAATTGAAATTTGATTATTTTTTTAACAATACCAAGACCACATAACATTTTATAAGTTAATACATTAAGAAGACTAATATTACTAACGAAACACTAATATAACTGTCCAATTTACGTCAATGACTTACTAAATTCGTAAGTAAATTGTCGCAACTCGTGACATCTTGGCTAACACTGTCTCTGGAGGCACAGTACGGGAATTGTTGGAGCACTTGTGATTATATTACCGTACAGCTGCTATACAGTTACCACATAGTCGTATGTAAGACTTTGAGATCATGACATAATCGAATTATATTAATATGGATAATTTCTTGGATGAGACAGTTGGGTATCTGATATGAAATTCTGATAACAGATGTTAAAATGGACTTTTGTGACTGATGTATTTATTTTATTGAAGAAATGATACCGTGTTGTTTATCTTATCAATCTAATTTTTTTTAGCTTCAAGCTTGTTTCTGCATTGGTAAGGAGAAACTAGTCATAAGACTTTCTGTCGAAATTGAGGCCGTCATGACGCAAGGCCACAAACGTGTGACTGTGAACGCGACGGTTAAGGGTTGATTGCCATACGAGGGAATGAAATACTTTTATTTCCTCATTTTGATGAGGAGGTAAAACGCGTCGTTGAGTACCACTACTCAACACGCCAAGCCTCAAGAATTCTACGGAAATGGGGGAATGAAAATATTGTAATAAAAACGGAGTGTCTTTACACTAGGTTTCGAGGTTCCTTCTGTCTACCATGACATGTGTAGGATACAGCGTGAATCAAAATAAATATTTCTTAAGCAAAACTAAAATTTTTGATAGTTCCCATCACAATAATAGCACAATATCGAACCTACTACGAATTACCACTAATATTTATATTAAAATTTGACCAAATTGTATATAGCTTCATTTACTCTGCACACTTTGTAGAAAGTCTAGAGAAGCAAGAACATCTAATGTTTTTAACGATGCAATCAAATCTTAATTTACGACGCGAAATAAAGACGCAAGTAACGTTCATAGTAGTTTTATTGTCACAGGTGTTCAAACTGGTGCGGACTAAGTGTTGCGGCTACGACTGCGGCGGCCTTTATTACAGCTGTTTATTACTCGATTATGGTTAAATAGTGTTATGTATATAAAAAACTATGGAAATACGAAAATAAATCTTTTTATATATAAATATATGTTAATTTTAATTGAGGACAGTCGTGGGCATGTACGGGTGTGATTGCAAGCGTGACAGGTTGTAGGTTCGGTTCCCACTCGACGAAATGAATTATTTAATATTTTCTTAGCGCTGTTGTCGAGACAAAGCACGGCGTTAAGCTAGGCCACTCAACACGCAATGTCTCCAGAGTTCGGCGGAAAGTGGAGAATGGAAGTGTCGCAATGGGAACGGAGTGTTTTAACAAAAGGTTTTCAAGTTCCCTCTGCCTACCCTGTGCTGCCTGTGCTATGTGCGGGATACAGCGTGCAAGCTAAAAATATAGAAAAAATATTGGAAAAATATAGAACATTAATGTAAAACAGAACTTTCAAACACACATAGGTAAATCACAACGGCATAAAAGTAGCATCAGCAGAGATATACAGGATGGAAGCGTCTGCGCTCCTTTCACGGGAGCAGCATATAGGGTAAAAAATTTCAAACCCATACCTAAAGAAATTAATCCAGATACCTCAACAGTCTAAACATTGGGTTTTTTTCATTTCACGATGTTTATCCATACTGTATTTTATGTGACACAGTTACGAATAGATACCAATAACGTAAACACCTACTACTACAAAAATACTAAGCGTTGCTGATCTTACACTTTTCATTCTCAAAAAGCATACTAGAACAAGAAGGAGATATCTCTCGTTCTATTTTACGCAATTCAACATCGGCGGTTATATATAAAACTGTGGTTTCATTTAAAGTGGTGCTGACAAAAACACTATGTATAAGAAATAATAAATGAAAAAGTTAATATTTTTTTTATTATATTTTTCTATCTATATGTGTTTTATTTTGTATGTAACTGAAAACATTCTTCATTGAAGAAATTTTGAGACCTGAGCGAGAATTGATTGAAGCTTAAAATTTTTAATTAAATTTATCAGTGAGTTTCATGCGTCAAAAAATATTTTTCGGACAAAAGTTGTATATTTTTTTATGTTCTAATCTAATTGAATTCTACATGAAATGACATAACAATATTTCTAATAACAAACAAATGAAACCGACTATATCGTCGTTTCTTTTTCAAAGGCGATTTTAGATTATATTTTTATTTATTATTTTGTTTTATATTTTTGGTGATGTTACTTTGTGCTGTGACGTTTATTGCGTGACAAAGGACAAAAAAACAGGACAAAGTGTGTGTTATTGTAGTTATAAATGACATAACAGTACTTCTAAGAACAAACAAATCAAACCGTCTATATCGTCGTTTCTTTTTCAAAGGCGATTTTAGATTATATTTTTATTTATTATTTGTAGTATATTTTTTTGCTGATGCTATTTTTTGCTGTGACATTTATTGGGTGACAAAGGACAAAACAGAGGATAACGTGTGTGTTATTGTAGTTATATTTATTTGCATGTGTTTGTAAGTTCAGTCTAAAACAATACGGTCTTTACATGCATATTTACCTTCGTGGAGCAATTATCTTAACTGAAAACATGCTTATAAAATAAATATCTTAATCTGGTACAAAAACTTTACATCAAGAAAAGAATAAAGTTCATATTCGGCTTAAAAAAATACTCTGTTCACAAAATGATAGCTGTACCTACGTGTAGATAATAAATTAAAAACACAACTTGAAATTACGTTTTACATAATACGTAACAGCTTACCATTTGCAAGATAGCGTACTGTATCATTTTACTTTGTGAATATAAAGTAATAAAGGCATTTCATCCGCCGCCCGAAGTGTCCGCCCCGAGTCGCACTCGCATCCGTCACGGCACCTGCGGCTCTTTATTAAACCAGTAAAATTGCCGACTACTGATTTAAAACATTTTCAATTCATTCAAATGTTGTATTTTATTGTATGTTTTTTAATGAAAGGTTACTAAGGCTATCTATATAAAATAAAATAAATAAATCAGCTTCACGCTGTATCCCGCACACAGCAGGGTAGACACAGAGAACCTAGTATTAAGACACTCCGTTCCCCACTTTCTGCTAAATTCTGGAGGCATTGCGTGTTGAGTGGCAGAACTCAACGCCGCGCTTATCCTCGACACCAGAGCGAACAAATGGAAATATAAATTTAAGTAAATATTTCATCTCCTCGAGTGGGGATCGAACCCACAACCAATCGGTTTTACAGTCACACTATATCTATCTATATATATTATATGATAAAAAATCTAATTATCTGTACATCTCGCGTGTACATCGAAGATATAAGTATATAATATGAGAGATACTTTTATACTATGGGTAGCATTTATGAAGGTAATAGAATCTAACACATTTATTTTCTATTGTATCTATATTCAAAAACGGCTAAACCATTTTAAATGCAGTTTCCACTATTGTATTTTAACAAGCTTCCCTTAACATTTAATGATTGTTTTATTTCAATCAATTCGTAAATAAAAAAGTTAATACTTGCCTATGTAGACGAAGTAGTAGGTCCAGTTAATTTTCGTGTTTTTTATTTTATTTTATCAGCTTCACGCTGTATCCCGCATACAGCAGGGTAGGCAGAAGGAACCTAGTGTCAAGACACTCCGTTCCCCACTTTCTACCGAATTCTGGAGGCATGGCGTGTTGAGTGGCAGAACTCAACGCCGCGCTTAACCTCGACACCAGAGCGAAGAAATGGAAATATAAATTTAAGTAAATATTTCATCTCCTCGAGTGGGGATCGAACCCACAACCAGTCGGTTTTACAGTCACACCTCGTGCCGCTGCGCCACGACTGGCCTCATTTTTATTTTTAATATAAATTATTGGTCGTAATCATGTTAAATGGTGAAACCCCATGCATCATGAAAATTATGTAGAAAAATAAGTATACATGAATTTTATCTCGTATCAACCATTATTGTCTGTATCGTCAGGTATTGACCGCCTCGCCACTATGGCGAAATTCGAACTTTACTAAATACATATATGTATGTACATATACCTACATAAAAATAAATAAGATAAATCAGCTTCATTCTGTATCCCGCATATAGCAGAGAAGGCAGAGAGAACCTAGTGTTAATACACCAAGTGGGGATCGAACCCACAACCGTCGCGATACAGTCACACCCTTGTGCCCCTGCGCTACGATGGCCTCATAAGTATACATACGAGTCGTAGATAAATCCTTAAATCAACGAGAAAAAGATAGTCTCGGCTAGAAATTCAACGTAAATGAATATTAATTAAAACAGGCAACATATTGGAATTTTATAAAAAAAATATTGTATGTAACTAGTTTAAATTTTATTTAACTTACACTGACTGTACCAGTTTTAAAGTTAACAACAAGTATCAAGAACAGAGATAGCTTTCTACGTGTTTTTGACAACTTATATTATGTACCAAGTTTTAATACAATTTTGCTTTGTTTATTTTTAGTATTAACTATTTTTTTTAATTTCATCGTGATTAGGCAAACAAAATTTTAAATGGACGGAAATATTTAATGTTTTAATTTCCTCGCTGTGTTGGCGAGGCAAAGCGCGGCGTTGAATTCCGCCACTAAACACTCAGTGCCTCAAAAATTCGACGGGAACGGAGGTGGTCCCAGGTTCCCTGTGCTCACCCTGGGATACAGGTTGGAGTTAAAAAGAGAAAAGATAATATCTATGTAATTTTACTAATAAGTAAAATACAACTAATTGTATACAATAAAAACTCATATTTCTTTTTACTGACTCTAATACAGCTTAAATGTACCAAAATTAGTCTATACTACATATGGTATAGTATATATCCATCTATCTATCTATATACATACATACATACATACATACATACATACATACAAGCCAGCAAATGCACCGCCTGTGAATGTACGTGAGGCGATGTAGCGTGCAACACGGCAGTGCCTAATGCATCGTGCACATGCTATTCGATACTTTCCTTTAAACATTTTATATTTACTGAAATATAGTAGAAAGGGTTTTTAGAACTACATGTGATGGGTCTGGGATCAATTCTCAGTTACATGTATGTACAATTGGGTACATTACACCCTTAGAATAAAAATTATTTATCATAAAATCAGAATTTGTGAGAAATTTCCAGACTCTCAAAGTAGATTTGTATCAATTAACAGCAACGTAATTACAAATTGGGTCCCTCTTAAAGATTAAATTACAAAACATAAACCGAAACAAGGTCATAGCTTACGGGCTGTAGTAACATTATCTCGTAAATTGGTTGAGTGGAGCAACGCTCAGTTCAGTCACAGGATGATGAGCATATAGATGATTTCCCCAGTGCTTGGGAAGGCAGGCTTATATTAACTGGCCTGTTCCGGTTATCGATCTAACATCACAGGTCGTCGTTACGGACAGTCAAATATGTACAATTCTGATAGCCAGTCTAACTACAAAGGTTACGAGCGGAATTTCGTGATAGCTTTCAAAGAACGGATAGAAATCCTTATAAGTAAGTGCTACTATCTAACTTTAAGTGCTGTAAAGGAGAATGGAAGTTGTTCTGAACAAAAACAAACTAGATAAAACTTAACGAACGTACGCCTAATTGGAAATTTTGGCTTTTTAATCCGGTGCATAATACTAACATAATTCTTTACAGCAGAATATACCTAGGGACCATAAAAACTAAACCGAGATCCCTACAAAAGGAGAGTACCACCCTAAAACATTCTAAACCATATATTTAAAAACTCACGTACAAATCGTGGCGTGAGGCCAGTCGTGGCGCACCGGCACGAGGTGTGACTGTAAAACCGACTAGTTGTGAGTTCGATCCCCACTCGAGGAGATGAAATATTTACTTAAATTTATATTTCCATTTCTTCGCTCTGGTGTCGAGGCTAAGCGCGGCGTTGAGTTCTGCCACTCAACACGAATTTGGCAGAAAGTAGGGAACGGAGTGTCTTAACACTAGGTTCCCTCTACCTACCCTGCTGTGTGCGGGATACAACGTGAAGCTGATTTTTACAAATATATTTCTGCGGTAGGAAAATACTATCCAGATAAAAATTTCAATTATGAACGCAATGTAACGCTCGCATACATTTCACACGGGGCGATGTGGTTATTACAAAAAACCGTTAAACGTATGGCCGCAGATTAGTTTTTAGTTCCACGCCGCGCTAGCTTTTAATGAATATTGCCCGCCCCTGACATGTGAACGAATGGCCTGCAGATGGGCCAGTTCATAGTTACTTGTGGAAATGACTATTTTGAATGATTTTTTTTTTGAAATGGCAACATGGATCATTTATTTTTTAGCTTTATATATCTATTAGTTTTTACCTACGGATTGCCTCTGTGGCCAAATATATATAATATACTGACTAATAGTTGTACATGACACTTAAGATCTACAGCCCATAGCCTTCCTCAGAATGGACTATCCAGCACAAAAAATGTTTCAGCTTGCACCAGTAGTACCTGATAAAGAGAAGTGAGAAGTGCGTTCGATCAAACAAACTCTTCATGTTTTTAGTATTAATATAGATTAGCACCTACATTTATTTTTTTATGTTGTTTTTAATGTAATGACCATTTATGGATAGATAGTATATTAATGGAAGGATAACTTTTTAAAAAAAAATAACTTTTTTTAAAAAATGAAACAGTTTTTATCTACGAGTATTAAAGTAAAGGTAACATACGTAATTACACAGGAGATAAGAAAAAAGACAAAATATTTAACCAAAATTTTTAATCAGCTCTTTAAAGTAAATATCTTTCTTGTCTTGAAACTCTTCTTCATTTATCTCTGGAATTTCACTTGTACGAACCCGCGACACAGAGTATGGTCCCGGTAGGTCCCAAACTATTTTTTTTATCTAGAACATAAAGTATTAAATTATTTATTATATTTATAACTAGCTGTGCCTACGGTTTTATCGTCGTAGGAAAGTCAATTGACATAATAAGTATGCAAACATTAAACGATAAGAAAAGATTGCAAAAATATAGTAGTAATAATAGTCGAAACTGTGTTTATATCGGCTAAGCCGTTTCTGAGATTAGCGCGCAAAAACGCACAAACAAATAGATAAATATTAAAAAAAATCATTGCTTTAGGTCATATTACTTAATAAATAATCCCAATAATAGATTTTCTCATAGATATTAGATTTTATAGGTATTTGTATATTACAGGTGTTCATATGGAAAAGCTAAGTATATTAAGCCGAAGGATTTAACAAACAAATCATAGATAGGTTTGAAATTCTCCAAGTAAAATTAAAAACTGAAATAAAAATAAAATATATCAGCTTCACGCTGTATCCCGCACACAGCAGGGTAGTTCGGTTTTGCAGTCACACCTCGTCCCGCTGCGCCACGACTGGCCCCAAAAACTGAAAGATATAATACATAAAATTGAATCCTCTAAATCCTAATCAGACATAGAAAATTTAGGATAAAGTGCAACGTATTCAACGTGAAGTTGAAAAGTGAACTAATCATTTCGCCACATTCATACTAAAGTTGCTTTAAACTATGAATTGCAATGTCTGACACTTTTCTAAGTAAATATTCCGGTAAAAGGTGAAAATATACACGTGTTTGTACCTTGTGATTTACCGCTCTAAAGTTTTGCAGTAACTTGAGTGCCGAACGCTTTTCCGTGGGATGTGATGTCTGGTACAGTCGCAGTGCACGGTGGAACTGAAACGCAAAACTATCCCGCTGTGTTCAATTTTTTATACGTTTTCTAAATAATTATTAACAATCTTTCCCTCTTGATGAAATCTTGATGTTAAAATTTGTCACAACGTCATATATTAATAAAATGACAAAAACTTTGAGTTATCACTACTATTCTATACCTACTCCAAAAAATGCGAAAGATGCGTAAAAGCGCATAAGTCTTTGTATGTCACACAATAGCCGTGCCGTCTTAGAAGTATTAGACCCCTATTTATAAACCACTCTCAAGTCAGAGATCAATCTTAAGATGCCGTTTTCATTCATAAATTATATATCTATGAATGAAAACTTGAGAGCGGCTTATAAGTATAAGAACGCGCCCATGGGCGAATGGGGCGAATCAAACAGGAGTAGTATGGATTCGTTGGCCATTCGCCAACGAATGCCAGTGTGCCAGACCCCGCGAGTCGATGCGTCGGAACTAAAAAAAAAAAAAAAAAAAAAAAAAAAAAAAAAAAAAAAAAAAAAAAAAAA
>JAAIXJ010001766.1:175007-202753 GCA_013403705.1 Heliconius hermathena | reverse complement strand
TTAATTGGAATTGATGTTTTGTTCTCAATTCACGAAATGTATTTTGGAAGATGACGCCATATGTTGTTTAATGCTTCATAATAATCTCTGTTGGTTGGTTCAATTACCTAAGATATTTTTTATATTATTTTTAGCTGCACGCTATTTTTCGAATCTAGTCTTAAGACACTCCATCACCCCGCGCATCGCTCTATTTTGGAGACGTTACGTGATGAATGGCGGAAGACAACCTCGCACTTTGTCTTATTAGCAGAGCAAAAAAATGAAAATGCCCATTTCGCTTATTGGGAATCAAATCCAGAACCGTCCCGTTTACAGTTAGATGCTCTGCTGCTGCGCTACGATGATTTCAAATAATATATTTTTCGTATTTATTTTTCAAATTATGAAACTTATATCTAACAAGGAAGATACATACATATGTATGTATAACATTTTTAGGTACATATTTAATACGAGTATGTCCTCAACAGTGGCACTAAGCTCAGTATTTAGGTCGGCTCGTTTGGCGCACTCCAGCGCGAGCTTTGCTCAATGCCGTTTTAATGATGCACACACTCATGTAAAGTTACTTCCAGATTCCAGTGCGTACTATGAGAGTTTCATATTTGTTTATGATATTATATAAGTACCTAAGTAGGGCTAAATTGTAATGGATGGGATAGACTATGGTGGCGCAGTGGGGTAGCATCTGACTGTAGACGATTGCAGGTTGGCTTACCACTTGGTGGAGCGAATTATTTTCTTTTTTTTGCTCCGGTAGACAGTGTGTTGTGGTGGTCTCCGCAACACTTCAAGTAGTATCTCGAATGCGGGTGCAAAGTGATGAAAGAGTGACCTAAGTCCTAACAATAGATTCTCTCTCATGACATAATCTTTTCTTATTAAAGCTCTGAATTGAATAATACAATGTAAATAATAGTATAGATGCTATCACTTACAGAGTAATTTACCTTAGGTTAACTTGCAAACATTTAGACGTGTGTGACATCTTAAAGTAAGATTATATTTCTAGTGCTTGCGCTTCAGGACTTGTATTATATTAAAATACAATTTACGTTCCTTCCGCATTCAGCAGAATATGAATGTAAGAAGATATGTCAATTCTTTTTTTAACGTTGAGTAGTGAGTCCAGTCGTGGCGTACGAGCACAAAGTGTGACTGTAAAATAACTAGTTGTGGGTTCGATCCCCACTCAAAGAAATTAAATATTTATTTACATATATATTTTAATTTCTTCGCTCTGGTGTCGAGGCAAAGCGCAGCCTCTCAATATGCAATGCCTCCAGAACTCGGTGGAAAGTGGCAAACGGAGTGTCTTAACACTAAGTTCCCTCGGATTGAGTGTCTTAACCCTGCTGTGTGCAGGATGCAGCGTGAAGCTGAGTAGTGAGTTTTCGCACTTTTACTTAAAATGAAATCTAGTTCAAATAAATAAAATCAAAATATTCTTTATTATAATAACCTTTATAAGCACTTTTGAATCGTCAATTTACAGTTTTAAATGTCAGTACTGTCAGTCTTACAGGAATCTACCACCAGCTTAGAAGTCAGTTCAGCTGAGAACAGCAGAACATTTTTCCTCCAAGTCGGATGTGAAGCTGCTATCATAGTCATGTAATTATGTTTAAATACGTATTAGTGACCTACAATATTATACAATGGCGCCTCTATATATATATATATATATATATATATATATATATATATATCCTGTAGTAAATATAAAATTGTATAGTTACCTTTTACATTTACTAACATAATGACTATTATGAAAGCTGGATGAATCTCCATGATTTATACTTTCCATGGTCACATTGAACGCTGACATGCGAGGGTCAACGACCTCAAGGTTATGAATTTTGGCACGCGAGACAAAAAGAAATGGTGATTGTTTTTTTTAAAAAAGTCATTCATGATGAACGAGACGAATTTACATACAGACTATAAATAGTAATTATTCAAAAAATAATGATTAGATATATTAAAGGTTTATATTAACGATACTTTAGTATAATTGTTAGATTTTTTTTATAGCAGTTTTTTTGTATCTCTGTTAAGATTTACTTAATGAACGAGTGATAATGGATTCTAATCTTACTTGTGGGCATGAATATATAAAATACGTTCGTTTCCCTAATTTAGAAAAAAGAAATACTCCGTTCTGCTTCGTGTTCCGTATTAAGCACATAATGCATCTTTAGTATGAGAGGAGAAAATAAAGTCACCCCTATATTGTAATTTGTGAGGTAAAAAAGTTACTAAAGCTCATACTAGTTATAAACATAATATTCAATGTTATTTAATTAAATCAGCTTTAAGCTTTTCCCGCAAAACAGAATAGGCAGGGGGAGCCTAGTGTTAGGACCTGACGTTCTCCACTTTCCGCAAAATTTTTGAGTGTTAAGTTTAAAAACTCAACGACGCGCTTTATTTTGTTATCGGTGCAAGAAAATTAAAATTATTCATTTCCCCGAATGAGAATCGAACCCACAACAGTCACGTTTATAGTTAGACGTTGCGCCGCGACAACCACAATTTTATTGATAATTTATAATACCGTCAACGAGTTGTAAACTATTTTCAGACTATTACACAAGTGGATTCTAATTACCTTTATAATATCAAGGTCGTAGATTCAATTAATGCTATAATTGTTTGTAGTTGCTCTCTTAAGACGACATGATGTTCTCATTTTTTTTCGTTTTTTAGGTAGGCACTACCTGACGGCAAGAAAAGAGAATCGAGTGATAGATATCATTCTGTTTCTTACTTTTTATACTGACATTCATATAGACTCACGTTTTTTTTTTCTAGAACAACAGCATTGTAGTTAAAAAACATGTCTACATAGGACTCTAAATTATAGTACACATACCTAATTAATTTTATAAATAGAAAAGAATATTCTTTATTCCACATAAAAATATTTACTATACTAAAATCATAGAAACATATATGGCATACTTAGTTAAAAAATGTATGCAAAGGCGGTCTTATCGCTTCGACCAAACTCTTATAGAGACAACCTTTTAGTAAATAATAGACTCGTTGTAAAAAAAAGGAAAAATATGGATAGTTTCAGAGAACTTTAAAAATAATAAATAATGTCTAATCTTTAAAAATTATAAACTATATTATAAACTTACACAAAAGTAATATTTATTAATCAGCTTCACGCTGTATCCCGCACACTGCAGGGTAGGTAGAGGGAACCTAGTGTTAAGACACTGTGTTCCCCACTTTCTGCCGAATTCTGGAGGCACTGCGTGTTGAGTGTCAGAACTCAACTCAGAGCAAAGAAATGGACATATAAATTTAAGTAAATATTTCATCTCCTCGAGTGGGGATCAAACCCACAACTAGTCGGTTTTACAGTTACACTTTGTGCCGCTGCGCCACGACTGGCGTAATATTTATTATTACGTTCTATTATTCTAGAATATACTAAATTAAGCTTACCATTGTTGCAGATTTCAAAATAACAAAATCTATACGTACATAGGCGAAGTGCTGGTGTCAGTGAACCCGTACAAGAACCTCGACATTTATGGCCAGCAGCACATGGCACAGTACAGGGGGCGCGAGATGTTCGAGGTGCCCCCCCATGTGTATGCTGTGGCTGACGCTTGCCAAAGGGTGCTACGGCAACAGGTTTGGATATAGTGAAATATACTTCTATATGGCAGATAGACAGAGGGAACAGAGTGGTAAGACACTCCGTTATGGTATTGTGGGGGAACTCTCACGCTTTGTGTCTTACCAGAGTGTACAAATGAAACTAATTCATATCCCAGAATAGGAATCGCAGCTGTACCTCTACACCACAACGGCCTATTGTTTTTATTTTTTATGTGGAGAATGTAGTGTGCTAACATTCTGTTTATTCCATTTGACGACGAGAAATTTGTGGAGATAGTTGTCTTTTTTTAACTTGTGTGAGATTGATGCCACGATAAATTTATTTACCATGCTTTATTTTTGTTTTTTTCCTTCATATAGGTTTTGTACCTCGGTATATAATACTTAATATCCGTTTTATTCCTGATTATACATTAGAAAATAGGTTTAGTATGATTGATGGCTATTGGTTAATCTATAAACTGCAGTTTACGATAAAAACTGCGGAAGTTCATTTAGACTTGGTAGATTTCTCTGTCATTAAAGAACGTTAAATAGGCTTAGGATTTAGTTTTTTTTTATTTCACGCTGTATCGCGCAGAGTGGACAGAGGGAACCTGGGAGTTTATTGTAAAAACACTCTATTCTTATTAAGAGACTACCGTTCCCCACTTTACATCAATCTATTAATATTAAATAATATAACAAAATAAAAAAAAATAAGATGATCATCCATCATTTCGCTAAATATTGAAATTACCAATACTTACTGATATGCTCTTCTTCAGCGTTAATTTGGTGTTCGAAGCGTGTTGAAGTAGTTACTAAAGTATTATGAACAAAAGTAGCGAGGTTTAGTGTCCATTGTGTCGGTGGCTCGTGCCCATTCAAGGAGTTAAGCGGCGGCAGTAAATATGGGCGCGAATTATTCACGCTCGGCCACCCGTACGGCCACTTTGATGTTATCCTTTTTGTTTCAAAGTAGTAGGTGCTTACTATATAGATAATGGGTGAACATTTTGAAATTTATTAGCAATATATATAATATATTTTTAAGTATATATAGATATGGTTTTAATGAGGCCAGTCGTGGCGCAAGGGCACATATGTGTTACACTGTAAACGCGACTGTTTGGGTCCTCCATCCTCGCTCGAGGAAATTAAATATTTATTTAAATTCATATTTTTATTTCTTCGCTCTGGTTAGAGGCAAAGCGCGGCGTTGAGCTCTGCTGTTGAAGCTAAAGAAACATAATATTATTACTTTAACAAACTGATCACACAAAGTAGAATCGCAAAAAAAATAAGTACTATGGTTCGGAGAATAGAATGTCAGCGGCTAGTTTCTTCTTAACTTCTAAAATGCGTACTTCCGAAATGCGGAAACACATTTACTATGAAGCTAATGCACTTATCATATAAAACAAGTCATAATTCGTCTTCATTAAAACGAAACGGTCACAACGACAATAAAATCTGTTGTCGTTTACGGCACACGGAAAGGGTAGCGAAAGAACCGTAAAGTTCACGCGGTATTACTGACCGTAAACCCAGAATAGTGTCTGTATGGACCACTTAACGATGATAGCTTGTCGTTTCCAACGGAAAATCGGGATTGCCAATTTACCTGGGAGATGGAATGGAATAGGTATTACAGCCGTGGGTTGTTGTAGTTGTATCTATATAAAATTTTATTAAATTATATTATAGTATATAGTTTTAACCGATTTTGAAAACTGATGACTAAAGCTAGATATATTTTTGTAAAACGTTTGCTGACCTGAGCAAATCTAGATTTAGTATGATTGATGGTTAGTGGTTTAAAATCTGTTAGTGGTATTGACTAATGAGTAAGTTTTCAGTAGGAATAATTTTATTAAAATATTTTGAAAGTATTGTCATACCACGTTGTACATACTGACTGATTATAAACGCGATAGTTGTGAGTTCGATCTCCGCTGGTATCTATAAAAAATGTAGAGATTACAGTTTCAGCAGGGTTGGCAGAGGGAGTGCTAGTACGCTCCGTTCCTCACTTTCCGCCTTCCAAGACATTGCGTGTTAAGTGGCGGAACTCAACGCTTTTCCCAGTGCGATCCCGCCAATTGGAAATAGAATCCACAACCGTCCCGTTTATAGTACGACGCAGTGCTACTGCGCCACAATGGCGACGGTGTAGTTATAAAATAATATTTTTTTTATTCTTTTTCAGGGAAGAGATACATGTGTCCTTATATCTGGTGAGTCGGGTGCGGGGAAGACGGAAGCTTCGAAGTTTATCATGAAGTACATAGCCGCCAACACCATGCAAGTGCATAGAGAATATATTGACAGGTGATTTTAATATAGTTATTTATCTTCTCTTATCAAGGGAATGCAGCAATCGATGACATCGATGTATTAATGGCGGAACTCAACGCCGCTCTTTGCCTCCTTACTAGAGCGAGGAAAAGAAAAAAATATACATTTAATTTCCTTGAATAGGAATTCGGCGCGGGCAGAGCGGACGAAGCCACAAGCGTATCTATATTCCATTCTGGTGTCTATTTGATGGCAAATATTAAAATTTTAATAGTAAAATGACACAATATACCTACGACTCGTGCAACCACATTAGTGCACCGGCCTTGCGGTACCTACTAATCTAAATGTAGGTATATGTGATATGTACTTAATAGTAATGCTCACCTACAATTTACATTGTATTGCAATGTAAATACATTTTATTTTTTTTTATTTTATTAGTCTTTTTTTATATTGTGCTAAATTTATTTATATACAGCCAATATATATAAAATCTATTTTTTTTTCGCCACAGACTGGTCGTCCGTGCCCGTTTCTGTAATTTTCTTGATTTAGTTGTGATTTTTTGTAAAATGTGAATATTGATCGGTCAATCGGTAATGTTCACTGAATTCTTGAGGGCTGGGATTGGTGATCGTCGATCAAGTTGATTGCGGTGTAGTTAATTGGTTTCCTAATATCCTTATTGCCTCCTCGTCATGGGCGTATCTAGACATATTTTCTGAGGAGGGCCTGATTCTAGCTTTCAACAGATATATTCGTGTAAACGTTTTTTAAATCTTTTTTGGGACAAATTTAATGTTAGTAAGATTTCTGGGGTGGGCACCAAATTATTATGGGCTGGGCTATGGCCCACTCGGCCCCCCTAATCCTACGCCCATGACCTTTAACTATGTAATGTAAGTGTTATCCGCCTACCCTGCTTTCTGTATGTAGGATAAAATGTAAATCAAACTAAATATTTTAGTTCACGCTTAAATCATACGGTGTGTGAGGAACGCTTGTTTTTTATTGACGGCAGACGTCTTCGCCGAAGACACTTCAGTTCCACTTCGTAGGAATAATATACATAACTCTTGTCTTAATGGTTTAGCGTTTATTCTGCGTTTTACAATGTTTTAAACTTTATTGACTACTGGTAAAAATTCTAAAAAAAAGTATTTTACTTTCCTTAATGTGAAATAACACTTTATATATGTTAAAAAATGATTTTTTTTTTTACTTCACAGGGTAAAAAACGTTCTAATACAGTCGAACTCCATATTGGAAACTTTTGGTAACGCGAAAACAAATCGCAATGACAACTCCTCGCGTTTCGGCAAATACATGGACATACACTTCGATTATAAAGGAGACCCGATAGGAGGTCACATCAGTAACTATCTCTTGGAGAAGAGTAGAGTGGTGAACCTTCAGCCTGGCGAAAGGAACTTCCATTCTTTTTATCAGGTATGTAATTGTTTTTATTTTTGGGCGTATTACAGCGGCATACTATCTGGCTGTAGCCGCGACTTTCTCTATCTTCGTCTTTTTGGAAAATAATTATTGCCTTTTCGTCGCTTTGGTAACAATGGCGATGAGCTAAGTCACTCAGCAATGTCTCGAAAATTGTGCGGAAAATAGGGAACGGAATGTCTTAACACTAGGTTCCACCTGCCTACCCTGCTATAATATATGAGCATGAAACTAAAAAAAGTCACATCAGTTTATTTGTAGCAGAATATCGAGTGACGTCTTACAAATAATTTTATTTCAAAGGCACGCATCAATTACATTAGAATGCTTTTGTTGGGTTTACATCAAACCGCAGTAAATAATGCTCCACTATTTTAAATACTGGCTTATCTAATGTTTTTATGCATATGTTTGTATGGGTAAATATTATGAATAATATGTTAATTAGTTATGAGGCCAGTCGTGGCGCAGTGGTACAATTGTGCGATTGTAAACGCGACGGATCGTGGGTACAAATTTCATTCGAGTAAATTAATTATTTAATGTTTTTGTCACAATGCCTCTAAGATTCGGCGGAGAGTGTTGCACGGAAGTGTCCTAATGGGAACGGAGTGTCTTAATACTATGTTCCCAGGTATCCTCTGCCTACTCTGCTATGTGCAGGATACAGTGTGCAGCTTAAAAAATCGTATGAATTAAGAATGTATAGCTTTCCAGGTTTTTTTTAAATTAAGCCCCATTTCAAGCCTAAGTCGTGTATCATGTAATCCTAAAAATTTAAACAATTCCATTTGCAGTATTTAAAATATGTTTTCCAGTTGTATGCCTCTCAAATTCCATTTGCTTTTTTATTTTTTTCTAAAGTATACTTTAAACTTTATACTTTATAGAAACGTAGAATTATGCAATAATTTTAATGTTTGTCTCTCCTCATTCACATTATTACGCATTTCTCACAACTAAAGTTGATTAAAGTAAAAGCTTACACAATTTTTATTTATAATTTTACAGCTTTTAAGCACAAACAATACGCACACAAAGAAATACGGACTCAACTCGAGTTCAGTATACAAAATTCTTGGCAATGAGAGGGCCACGGCACAGGACTCTAAGCTCTACAGTGTTACAAATAGTGCCTTTAATGCCTTGAGCTTTCCACCGTCGGTGGTTGATGATATATGGAATATCGTCGCTGGAGTCATACTTTTGGTGAGCCTTTTTTTTTCTTTAATCGTTTAATGTGATGCGATGACTTCTTGGTAAGGACAATCTTTTTGAATTTTACTTGGATAAATGTTTATTAAAAAAATCAAATTGTATGTAATGTCTCGAAATTGGGCGGAAAGTTGAGAATGGAATAAATTCTTAATTTACCTTTGGTAACAGTGAGGAAGTAGTCGTGGCGCAGTGGCACAAGCGTGTGACTGTAAGCGTGACGGTTGTGCATTTGATTCTTGTTCGCGGAAGTAAATTATTTTCGTTTGTCGGAATGTCTTGAAATGCCTGGAAAATTGGGAGGTGCTTGGGGTACAGAGTGTCTCAACACTAGCTTTCTTCCGCCTATCCTGCTATATGGGGAATACAGAAGCTACAGGAAGATACATACATATAAGATGGATGTAAAAACTACTTTGATATCTGATTAACTCACGCAGTTTCAACTAAATAAACATAAGTAACCTCGTTATGTTAAGTTAATTAGTTTTTGTGTTAAGGTTAAATGTGCTCTTGCCGGATTATATAGCATACAATAATATTTACATGTAAGTTGGTAGGTACATTATGTCAGTAGTGTAAGTCAAGGATTTCATAATTTAAAAAAATATATATGACTATGATGTGTTTTTAAAACTATTATTAACGGGCTAAATAATATATAATGTGAAAATGAAATAATACGATAATAACTGTTTCACATACATGTGTTTGTATAAATATATAAATTAAACACGTTGAAAAATTATGTTCACACATAAAATGTAAAGAACATTGTTATAAAATTTATAGCATAATTAGTTAGAGATTTCTCATGATGTCAATAATGTAATAATAGGTAGTAAAATATTGATTGCGGGTTCGATTCTCATTCAGTAGGATGTATTTTTTTTATTTCTTCATTCTGGTGAAAAAACATAGCACTGCGTTGAGCTCTCCACTCAATGTTTGGAATATTTAGCGGTGCATAGGTATAGGTATATGTATGTCTTAGCACTTGGTCTTGTCTGCCTATCATGTTATTTGCGGAATACAGCGTTAAGCAAAAAATGTAAAGCTTATAAAAAACAAAACACTATAAATATTTTGAAATTTTTGTAATATTTTATTTATTTAATTTCCAGGGTGAACTAACATTCACAGAAAATCAAGATGGCCACATATCAGTCGGAGGACCATTAAAACAATGCGTTACATCACTAGGCATAACAGAAGAGGCTCTAAAGTCAGCTATGTCAGGTAGAATACTGTCAGCTGGAGGGGATCTCGTTAGTAAAGAGCATTCGTTATCAGACGCCAATTATACAAGATTAGCGTTGGCAAAGGCGGCATATGATAGGCTGTTTACTTGGATTGTTCAACAGGTTAGTTATTATGAGTTAATATGTCGGTTTTGTTATTTTGTGATGATTAAAACCAGAAGCTAGTTTATAGATAGATTGTTGGTATAAATAACATTAATTTGTATATTTAAAGTTTTCAAATATAATCATATCTGAATTTAGATAAAACTCCATTTTGATATAGGTTGCGTAACATTTGTATTAAACTACATAACGATTATGTTATCTATATACAAAAAAATAAAAACGGAGTGATGTATCAAAAACATTTTTTTGCTTATGCATAAAAGGCGAATAATAAAAAAGTATAACAATAATATATATGAAGCCGTTGTGGCACAGAGGCACAGCGTGTGGCTGTAAACGCGACAGCTGTGAGTTCAATTCCCACTCTGAAAATTAACGATTTATATTTAAATATATTTTGATTTCCTTGTTCTGGTAAGACAAGATTGAGCGCGGCGTTGAGTTCCGCCACAACAGTACGGTCAAGAAGTAATATCCAACTTAACACTAGGTTTCCTTTGCCTCCCCTGTTATACGCTGGATACAGCGTAAAGTTAAAAAATAATAACATTTCATTAATGTTCACAGATCAACAAAGCGATAGAAGCGCCACACAGTTCATACAAAAGCTCTCTAATAGGAGTGTTAGATATCTATGGATTCGAAATATTCGATACGAACAGTTTTGAGCAGTTCTGCATTAATTATTGTAATGAAAAACTGCAGCAGTTGTTTATTGGTGAGATATTTTTTTTATAGTAAACGGACGATAAAAATATATGAGATACAATATAAATAATGAATACAATATAAAAATAATACAATATAAAAATAATAAGGAAAACTTTAGTAAATAAATAGTTATAAAATAAAAAAAATCTGGATATGTGCTGAATATTTTTCTATTTATTATTTTCAAATTAATTCTTTAAAAAAATCTACTTCACGCTGTAACCCGCACATAGCAAAGTAGGCAGAGAGAACCATGTATTAAGACATTTCATTCCCCATTTTCCGCTCAATTCTGACAGTGACGGAACTGAACGACGCGCCTAGCATCGACACCACAGTGAAGAAACGAAAATATAAATTTAAATAAATATTTCATTTCCTCGAGTTCGATCGAACCCACATTATTTTCAAATAAAATTTCAGAAAATGCCTTTAATGATATACTTTATATATTCAAAAATAAATCTTATAATGTAACATAACTCATCGATTTCCGTTATTAATCTATATTTTCATAAACAACAGAGCTAGTCCTCAAGCAAGAACAAGAAGAATACGCCCGAGAAGGCATACAATGGACGCCAATACAATACTTCAATAACAGAGTTATCTGCGAGCTGGTAGATGCTCCTCATCAGGGCGTCATAGCTATCATGGACGAAGCCTGTCTTAATCCTACTAAGGTATAGTCAGATCTGGTCTTTTACGGTGTGGTTTGGTTTGGTCTAGTCTAGATGTAGTAGTTACTTCATGTATAGAACTACGTCTACTAAGATATAAGACCGTGAGGTCTGACTGACCTCACGGTCTAGTGTGGTCTAGATATAGTGGTTCATTTATGTAAATTGACTTGTATTTAGAAAACGTTATTTGGGAATGAGTATCACAGCTATCATGAATGAAAATTATATTATTCCTACTAAGGTATGTTCTGGTCTAGCCTGAACTGTTGTGGAATGTGGTGTGGTATGATCTGACTAGCCTAGCCGGGCCTGGCCTGTTCTGGTCTAGATATAGTGGTTAGTTTGTGTAAAGGACTTGTATAGAGAATGGGTACGGTCATGTATGAAGCCTTTCTTTATTTTCTGTCTTTATTTCCTCCGTCTAGCCTGGTCTGATGTGAGTTAGGTCTACATAAGTCTGATCTTGACTGATTTTAATCAAGATTTGAAGATGAATTGAGGTTCTAATCCCGCTAGTTTATAAATAATACTTATAATTATTTACAGTAGTTTATAAACAACTATTATTTTATCTTTCCCTAGATATCGGATACACAACTCCTAGAAGCTATGGATAAGCGTTTAAACGGACATAAGCATTACACTTCCCGCCAGCTTTCACCGACTGATAAGAAATTGAAACATGGCGTCGATTTTAGAATTACGTAAGTTTTTAATGTTTTTTTTTCTTTTTACATACATTTATTAGTCGAATAGGTAAATAGATGATTAAGAGCGTTTTTGTTTTATTGGTTTTTGTTAGTAGTAATATATTTCGTGAATGAAGCTTACATGAAAATTTGTTTAATCAAAGAATGAAAATTATTTTCTTATAGCTTCACGCTGTATCTCGTCCAAAACAAGGTAGGAAAGGCAATCTGATGTTAAGATACTCCGTTCCAAATTAAGACACTTCCATCCTTCACTTTCCGCTGAGTGTTAGAACGTATTGAGTGGAGGAACTCAACACCGCGCTTTGCCACCGTTACCACAGCAAGATAATGAAAATATTAAATATTTACAGTTACACACTTGGCTTTATAAAAATATTTAGTAAATATTCTTTATATAATATAATTTTTTCAGTCTGTGGAAATGAAATTCTCAAAATGATGTGCAATTACACTTTACAACTGCAGTTTATATAAATTTCTTTATTTGTTATATCATGGTGCCGTCTTGACGCAGTGATACAGTGTCTATGTGTTAATACGACGTTTGTTGGTCGATTTCGGCGAATGAATTAGTTTCCTCCTTACGTTTTGCCAAGAAGACTTAAGTGCAGCATTGAGTTTCGCTCAGCAATGTTTTGAAAATTCCTGGAGAACGGAGAGTCTCAACACCAGGCTCCCTTTGCCTACCCTTCTATATGCCGAACATAGCGTGAAACCATAGAAAAGTATTTATATAACACAGTTTTTGTGGTAGCGCAATTACAACACTTTAAATTCATCCCTGGAAAGGTTTATAGTGAAAGTGTCTCCATTTTGATGAAATGAAGCATGGCTATATGATCTCTAGTAAGATTTTTTTATGTGTACTATAAACTTATATTTTCACACAGACACTACGCAGGTGACGTGACATACGCTATAACCGGCTTCATGGACAAAAACAAAGATGCCCTCTGGCAGGACTTGAAGCGGCTACTCCACGCGTCGCAGAACGCCTCACTACGTGACATGTGGCCGGAGGGTGCTGATAATATATTGAAGGTCGGTGCTGAAAAGATATATGTTAATATATTATATAATTACAATATTTTTAACTGTTCAGTGTTTTCGTATTTGGTAAAAAAAACCTTATGTATAAACTCACTTTCTTGGGCGTCTGTCTATACGACTGTCATGATCCTTTTATCTTAGTAATAAATAAAGTTTTAAACTGAAACATATGTATATCAATCACATACTCAGCAGAGGAATATCAAAATCGAAAATCATCAAAATTTGCGCTACATATTTATAAAAAAACGGGACTTGTGAATTAACATTGTAATATTTTTTAATGGTGCAATTAAGTATTATGATGATTTTAATGTAATTTGTCAGACTTCAAAACGTCCTCCATCAGCGGCGTCACTGTTCAGAAGCTCAATGGCGTCATTGGTAGCTGGGTTGGCCAGCAAAGAACCGTTTTATGTGCGATGTGTTAAACCTAACCCGGCCCAGGCGCCTCACATGTGGGACGATAAATTGGTAAGTAAACACTACTTATTACAGTATGATCTTGGCCACCCTGAAGTTAGTTGTAGATGTTTGCACAGATTTGATTTTAGTATTTTTTTTACTTCTGATTCTTTTCTTTTTAACTGTATAATGCAGAAAACTTTAAAAAGCCTAATCTTAGCCTATTAGTTTATTCTTATATTACATTAAAAATATATTAAAATCAATTATAATAAGAAAAATATTTATTTAGAGAACGTATAAAATTTTTTATACGTTTTCTAAATAAATATTTTTCTTTCCTAAGTGTGGAATAACACTTTTAAATGTTAAAAATAGATACTGCTTGTCTCATACCAAGCAGCCTATACAGAATGTGCAATTCCATATTGTCGTGTGACCGCAGGTGCGTCACCAAGTGGCGTACCTGGGCCTGGTGGAGAACGTGCGCGTGCGCCGCGCCGGGTTCGCGTCGCGCCAGCGCTACGACCGCTTCCTGCAGCGCTACAAGATGCTGTCGCAGTACACGTGGCCCAACTTCCGCGGCGCCGCGCCCCGCGACGCCGTGCTGGTGCTGCTGCGCGACCTGCGCGTCGCCGACGTGCAGTACGGCCACACCAAGCTGTTCATTCGGTTACTTCCAATTATTATACAATATATTATATATGAGAAAACTAAACTAAACTAACTTCACGCTTTATCCCTAGCGGGGCAGTCAGAGACAACGGAGCGCCAAACGCTACGGTCTCTACATACCTCTTTCGCCTCGTCCACTGTCATGAACCTCTTCATACATACCCTTCCGGGGGTCCTCATGCTTTTTACGTGACCTTCCTCCAGTATCTTTGATACTGTGTTTTCGAAGGTCAACCGAGGTCTCTCCCTACCACTCTTACCGCTCACTTTTCCATCATAAATCTTTTTTACCATTCTTTTATCACTCATTCGTTCAACGTGTCCAAACCAGCTAAGCACGTTCTTTTCTTTCATTACCGTGACATCCTCGCTAGTACCTGCCATTCTGTGTACCTCTTCATTGCGGATTCGATCAGCTAAGCTGACTCCGCATATCCTACGAAGAGATCGCATCTCCACAGCATTCATCTTTCTTTCATTCTTCTTCTGTAATACCCACGTTTCGCTGCCGTATAACAGAGTCGGTACCAAAACTGCATTGTGTACGGCCAAACGCGCAGCTGTGCTGACGTTTCGCCGTCTCATCAATGCAGCTAAGGCTCCGTTAACCTTGTTACCGGCAGCAATACGCCTTTCCACATCCATCTCGTATCTTCCATCTCTACTGAACATACTTCCCAAGTATACCACTTCATTCACTTGTTCTAATATCTTACCATTTACACTGATCTTGCATTCCGTCCTTTCTTCATCTCTTTCAAAAATCAGAACCTTAAATCACAATCAATAAAATAATCTTAAATCACATTTTCACTCAATATCTTTTATTCACTTACAGTAAATGAACATACATTAAATATATAAATAAACAACATTAAATTAAATTCCAGGAGTGCCAAAACGATACATTCGTTAGAAGCAGCTCGAGCAGAGCTCATTCCTTCAATAGTGATATTGCTACAGAAGTTATGGCGGGGTACGCTTGCGAGACAACGATACAGAAAGATGAAGGCAGCTCTACTTATTTATAATGCTTGGAAGTGAGTTAAATATTTATTTTGTTAATAAATTTTTTTTTGGAATTTGTTCAAAAATTAGTTAATTCAATTTTTTTTGTAATATACTAGCGACCAAAAACAAAAAATTGCCCTCTTAAACTTATAGTTATATTGTATCCGCGCTTTGCTTCTACAACAGAAAGAGAAATGAAAATATAAATTTAAATAAATATTTGATTTTCTCAAATGGGGATCAAACCCACAACCAGTCGTGTTTACAGTCGTACGTCGTGTTTACAGTAAGTCGTTGTTAAGTCATCTAACTTAATACTTTTAATATTCACTTTCCGATGATAACAGGAAACGCAATAATTCATCATCATTTTTTTCTCATCCATTTCATGACGATAAAATTGATTATAATGACTTATTGACTTTTTTGGCCTTCTGTTTTAATTATATTATTAGATATTGTTATTATTAGATATTCTGCATTAAAATACAAAATATATAATAATATAATACCTCATTGTGAAGTTGCTAGATCAATAAATATGCGTGTGAAGCCACAGGCAACAACTAATATGATAATTATATGAACAGTACAGTCAATCTGGGTAACTTTTATTCTTCGGGTAACATTGACAGTGGGACCTAAAACTAGTTTCGATATTTTTTTCGTATAATACAACACTATTGATAAAAGTTTATTTTAAAAACGAAAAGAAACTTAAAACTAGGCACAAGGACAAGACAAATATAAATGAAGATAATGTTACTTTACCACCATTAACATCATGAAAATCAAAATGAATTGAGATCTGAAATAAAAAAAAAATATTATGATGTATCTCCAGTAGATCAGTAAAATTAGTATAAAATAGACTGGGTTCTACATAATTCATGACTATTTTGGTCAATACCCAATTAGTGTTCAAGTTTTTTTTTTGTTTGCTTATTTTAAGCACTAAATATTTTATTTTCGTTTGTTTTCTTATTTATCTGACTGAAAGTTTTCTATTAAATATGTTTTTAAATATTTTTTTATGGTGACTAAAATATAGTATACAAATACCAAACGCTCTAGACTGATTCTCCATTTTTTTTTGTAACATAAAACAAAACTGCAGAATGATTGCTTCATTACATCAGTTACATCCATTATTTAATAAAAACATAAGTCAATATTACCTAAGCTAACATAAATCAATATTACCTAATTAATAAGAAGAATAATTATGACTACCTTTTTATTTACTTGATTTTTTTCTATACTGATTGATGTATTTTAAAACCTTTATGTGAATGTCTATAGATTAAAAGTATTATGAGAGCACTAATAAAACAAAAACACTCTTGCAATGTGCTTTAAAATTTAAGAAATGGGGTAAAATATTGCTCGTATCTGTCAAAGTTACCCACATTGACAGTGTACACTTTATAGCATTAAATGTGTGTCCACTTACAGACGCTATCGCTTCCGACGTTACATAACCGACCTCAAAACTCAGCTTCGTCACAACCACGGCATCATAACCCACTGGCCCCAGGCCCCCCGTCGGGTCGCAGTCCCTCTCATCCAGGGGGCCTATAGACGTTGGCGGGCATATTTAGTCCTCAAACCAGTGCCAAGAGAACAATGGCCACAGCTGAAACTTAAGATATCTGCGGCCAGTGTACTAAAGTCGAGGCGGAGCCAGTGGGGTGCGAATAGGTTATGGCAAGGAGATTATTTGGCGCTAAACAGTTATAATGATAGAACTGGTGAGTTTTTGTTTAGGTTGTGTTTTGAATTTAGAATTTGATTGTCTATTGATATATATTCTTTTTTTATATTTGTCAGAGGTAATGTGTTCTATACTTGGTTTAAATTGCCACAGATAATAATCTATAAATATTTTATCATTCCAAATAATTAATGATGATAATAAAAAAAACTAAAGTAAAAGAAATATATTTTTATCTTAGACAAGGAAACATTTTTTTTTATGTAAAAGTAAAATAATTTTTTTACTTCCAGCCCAATACAAATCAACAATGGCGAACCTCCACAGATCGCAAAATATCGGCAAAGCGTTATTCTCATGTAAAATACACAAATTTAACAGATATAATAAACTTGCAGAAAGATGTATTTTGATTACGGAAACTTCTATTTACAAGTTGGATGCGAGTTCATTTAAACCTTTAAAGAAACCTACGCCTATAACTGAGGTAATATTCTTTTTTTAGCTTTACGCTGTATCCCGCTTATGGGAAGGGTAGAGTTCTCCATTTTCTACCGAATTTTCCAGACATTAAGTGTTGAGTGGCGGAACTCAACGCCGGGCTTTTTTTGTCATCCCCAAGTGGGGATAAAGCCCACAACGGTCGCGTTTACATTCGGACGCCGTGGCACTTTTATATGTTGAGCTAAAATTAACTGTTGACCTGGAATGGTCTTTATAGTGTCACCTGACGAGAGTAGATCAACCCTGAAGGAATGCGAGCTCATATGTCTCGAAAATGTGGTGGTATATGGGGAAGGGAGTGCCTCTATGTAAACCATTGTATCTCCCACAATTTAAATGTGTCGTATGTCTTTTCTTAGTTTCTGTTTGATCATAATATTGATTGAGGCCAGTCGTGGCGCAGCGGCACAAAGTGTGACTATAAAACCGACTGGTGGTGGGTTCGATCCCCACTCGAGGAGATGAAATATTTACTTAAATTTATATATCCATTTCTTCGCTCTAGTGTCCAGGCAAAACGCGGCGTTGAGTTCTGCCACTCAACACGCAATGCCTCCAGAATTCCATGCAGAAAGTGGGGAACGGAGTGTCTTAACACTAGGCTTCCCTCTGCCAACCCTGCTGTATGCGGAATACAGCGTGAAGTTGATTTTTTTTTTATTATTGTTATCATTATATTTATGCGTCAGGTGGGACCAGTTCGTGTAATGAGCAGCGCGGCTCAACTTGTAATATTGAGCATACCCTCCGCTCGGAATGACCTAGTGGTCGGCTTAGAGAATGGTGACAATAATGATTTGGTCGGTGAACTACTCGGAGTATTGGCTCATAGATATCATTTGTGAGTATTTGGATTTTTTTGAGGACATTTTAGATGATTTTTATAAACTTAATGAATGTATTAATGATATATCCTAGAGTCATTAATTTATATTATATTAACAAATTAATAAAGTCATTATATTTTATTAATTGTATTTATAACAAACTGCGTATATAAGGTGTATAAGGAAAATAAACTCTTATATCTATCAATTTTAAATATTAATTGCCGAAACGAATAAACAACCTTTCTCTATATTATATATCTACCAGATTAGATATCTATTATGAAAGAGATTATTGATATTTTATTGTTACTTGCATATAGCATGAGGCTGAAAAAAAATATGCAGTGTAGGCAGGCAAAATATTTAGGGTTAAAACGCTCTGGTCCCTAATTTCCGCAGAATTTTCGAAGCATTGCCTGTTAAATGGCGGAACTTAAGCCTCGCTTTTGCCTTTGTACCAGAACAAGAAAAGAAAATTTTAATAAATAATTATTCATTCCGATCCCCTTAGAACCCACAACGGTCAAAACGTTTTTCTCATAGATTATTTAATTTAGAGCGATCATTTAAATCAATACTAAAATAAAATCCAATCCACAGATTGACAGGATCTGAGCTACAAGTGGAAGTGGAAAGCGGTATAACCACACGTTGCACGCTCGGTGGGAAGAGTCGCGCGCTACAACTGCCCGCAACCCTCTCGGAACACTCTCCTCCTGCACTGGCCTTCACGCACGCGCATAATGTTATCACGTACCATCCCGCGTCTGCTCGCGCGTAGAGTTAGGAAGTAATGGCTGTTTGTATGAAATTTATGAAATGAACTGAGAATCGTTGCCTAACTAAAAGAATTATCATAACTGAACAATTTTTTTCTGTTGATTTCGTTTCGTAGTTTGAGAACCTGTGTCTATACTACACATAAAAAACTCTTTTATATATTTTAGAGTTAATTATTATAATAAGTTTAAGAACTTGTGACACATATTAACTTTAAAAATTTGTCTGCTTTTGTTAAATAATTTCTGTAAACAGGAAGATTATTTGTGTAATCCTTTTTTAAATTAGTTCGATACTAATTTATTATTAATATTGTAATTATATGGACGACCGTTTAGTATACCAGACTGCCATTTATCCATCCATTGAAACTATATAGACAATATGTAAGTAAATCGCTGTTTTTCTTATATAAATTAATAATCGCCCTAAGCATATGAAAAACACATGTTTTTTAAAGTTTTTGAGTATTTGAATTTGTATTGTTAAAATAATTTAATTGAATATAGGGGTATTGAATACAGGGGGTAACATGGAGTAAAATGGATAGGTACTGAAGTCCTCTACTTATAGACAACCGTTGATCCGTCAATCGCCTTACATCCCATCCCATAAATAGATTTTGAAATTGGTATTAAAGATATATTGAATTTGATAATACATGTGATAAAACATAAACAGTATTAAGTTTATAGTCTTTTTATATATTCTATACATTACAATAAGAAATTCTTACGTTACGATTTTCTGTCAATACTTTTATCACCAAAAACTTATCTTTTTTAACATTTTTGTTCTATATTAAAATTATAATTATAAATGTTTTAAAATGTATTTGAACTGGTAACCACCGTGATTCTTCTATTTATTATATAAGTTTCTGATGCACTCTTCTTAAAATATTGAAAAAAAAAAACTAGTCAAAACTAGTTTTATCTGGTGAAGTATATGTAATATGAAAAATATTACATTCTTTAAAATTACTTTACATGTAGTCAAAATATGCATTGTCATCTTATTTATGTAACAATTGAAATAGGAACATTGTTGTATTAAATAAAAGCATTTTTTTTTTATTTTATACAAAATTTTGATAAATTTTATTATAATGATATTGATTATTATGAATGCACTGAAATATATACTTTTCTTCCATTAATATAATAAATACTAATTAATTAATAAAAAAAAAAAATCTTGTACTTAAAAATACGTCCAAGACCATATATAAAATAACTTTTTTTAACATCACAATATAATAAATAATACAAATTTTAAAACTTTCTAATATAGTTTAATTTAAAGTTGATATTGTATTGATTAGACATTTTGTAAATATTTCTATTTCACATTATAATACAATAGTTATTACACCGTAATTTAATAAGTTATTATAAGTAGTTTTTTTATTATTATTTCTTTTTATTTTAAAGGTTAACTTACGGTTTATTTATTTGGTTGTAACGAAAATAAATTTAAAAGTTATTGAGAAAAATTCTTTAACTATAGAATCGTGTAAGATTTTACAAGATGAGGAGATTACGTCATAAATTATTATACGAAAATATCATTACATTTTAGCCCTTTATATGTAGTTAACTTTATATTATTGAACATTTAACTAATTTTTTTGAATTATTATATTGTTTATTATTGTGTGTGACAATAAGTGACTGTAAAATTTTGATTTCTTTTTCTGGAGCTTATCTAGAACATTCTAGTTTTTATTTTCAAATATTGGATATTGGATGAGAACATTTAACTTGAAATAAGTATTTAACAATGTAAAACTGACATAACTTTTAATTGTTATAGTAATAATAATTTAGTTTAATAATATTATATATTTAATATTAAGCAATAGACATTCTAGATAAATCTTTTACCAATGTTTTAGATATATTAAAGCCACTGTTTGACATGTTCTGGTTAACTTATCTAGCAGATTAATGTAATAATGCTGTATGATCTTTAATATTACAACTATAAAGAGACCGCTATATCAAGCTTTTAAACTTTAACGAGAACTTATCAGAAAGTCGTTATTAAGAGCTAGGTATAGATCTAGACTTCAAGTTACAGTAAATTTTAGACTGAAATAAATAATTATTAATATTATTAATTAATAGATAAAGCACATTTTCATGTTTCTTGTTCAAAAGTTATTAGGACAACGACGTTAGATTATTTATTTAATTTGTATATAATTGTTATATTTGAGTGATTGACGTGCCTTTTGACGGTGCCATGATGGTTTTAATAAACGCAATATTTACAATTTGGCTGTTTTTTTTTTAACATAACTAAATTATTTTACTTAAATTCTTTATTGTAAGTAGTTTTCATTTCATCTTGATATTTTTTTCCCAGCTTTACGCTATATCTTGCATGCAGCAGGGTAGGCAGAGGGAGCCTTATGTTAAGACACTCCGCTTACTACTTGCCGCCGAATTCTGGAGGCATTGCGTGTGCCTGTGACCGATGGAACTCAATAGAACGCATTGCCTCGACTTCAGAGTGAAGAAATGAAAATATAAATTTAAATAAATGTTTCATTTCCTCGAGTGGGGTTCGATCCCCACAACCTGTCGCGGTTACAGTCACACTCTGGCCTTAATATTATTTTTAGCTTATAAAATTAATTATAAATGAAATTTTTGAAATACCTATCGAGGAAATAATAACTAACGTTGAGGACTGTTTATATAAAAACCAGATTTTGAAGGAAGATTCTGAAGTTATTCGCCAAGATATATCATCATCTTTACTGCGCCGTAGTAAACCACCTAAATCAAATCTTTCTTGTGATGAATCTCGGGCTCTTAGTAAACTACGAAAAAACGAGGATATAACAGTTCTCAAAGCCGATAAAGGTAACGCGACGGTTATACTAGACACCGACGAGTATATACAAAAAATGTCAATATTGCTATCGGATCAAAAAACTTATAAAATTGTTGATAAAGACCCTACAACAAAAATACTTAAAAATACATCCGATTTGATCAAAAAACACGCNGGGAGCCTTATGTTAAGACACTCCGCTTACTACTTGCCGCCGAATTCTGGAGGCATTGCGTGTGCCTGTGACCGATGGAACTCAATAGAACGCATTGCCTCGACTTCAGAGTGAAGAAATGAAAATATAAATTTAAATAAATGTTTCATTTCCTCGAGTGGGGTTCGATCCCCACAACCTGTCGCGGTTACAGTCACACTGGCCTTAATATTATTTTTAGCTTATAAATTTAATTATAAATGAAGTTTCTTACTTTTTTTTGCGTTAACCTGTAGGCTGTGCCGTGGTGGGTAAACAGTCTAGGGTCCACGCCATTGACTAAAGGCAAAAAGTAAAAAAAAAAAACCTTTAATCTAAAATGGTCATTTCAAAGCTATAATCAAAAAAATGTCAGGCTTTTGTAATGTTGAATTTGAAAAATAATTAAAACTGCAAATAAACACAACTGTGTATATATAATACATGTAATAATTAAATACAACTGTGTACATATAATAGTTAAATTCAATGTCATATTGTCATTTAAAAAACATGTAGACCACTGGACCTGGACTGGATAAATACTAAAGAAAGCTTCTTATCACATCGTCTATTCTCAGTCAAACGGAATCGGAATAATTTTTTTTCAAATGATGGCAACTTTTGCTTGCGGCAGTTATTTTCCAGGCAACCATGTGTTTTAGTGATGAGAAAAAAATAAGCTTTAATTTGATATATCATTCATTAAAAAACACACGAGTGCAAATATTAACATTAAGTGACCTGTTTAAACCAGGCAACCCTGGGCTTGCGGCAGACTCAGAGCTGGCAACCATTGTTTTTCCAATTCCTTATGTGATTTTCTTTCAAATGATGTGCGATTCACATAAAAAACAATATTCTCCAAAAACGAGTTACGAAAACATTAATTAAAGGTGATTGCGGCAGGGTTCTTTTAGGCACTCCTAGTATAATCTATTCTACTATTATGTATCATTCTTAAATATAAGTTTCATTAGAAAAGCTGATCCCTATAGATTTAAGCAATGGGATTTCGACCTACCAGGGAAAATGAAAATATTGGGTAATTTATTCCTCGAGTCGAATCGAATCCACAATCGTCGCATTGGTAATCACGCTTGTGCTCCTGTGTTACGATAACCTTAAAGGAGAAATTTCATAATAAAAGTTTATCTTACTGATATTATAAATTTGAATGTAATAATTGTTTGTTACGCTTTCACGCTAAAATTACTGAACCGATTGTCATGAAACTTTGTACACATATTCTTAGAGGTATCAGAAAAGACATAGGGTATTTTTTATTAAAAAAATATATTATCCTTTAGCTATAATATCAAATTAAGTTTAAGCGTAGCCGCGTTTGAGTCTCTAGTAATTGTATAAAAATATCAATATATCCATAATTCAAACGTATTTTATGTACAAAATCTTTAGTCACGTATAATTAATACCTTAAATATTAATTAATAAGATATAAATTAAATCATTTTACGCTGTAATAGAAATTTATAATTGTATTTATAACGCAATAAATCTTAAAGAGCGATATTGAGTTCCGCCACTCAACACGCAATGCCTCCAAAATTCGGCAGAAAGTGGGGAACGGAGCGTCTTAATACTAGCTTCCGTCTACCTACCTTGCTGTGTGCGGGATACAGCGGGATAAGCCTCTGGAATGTACGATTGTCGATATGAATGAAATATTAGCCAAGTAACTAGTGTACTCACCAAGTTTTACTTATTACTGAAAAAAAAAGAAAATAAAATATAGTTAGAGTCGGAGGACTGAGAGGATCGGGTGCCCACCCCAGAATTTTCACTAACTACATTAAGCCTGAAAAATTAGAAAAAAAACATTTACAATATAACTTCAAAAGATCAGCTCAAAACCAAACAAGGCCATCCCTGGAACATATCTCTTTAATTTTTTTTTATTTCACACTGTATTCCGCCCATAGCAGGATAGGCAGAGAGAACCTGGGCACCTAGTGTTAAAACACTCCGTTCCTATGAAGACACTTCGGTCCCCCACTTTCCGCCGTATTCTCGAGGCATTGCGGGTTAAGTAACAAACTCAACACTGCGTTTTGCTTCGTTATCAGAATAAGCAAATGAAAATGTACAATATCCACCCACCACCGCACTCCCAGGTGGGATTCGAACTCACAACTGTCGCAATCCGATCGCTTGTGCTCCTGCGCTATAACGGTACTCAACAATTAATTAATTTAGTTTCACGATTACGCGAACACGTGGGAAGCTGCAGAAAATCTTTTGTATATAGGGTATTATATACAAACAATATACAAACATATTATATTTATATATATACTTGTATGTATTGGCACAATCTCAAACACTAGAACTTACCGAAGACCTTAACATTCTAATTAGCTATATAATAGTTAATTATTGAATTATGCTTAAAAGTCAAGTCTACCTACTGTTTAATAAAAATATTTATGTGAGAAGTTGATGACATTGATTGATTTGCTGTTTTTGTTAAGATAGATTGGATAAGTTTTGATAGTGTTGTTGAGCAGTTAGGACTATCTGAACACAGTGGTTTAAGGTTCTAATTCATTTTTTTTTATATACTTATGTTAAATATATATTTTTAAATATTTTGTAGTTTATTTGGTTGAGCGCGTTAATCTCACGAAGTACTGGTTCAAATGTAAAAAATATATTTGTATTGGATATTCCATTTATCCAGGAAAACTAAGATTTATTCTATGTAGCACGCTGTATTTGCAGTCAGAGTAGAAGGTGTCATACAAAAGTCCTTATTATTTCCATTTGACTATGGGAGAAACGGCGGATAAATCTATTTATATCATAAAAGTGAAATGCAGAAATGACTTCCACTCATCTGTTATCTAGAAATGAATTCCACATGCGAAGCTGCTGTGCATCTGAGCGTGGTACACTTTGACCTTTAAGTATTAACGCGAGTAAAAGCTCAACTTCCTATTTCCGTTATAGGCATAACGGAAGAGAACTATTATTGTTATTATATTTTTTTTGGTTTTTATAGCTTCAAGCTGTATCCTGCATATAGCAAGGTAGGCAGAGGGAATCTAGTGCTAAGACATTCTGATATCTACTTTCAGTCCAATTTAAAAACATTGCCTGTTGAGTGTCAATTACAGGTAAATATAATTTTACCTGTATTAACATTTTAGTTTTTTTAAGGCATTTTTGTATTGTTGCACAAAAATTGTTACTGTAGTAGAACTTAAAAATATAAGTACATATAAAAAATAATATATAAAAATATATATGTAAGTATATTTTCCACGGACCCTTTTACGTTATACATATAATGTTAATTTTATTTGATATTACTTATTTCTCTATTTCTTTATATTTTGTCCAAAAGATCTCTTGTAATAGAACTATTCTCATTTAGTAATAGAAATTAAAAAAATACATTTGCAATAATTCATTGTCCCGAGTGAACTTCAAACCTACAACCATCAAGTTTACAGTCCTACGTTGTATTACGGAATGAGTCAGGATGGCCTCAATATTTACTTAGTACTCAATAAGTACTTCCAAATTTCGTTTTTGCCTAAATTCGAGATGAATATATAATCTATCATTTAAGTTCAGGTCTTGCTAGAGCGAGTTAATAAAATTACTTCATTCTCCTGAGTCAGAATCGAACCAACAACCGTCACGTTTACAGTCAGACACTGTGATCTTGAGAGTTTTGTGTGGTGCGAGATGTACTTATAATAAATATCCTGTAAACTATTATATTTCTCTATTAATGCATTCACTAGGTTTCTACGCCCGACCGGCCATACAATGCAACAATAAAACTAATTTTAGAATATTCTACAAACGATAATGTACAAGTCTTTCAAAGGTGTTAGAACTTAAAAATAGTAACCATTGTAAACCCTACTTTAAGGTGTTAAGCTTACTTATGAGAAAATAATATTTCAAAGAACCACACTGAGCTTTGTTAAAATATAAAAAGATTTTACTATTGTCATATAGTAAGCAGTAGTAGTAGTAAGTCCAGCTTACACTATTGTAAATTTTAATACATTTATTTGGGAATATTTTCAACGCGATCTTGGTGCAATGACTGACGTCTGCGTCTGTAACGCTTTAAGTATAAGTTCAAGCTGTTTTAGGATTTTTTTTAGCTTTACGCTGTACCCTGTATCCCGCATATAGCAGCTAGGTTCCCAGGTATCCTCTGCCGGTTAGGCTATGTTAAGATACTCCGTTCCCATTAACTCACTTCCGTTCCCCACTTTGCGTACGAAACCACAACTGTCGCGTTTACAGTTACACGGATGTGCCACTGCACCCCGACGGCACAATTATTATGTTTAAATTGTTTTCATGTTTACACTCAAGTAAAACAAGTACTTATGCATATGCACTTTTTATTCTTTATGGCTTATTTATTTTAAGAGAATAATGAATCAGTCCATAATATTTCCATAACACCAAGAATCTTGTTGAAGACAGCAGAGTAAGCAGAGGGAGCCTAGTGTTGAGACTCTCCGTTCCCCACTTTCCCCCGAATTCCGGAGGCATTGCGTGCCGCGCTTTTGCCTCGACACCAGAGCGAAGAAATGGAAATATAAATTTAAGTAAATATTTCATCTCCTCGAGTGGGATCGAACCCACAACCAGTCGGTTTTACAGTCACACCTCGTGCCGCTGCGCCACGACTGGCCTCAATGCAAATCTTAGACTTATATGATGTTCTCATGGACGGCATTTTTAAAATTAGACCAAATTAAAATAGAACCAGTTTACGAATAAGAATCTGTTCACCCAGTCAAAAATTACCTCTGCAACAAACATAAACAAAAACAGTCAAATTGAGAACCTCCTGCTTTTACTAAAGTCGGTTAAAATAGGAAAAAAAAACCTAATAAATAATACTCACTCGATATTCTTAGCATCTCCTTCAGTGTTGACCTCACAGCGGACACTCTGTTCGGTACAATCAGAAACAATGGTGCCATCCAACTTGACATGGGAGCCGGAGTACATCTGTATGCCAACACCACACTTATTTATATGGCAATTACGCAGTTCCAACTGAAATAAACATAATAGTATAGTTTAGTAATTATATCAAATTAAATTAAAAATCAGCTTCACGCACACAGCAGGGTAGGCAGATGGAACCTAGTGTTAAGGCACTCCATTCCCCACTTTCCACCAAGTTCTGAAGGCATTGGGTGTTGAGTGGCGGAACTCAACGCCACAACGTTATATCAAATATTTTTTTATTAATTATAAACCGTCAAATTGAGCCCTACGCGGCGCAGTGGCAGGCACAAGCGTGAAGGTTGTGGCTTAGATTTCCACTCGAGGAAATGAAACATTTAATATTTTCATTCGCTTCGCTCTGGTACAATTGAGTTCTGCCACTCAACAAGCAATGCTTCATTTGGCGAAAAGTGGAGAACAGTGTCTTAGCACTGGGTTACCTCTACCTTCCCTGCTAGAAGAGGGTACCGCGCTAAAAAAAAATATAAAAGTAAATAAATGAGCTGAAAGTTGAGGCCGGTCGTGGCACAGCGGCACGAGGTGTGACTGCAAAACCGACTGGTTGTGGGTTCGATCCCCACTCGAGGAGATGAAATATTTACTTAAATTTATATTTCCATTTCTTCGCTCTGGTGTCGAGGTTAAGCGCGGCGTT
>JAAIXJ010001766.1:27620-172242 GCA_013403705.1 Heliconius hermathena | reverse complement strand
TTGTCAGGTTGTTGCTTCCTAAAAAAAAAAATAACATTGAGAAATATATGTAGATACAAATTTGTGTACAGTTGTACATATATGTTATTGCTATTATATTATTTATAGTTTTATCCATTTCTCAGATAAATATGTTTTATGCGGCGGGACTCAACGCTGCGCTTGATTTCCACAAATGGAATTTATTCAACAACCGTCGTGCTTACAGTATTAAGACGGTTGTAGGTTCAATTCCGATTAGTTGTGACGATTTCCAAATTCAAGTCAAATAAAATACAAAGTTTGTTCACCTTCATAAGACTACCAATATCTTTATAAATCTATACATCTTATATCAAGAACCGGATGTAGAAGGCACTTTTACTTGAGACGGCATGTATTGTGAGGAGGTTCCTCTCTCTGGATCCCCCGATGGCTTGGACCCTTTTCCCACTCTCGAAAGGGTGTTTTTTTATATTTTTAAATGTATTTTTATTTTTATAACAATTTATATTTAGAAATGTTAAATTTATTTCTCTTATGTAACAAAAGTATATATTGTATACAAATATAAATATGTTGATTATATAGGTAAATAAGTATGTCAAAAACAAACAGATTTTAATCAGAATCTATTTTTATTGCGCCTACACGTTTATTATGAGCAACGAGTGGCAAATCGTTAGTAGAAGCCTGTTGCGGTCACTCCCTTGGGAGAATATAACTACATATAATATTATAAAAAAAAAATAAATAAATCAGCTTCACGCTGTATCCCGCACACAGCAGGATAGGCAGAGGGAAACTAGTGTTAAGATACTCCGTTCCTCACTTTCTGTCGAATTTTTCGAGACATTGAGTGGCGGAACTCAACGCTGGGCTTTTTGCTTTGGTGCCAGAGGGAAGTGTGAAAGAATGATTTGATTTAATTTGATTTTTAGGGTTTCGTACCTCTTTAAGGAATAAAGGAACCCTTCTTATAGATCACTTTGTTGTCCGTCCGTCTGTCTCTCTATCAAAACCCTTTATCTCAGGAATGCTTGGAGATATCTAGTTGAAATTCAAACCAACTCAGATCTATGGTCGACAAATTAGGCGAAAAGTGAACAACGGAGTGTTAAAATTAATTTTAGATTATTTTTTGGATGTCACATACACATAATAAATATATTTCAGAAGTGAAATTTCAACTGCAACTGCATTAAAATGGAAAACATCTCATATATTGACAACAAATAAATAAATGAGTAAAAACTCGCATGATGCAGCGGCACATCGCTCACAGCTTACACGACGCTTGTGGATTCGATTCTCATTTGGGGGAATGAATTATTTTCATTTTCTCGCTCTGGTCACAAGATAAAGCGCAACGTTGAATTCGGTCACTCAATATGAACTGGGAATGGGGTATCTTAATATTAGGTTCCCTTTGTCTCTGCTGAGGAATTCGGAATACAGCGAAAATTTTAAAGTAAACAAAAGTCTGCAATTTCACCAAAATAAGTCTCTTGCCTATTTATCCATTAAAATGTTATAAAGTATAATATTTCGACACTGTCGTACTAAATACATATCGAATATTAAGATAGCAATTACGAAAGGCGCCTAATCCTGATAATATGATAACTTGGGAGATTATTGGTTTGTTTATATTGACGAAATTATAATAATAATTGGATTGGAAATAATATTGACATCTCTAAGTAACAAGTCATTTATCACAGTCCTTGTCTTCGCAACTTTGGCCTCATTTAGGGCACTTTATCTAATATAAATAATGTAATTTATTTGTGAGGCCAGTCGGCGCAGCGGCACAAAGTGTGACTGTAAAATCGACTGGTTGTGGGTTCGATCCCCACTCGAGGAGATGAAATATTTACTTAAATTTATATTTTCATTTCTTCGCTCTGGTGTCGAGGTTAAGCGCGGCGTTGAGCTCTGCCACTCAACACGCAATGCCTCCAGAATTCGGCAGAAAGTGGGGAACGGAGTGTCTTAACACTAGGTTCCCTCTGCCTACCCTGCTGTGTGCGGGATACAGCGTGAAGCTAATTTATTTTTTATTTTTAATTTATTTGTTTAAAAAACGTATCAAAAAAGTCAACGTAGCGGGATTTGGAACCGCGCCTCTTGGAAACCGTCCCATTTTTGGACATCGTTTTCTAAATAATTATTTTTCTTTTCTAAGTATTAAATAATATTTTAAATATGTTAAAAATAATGCAGAGTATGCAGTCACATTCTCGTCGCACCACCGATTCTTTGAGATGGTGGCGGAACTAAACGCCGAACTTTGTCTTGTCAGAAAGCTAATGAAATTAATTAATTTCCCCGTGTATAGGACTCGGGAATAGAACTCACAATCGTCATTTTAACGTTCAGACGCTGAGCGTTATTATTATATTAATGTAATGATTTTAGTCCATATATGTAGTTGAGGCCAGTCGTGGTGCAGCGGCACGAGGTGTGACTGCAAAATCGACTGGTTGTGGGTTCGATCCCCACTTGAGGAGATTAAATATTTACTTAAATTTATATTTCCATTTCTTCGCTCTGGTGTTGAGATTAAGCGCGGCGTTGAGTTCTGCCACTCAATACGCAATGTGTCCAGAATTCGGGAGAAAGTGGGGAACGGAGTGTCTTAACACTAGGTTCCCCCTGCCTACCCTGCTGTGTGCGGGATACAGCGTGAAGCTGATTTATTTATTTATTTATTATAATATTATATGTAGTTATATTCTCCCAAGGGAGTGACCGCAACAGGCTTCTACTAACGATTTGCCACTCGTTGCTCATAATAAACGTGTAGGCGCAATAAAAATAGATTCTGATTAAAATCTGTTTGTTTTTGACATACTTATTTACCTATATAATCAACATATTTATATTTGTATACAATATATACTTTTGTTACATAAGAGAAATAAATTTAACATTTCTAAATATAAATTGTTATAAAAATAAAAATACATTTAAAAATATAAAAAAACACCCTTTCGAGAGTGGGAAAAGGGTCCAAGCCATCGGGGGATCCAGAGAGAGGAACCTCCTCACAATACATGCCGTCTCAAGTAAAAGTGCCTTCTACATCCGGTTCTTGATATAAGATGTATAGATTTATAAAGATATTGGTAGTCTTATGAAGGTGAACAAACTTTGTATTTTATTTGACTTGAATTTGGAAATCGTCACAACTAATCGGAATTGAACCTACAACCGTCTTAATACTGTAAGCACGACGGTTGTTGAATAAATTCCATTTGTGGAAATCAAGCGCAGCGTTGAGTCCCGCCGCATAAAACATATTTATCTGAGAAATGGATAAAACTATAAATAATATAATAGCAATAACATATATGTACAACTGTACACAAATTTGTATCTACATATATTTCTCAATGTTATTTTTTTTTTTAGGAAGCAACAACCTGACAAAATGTTCCACTATCTGATTTGCATGCTGTTCATCATGACCTTTTCATCTGCGGAAGTGTACAATGAAATATCGAGAGATGAGCTTTTTCCGGTAAGTGGCAATATATTTTTTTTTGTTGAGTTTCACGCTGTATTCCATACAAAGTAGGGTAGGCGAGAAACCTGGGAACCTTCCGTTCCTCTGTTTCCGCCAAATTCTGAAGATATTGCATGTTGAGTGGTGGAACTAAAGTCGCAAGAGAGCAAGGAAATGTAAATATTAAATACTAGAAGTCCCCGCGCGGCTTTGCCCCCTTAAACTATACAAATATTTATTTAAGTGTATTTAAGAAAAAAAAACCGGACAAGCACAAGTCGGGCTTGTCCACCGAGAGTTCCGTACAAAAATTGGAGGTCTCGATTTTTTTATGAAATTCAAGCTTAGATTATCCAGAGCCATTTCATCTGATACCTCACTTGAACTAGCGGCTTTAATACCAAATTTTGGCTATTATTTTTAAGATTTAACCACAAATGTATAGTTTTCAGATTTTTTCCTAGACAAGTACTATACAGATTTCATAATTCTACGTCAAATAGAAGTACCCTATGAATTTTGATTCCCTTTATAATCGAATGTCTTCATCTTTATATCGAAATACGCGTTTTTTTCGATATAGATGGGCATATTTAAGTAAATGTAGAAATATTTTGTTTTCAGGAAATCATACAGCCGCTGACTTGAGTTTATAGATTGAATTTTAACTCGATGTCTCCAAGCATTCTTGAGATAAAGGCTCTTGACAGATAGACAGACAGACAGACAGACAGCAAAGAGATCTTAAAAGGGTTTAATTTTTCCTTAAAATGTACGGAACCCTAAAAATGCTGCGGAATACAGCGTGAAGTTGATATTATTTTTAAGAAAACTAAATTAATTACTTCAGTATGGTTATTTAAGCTGTTATGCATTAAATAAATCGTAATTTAAGTCTTTTGGAAATTTAGGTAATTACGCGCGCAGTTCATACGCCCGCGTAAATTTCGAACCTGATCTTAAATCTTTAAATCTTTATTTGTGCCTATCATCATACAAATAATAATTTTACAAAAAAGTATTAAACAACAAAACATTCAAAACAATATCTTTCAGTCTTTTAACAATTAGCAATTTGGTCGAACAACATATTTTAAATTGATATAACTTTTTTATTTGTTAACCGATTAAAATAAAACAAACATTAAATATTAAGCGAAGCTTGTCAAAATCCAACAATGAAAACCGCATTTAAATTGGTTAAGCCGTTTATGAGATTTGTGCCCCTCTGTCACGACTGACCTCAATAATTATGAGAGTAAAAAGTTTTGAAGATGAAAAATGATGAGAAAGGAGAAGGGCGGAAACTGTCTAAAAATGACACAAATGCGGAAATGCCTGGTTTGACCTAATCAATATTTGACCTAATCAATAAATAAATACATTAAAAAATTAAATTAGCTTCATGCTGTATCCCGCACACACCAGGGTAGGCAGAGGGAACCTAGTGTTAAGACACTCCATTCCCCACTTTCTGCCGAATTCTGGAGGCATTGCGTGTTGAGTGGCAGAACTCAACGCCGCGCATAACCTCGACACCAGAGCGAAGAAATGGAAATATAAATTTAAGTAAATATTTCATCTCCTCGAGTGGGGATCGAACCCACAACCAGTCGGTTTTGCAGTCACACCTCGTGCCGCTGCGCCACGACCGGCCTCTAAATAAAATAATTAAATACATAAATAAAATTGAAGTGTCTGCCGATACTTTTGATCCTAGAATTCCTGCAGGCAGACCGCCGTTTACAAAGACCTTACACAGTAAAAACATTTTGGAAACACAGACGACACAAACAACATATTGGAAATAACTGAACATTTTTCTCATAAAAAAAATTAAGTAATTACGAAAAATAAACAAAATTCCAAAACATTTAAATTATTATTATGGTTTATTAGTAGTAGTTTAGTAATATAGATAATTATACTAAAATAATTTATTAACATTTACATAATATTATATAAATAATCATACAATTCAAGCGGGCGGAGCCGAGCGGGGGCCGCTACTTAATAATATTCTTTATTATCCTTTCAGTTTATATCTGAAGTTACCAAAATTTTCAATTCTGTCTAAATCCTAATTTGGTTCAAGATCTGTCTTTAACAGAAGACATTGTTCGTCATATAATTATTTATTAACAATAGGGTAAATACTGTGGCTTCTTTACGCTGCGCGGTTTCCTTTTCATTTTCATTGTCGGTTCCTCGCTGTCTAGACAACCGTAAAAGTATTTATAGCCAATTATATTATAATTTTTTTTTTCTTTTGGTTTTGCCTTATCTCCATAGATAATATATATTTTTTTCTGTTTACTACGATACAGAAGAAGGTAATAACTTTTATATAATAAATTAAAATTTTAATTTAATTTCGCATAAATTTACATAAATTTTACATAAATTGTATATAATAAAATTGTTACTGGTGGCTGTCTGTAGGTACATGGAAGATATATAAGAGAATCTATTATTGTGAGCATTTATCAATGTACATTAGATTGATTTATCAATAAAAGCCAAAACAATGATATAGCAACAGTATTTTATAAAAATAATAATAAAAAAAATTGCTTCAGGAAGGAAATGAGCTAGAAGAGGCCCCAGTCGATAATCAGCACGGTGAAGCTGGATACTGGCGACGAAACCAACTTCTATATAAGTTAATGAAATACCTACAACAAGATGGTGATTCCAGGTAGGTAGTCGTGCGCAGCGGCACATCGTTTAACTATAAATGCGACAGTTGTGAGTTCGATTCCCACTCGGGGAATTAATTATTTTCATTTTATATGAAAATTCCCTGGATTCCTGCAAGATGAGCTGACTGTATTTTGCCCTCTAGTATGGTGGGTTTGAGACTTCAAAGATTTTATAAGTGGACCCCAGGCGGTAGGAAGTTTCCAGCCGTCCTCTTTATTGAAATTAGGATGTTTTTGTATTTCAATAGCCTCGTGGATCATTCATTTATATCTGTTTTCCTTATTTTGTTAGGAATATATCTGTTTTCCTTGATTTGGGTTTTATCAAACTTTATGTAATGGCTGAGCTTATACACAGTATGCTCACACACAGGTGACTTCGATTCTTGATATTGGAGATGTGTTTCTTCATCCGATGTTTCTCTTTGTGTGACTGATGTATGATAAGTCACAGTCATAATCTAGTTTGTATACACCTGCACACTACAATGCAATTAAAAAAATCGTTGGCGTTAGTTTGTTATAATATAATAATTATATCAACTGACAGGTGAATGCCACCTCAGTCTACTCGTGACCACGAACTAATACAAGGTGTTCGACACGTCGGGTTTCCAAAAATGTATACTAAATACACGCGATTAGTCCGGTTAAATAGTTTCATTTAAAATGTGTAATAATCGGGAAAGTCAAAGATCTTAGTAATTATTTTCAATTTCTTGCTAAGTGAGAAGTGCCACTCTTTTCGCCACTCACCATTCAATATTTCGAAAATGGGCGGAAAGGCGAAAAGGACATAGTGTCTTAACACTAGCTTCCATCTGTCTATCTTACTATGTGCGGGAAACAGCTTGAAGCTAAAAAAATGTGTAAATTTTAAGAATATTTATTAGATTGTTCTAATTGACACTGGACTGACTGGTAATACGATAAGAGAAATGGCGGACTAATTTCAATAAAGAGTGGTACCTTATGAAAAGGGAAGTTGAGACAGACTAATAAAACGTTAGGAACTTATAAATAGAAAAATCCCCTTGAAGAGGTCTACCGAAGGACAAGTTGCGGAGGGGATATGTGATTATAAAATTTTAAGATATGCAACGTTTAAAGCAGTAGTAAAGTATTATTAATTAATTACTTACACAGTATAGTAACATCTAAAAGAAGTAGTAAAAGCCAAAGCGGCGTCGAGTACCCCCACTCAACACAGAATGCCTTCAGAATTCAACGGAAAATGAGGAACGCAAATGTCTTAATGGGGATAGAGTGTCTTAATATTAGGTTCCCAGGTTCAATCTGCATACCCTGCTAAGTGTGGGATGCAGCGTGAAGCTAAAAAAAGCCAATATTCTATATTTAATATGATAAATCGAGGTACCTATCCGACTGTACGAAGTTTGTGGGATTATGATTAATAGAAATTTCACTTTCATAGACAGATAGACAAAGCGGGCCTTAAATTAAAACCACACTGACAGACCCTGACACACCGAAAGTGGACGGACGGACAACAAAGTATGAGATCATATAAGGCTTCTAATTTTCTTTTGCGGTAAAGAACCGACATTTTAGTCGCGATCAAAGTACAAAAATTATATTTTTTATTTATTATATCCGTTAAAAAACATATTAATTTAATTTATTAAAACTATCAATATATTGATGAGTTCCGAAGTTTTATTGGATTATTTATTATATGTTAATTATATAATTATGTAAATTAAAATATATTATCGATATTGATTCCTGCATATATTTAAAATATTTAAGTTTGCTAATATAGTATTATGTACATAAGAATTATTAATTATTCATAAAGTATTCGCATAAAAAAATCACAACGAAATGCAAATCATTTCCGTATAAATTAGTTTTTTGTCAGCTTCACGCTGTATCACGCATATAGCAGCATTTTGTCTTGTTAAAAAAACATTCTGCAAAAATATTTATTATGGAACATTTTCTCCGTCTGATAAACAAAGCGCCGTTATTATGCATCTGAATAGACAAACGAAGGACGGAGACACCGGAGGGCGTAGTGACTTCTCACTAATTTCTTTTATGGGAAAGAGATGTATGAAGAGTTGAAAATAATTATTTATAATGCCCGGTGACTACATAAACTATAATAAAATTGCCATACTCATTATTTCATTAATAATAATGCCCGGACATTATGAAAAATGACCCATTTACTTACTTTTGTTCCATGACTTGTACACATAATATATGATTACACTTACTTATTTAGAAAAATATTTTTCTAAATAAGTATTTTTCTTTCCTAAGTGTGGGATAACACTTTAAAAATGTTTAAAAAATAAATGATTACACTTAATATACAATATATTTTATATTGTCAAAATTTATACACACGTACCTAATAGTTATATTAATAAAAATAAAACAAAATAAAAAACAGATCTACAAAAAATAATTTAAAAAAAATAAATATAGATCTATGATAAAATGTGTTCAAAACCAGTTTTAATCACATTATTTACATTTTTAAATCATTTGGAAATAACCTTTAATGTAAATATTAAGCGACTGTATAAGAAAATGTTTTAACAACGAACATATTCATCATTATTAAAGCATTTGGAATATATTTAAATTCAGTATTGAAAATACAAGTGATATTTTGTGACATGCGGTAGTCATTTATGTCGTGGTACGATGTAGATATGTAGATGGTACTTTCTTATTCGCAAGATACATATTCAAAAGACAAACATGTATGACGCGACAGGTAGTATGGGTTCGATTCTTACTCGGGTGATAGGATGAACTATTTAATATATTTATACTTATTTAGAAAACGGTTCGAGCCCCGTTACGTTCAAATTTTTATATGTTTTCTAAATAAGTATTTTTCTTTCCTAAGTGTGGAATAACACTTTAAAAAAATGTTTTAGAACAATATTTTTATTTTCTCGCTCTGGTAACGAGGCAGAACGCGGCATTGAATTCCGCCACTTAACACGCATTGCTTCCATTCGGCGGAAAGTGGAGAGCAGAAATATCTTAATGGGAAAGGAGTCTTAAATATAGGTTAACCCTGCTGTGTGCGGGAAAGAGCGTGAAAAAAGGGGACGGAACTCATTCCACAGAGTGAACCTACTACCACCGCGTTTACAGTCATCTTTGCCACTGCGACAGGACGGTCTTGTCTTTCCGATACTTCGATTTATTAAATATGTAAAAAAACATTTTTATATAGATATGAAGAACCCATTAATCAGACCGGGTTAGACCTGCCCACCGTAAAAGAGCCAGGGAGCAAGAGATGGTTCAGCGTGTTCAATAACAGCGGAGCTAAGTCTAGACCCCAACGCAAATGGAAGACTAAGAAGGGAAAAGGTATTTTTTTTCTGAGTTTTTCCCGCATATAGCAGAGTAGGAAGAGGGAATCTGGATACCTAGTGTTAGGAGACTCCGTTCCTCATTTAGGCATTTCCTTTCCCACTTTCCGTCGAATTCTTGATGAATTGCGTGTTGAGTGGCGCAATTCAACGCCGCGCTTTGCTTCGTTACCAGAAGGAAGAAATGAAAATATTAAATATCTAATTTATCCAAGTTCAAATCGAACCCGTTAGTATATTTAAGATACTCTGTTGCCCACTTTCCGCAAAACTTTCGAGTTATTAGTATGTGTTGAGTGGGAGAGCTCTACCCGCGCTTTGTTTTATTTTATTTATATTTTATTTATTTATATAAAATAACACTAACATTCACAATTTTATACTAAATAATGCCCTAATTAAAAGCATCACTTCATCCTGCATAAGAGGACAACATCATTAAGAATTTAATACACATAGGCAATTTTGCCATTACAGCGAGGTAATTAAAGTAATTCATTCTCCTGAGAGGAAATCGAATTAATAACCAACGCGGGTACAGGCAGAAACTGCCGTTACGGCCTCAACTTTAACTTTATTATAAACATTCAATTTCACAGATATTTTATTAATATTTTTTTGGCATTTGTTGAAGTGTTGTACCACATTTAGAAAAGAAAAATTCTTTACGTTTAAATATAGGTGCTTTATTAATTTCTAGATTATTATATATGTATATGGTAGTATATTGTATAGTATATGTGTCTATTAATCAGTTAATTTTTGTTTCAGGTCCCCTATTATGCTACTTGAAACTGTGCTCATTTCGTAATTATAATTATAATTAAAAATTATTAAAAAAAAATATTTATAGTTTAAGAATAATATTTCATACTAAATAATGTAGTTTAGTGTAGGAAGTTACGTACTTTATAAAGATGACGCAACAAAATCATAACACACATTTTGATATATATAACAATTAAAAATTATAGATACTTCCATTTTGAAAATCACCTGGATTTTTATTTACCAACTGAAAATTATTCTATTAAATTGAACTTTATTGAACCTTTATGAGATATTGCAAGTGAGGTATCGGATGAAAGGGCTTAGTGTGCATGTTCCAATACAACACAACAAAATTAAGGTTGTTGACTTTTATAAGTTGTACTTCCCGTTTACATACAATGCTGAAATTGGTACGGAACTCACGGTATACGTATTCGACTCGCATTTGACCGGTTTTTTATGTTTTAAAACTGTTATTCTCCACTTCAGGAAAAACTTTTTTAGAAAAGGAATGAAATCTGAGTGTAGCGAGATTTGAACCCGGGCTGGTTGGATGATATCTAAATTCTAAGTAGATGTTTTGATTTAATATCTTGATAATATTTTACATGTTTAAACTAAAAAACCTTTAGTAACTTACTTGGATTTGCCAGTTGGTAAACTTTGAGATACAAAACCCAAAAAAAACTGATGTTAAAGTTCAATGCAACGTTATGACTAATGCTTTTTTTATTCTATAGAAGATAAATATATTTCTTTTTCATTTTACAGTAAAATTTTAAACAAAATTTTAACAGTTTTAATTGTTTCAGTCATTTACAATGTCCCACAGTCATCACTTTGTAAACTAGTCCGTATCCGTAGTCCAAAAGATTTTTAAAGAGCCAACAGAATTGTAATTGTGTGGTTTTAGGATACCCTACATAAATTTCACATAATTTTTTACGTACATTCCTAACTATATTGACAAATTATTTCAATTAACTATACAGCAGCAAAGAACATGAACAAAAATTAAATGTGTACAAAAATATTTAATATTTTATCTGATGTTACCTTTTTTATCTCAATCTTTTGATGATTTTACTGACACAATCTATGTGCCAGTCCATTTATACAGTTTTTTTTTTAATTATATACTGGGAAGGCAAAGTCTAACGCCGGTCTTAGTCCATTAAAAAAACAGTTCAACGTGGATCCACACTCGTTGCGTCATTGTCATATTTAAAAAGTTACCTTTAAAAAGTTATTTTAAATAAAAAAATATATAATATAAAATAAATTTTTAAAGATCCTTTTGATAGGATTTAAGTAATAATTTAATTATAATACTTACTTTACGTAAACGCTAAAAACGTATTATGAAATACAAATATAAAATAGATTTCTTTATAATTAGATTTGCATTTAAATGCTTTGTAGTGACCTTTATAATCTCAATAAAGTATTGAAAAATATATCTGTGGTTTTATTTTCAACATCACTATATACTTCTTAGTCTTAGTTATGTGTCCCACTGCTCCGTCACTACCGTCAGAGGCCGTGGTGAAACCAAGCTAAAAGGCTAAAGAAAAAAAGGCGAAAGAAAGAAAGGCGAAAGAAAAAAGGCTAAATTAATATTTATGCAATGAATACGATTACTGGTTCTATATTGCATTACCAACTATATATTTGAGACTATCGTGGCACAATAGGGCAGCGAAGCGCGCGGAACGTCGCGTATATCAAGGTAGACGGGGAAGAACATAGTGTTAAGACACTCCCCACTTACTGTTTGCCATTTTTTGCCCAAGTTCGAGATTTTTTGTGTTGAGTGATGGAATTCAACGACGTGAAAAAACGGACACACGGACACCTTGCCACTATTCCTACGCCCATGGGATCGGAGTTTCTTGACACAAAATTCGCTCTGCTTGCCCAGCCATAATATGCGGGATACATCATAAAGCTAAAAAATATTATATTAAATAAATAAACAATAGGGAGAAGTAATTAAAAATGCTAATATTTATTAGGAAAATGAATAAAAAAATATTAAAAATATTTTGTGCCAATACAAAACATTGACAAATTTATTTTTAAATATATATTTAATTTTAATAATATATACACGGTAAATAATATTTTATATTATAAATATTTCCATGGTAAGGAACCTTGGTTACAACTTTTTTGTTTATTTATGAGTAATGAATACCGCCTCGTCAATATTTTTTAACTAAATGATGATTATGTTATTAGTATTATAATTTCAATATAATTATATGCAAACAACTTTTTTGTCTGTTACGACGGCTGTAGATGATGAAATAAGTATTAAAAAATAAAATAAAAAAATGTTTTTTTATTTAAACCCATAGTTCCATTCCGATTCCTTCCTTTTACTTCTAACCTGATTGTGATGCAAAAGAGGGTAATGTGTTTATCGGTCTGGAGTCTATTATGTATATATATATTTGTTTCTACTTATCTAACGCGTTGATCGATCTTGATAATTCAATAAGTTCGTTCTTACGAGTGTCACAAACTATATGATACTTAATAAACAAAATTGATAATTAAAAATCCCTCACAGATATGTTTTAAAAATTAAATATCTAGAAAAGAACTGTTAATCTTCAAACGGCTGAATATATTTTCTTGAATCATGGCTAAGAACATTTTTGACTAAAAAAATATCTTTTAAACAAAAAAAAAAAATAAATCAAAATTGGTTCATCCGTTGAGCTAAGATGTCAGACATATAGATATACATCACATTTTTTAGATTTCTTTTATGATAATTCATTTTTAAGCACAAGTTAAGCATATACAAAGAATTAAAATAGTTTAAATTGTCAACCAATTTAATTTTCCTTAGGAGCCCTATAAAATTTTTATTCAAATATTTTTTTGTTTGCTTATACATTTGTTACAATTTTATTGTCGTTTAAAATGGAAAACAAAGAACTATGTCACTAAATTCTCCCTAATTACATCTGTAGCACTCTGCAAATATGTACATTTATTTAGCTACACGCTGTATCCCTAACCTTCACAACAGAGTAGGCAGATTGAATATAGTGAGTGGAAAGATACTCCGTTCCCACTAAGACATTTCCGTTCCACTTTCCGCTGAATTCTGGACACAATGCGTGTTGGGTTGCGGAACTCAATGCTGCGCTTTGCCTCGTTACCAGAGTGAGCAAATGGAAATATGAAATATTTATTACCTCCGAGTCGGAATAGTACCCACAACCGTAGTGCTTGCAGTCACACGTTAGCAACATAAAAATAAATATAAACGAGTAAAATAAGGTACCTAATGTAATATTAATAATTTGCAACGTCTTAAAAAATAATAGCTTTGTTGTTTATACTTAGTGCCTAATGTATTACAAGACGCAGTCATAACTTTAACAGTGGAAAAAAAACTAAACATTATTACAAAATGGTTTGGACGTTAGTATTTTCGACGATAGGTGAGAGGATTGTTGTTTTATTATTTTTTTTTATCTGCTCATCAGAACGAAGAAATTAAAATATAAATTTAAATAAATATTTCATTTCCTCGAGTGGGAATCGAACCCACAACCAGTCGCGTTTACAGTCAGTCACACTTTATGCCCCCTACACCACGATTGGTCTGGATTTCCAGGTCTTATTATTTTTCTCTATATTTATTACTTGCATAAGTTTATTTATTATTTTACTAATATAAAGGAAAAGAGATTGTTTGGTTGAACGCGCTAATCTTAGGAAGCACTGGTTCGATTATAATAAATCTTTCTTGGGTTGGATAGTCCATTTATCGAAATTAGTCTATAGACTGTAATAATACATAACAACTATGACTTCTTCGTGACTTTATATGGTCCGTTTATCAAATATTTGTTTAGCTTTACGGTGTATCCCGCACATAGCAGGTGCAGATGGAACCTGGAACCTTGTTTACGCATTGCATGTCGAGTAGCGGAACTCAACGCCGTGCTTTACCACGTTACAGTCGCCCGCTTGTGCCCCTGCGCCACGATGGTTTCAACACAATTGTAACATAATTTAAAATTTATGTTATCTCTATATATAATAAGACAGTAAAAATATTTTGTCTGTGCATTTAGTAATTTTGACTGAAATGGATAGAGGGATACTTAAAAAGAATAATAGAAAGCAAAAATATTTTTTTTGAATTTCTTGTCTGTCTGTCTGTCTGTCGATATGTATGTCCACATTTTTCTCTGAAAGTACTGAACCGATTTACTTAAAAGTTTCACCAATTGCTTTGTTTTAACTCAACTTAACTACTAAAGTTTGGTTCATCAAAATCGGTTCATTAAAAAAAAAGTTATCGTCATTTGAATGAACTCAAGGCATTAGTTTGCCTGCGAATGTTATATAGCAATCGCGCTGGTAAGATTCCTGGCTAAAGAATGACATTCGAAACGTCTTGGTTATATGACTGTTGATAAAAATATATATTTTTGAAGCACTATTATACAATATTTTATACAATAAAGTAAACAAAATTGAATTGTTAGTGGAGATTACCTTCATAAATCATAACAGTTAAGTTTAAATCGTAATTAATTCAACACAGAGATAAAGAACGATTTGATCTTCAAAGAGATATCAAGCAAATACATAGATTTTTTGGTTCGTTCGTTCGTTTGAAATAAATCTATATAAAAATGCCTAAAAACATCCTTTCTACGTGTACTCTGTAATAACTACATATTTACCAATTGTACATTTAGCTAATAATATGTGTAACTAATTTAAAAACTGTACAGGAGTTAATATGCAAACATTACAGTTATTTTACAAAGAATATTATGAATCCTTACCCAAATCAATAATTTAACATTTAAGGCTGTTTCTGAAGCAGTACATTAAATTATTAAGTGACATCAGCACATTTAACAGAGCTTTAAAAAACATAACATAGGTAAAAAGAACGTAATGTTACAAAAATATATACATATAATAAATAATTAGCTTTATGTATATTTTATGAATATCAAATATCAACATTGGTCATATTTTTTAGTTCGAAACAATCAAAAATTCTTATAGAAGTTACGATAATGTCGTAAAAAAATTATATTAGTCAATCAATTCTGCTTATTAAATCAATAATCATGTATTTTAAGCGGGCGAAGCCGTGGGCGGGCCGCTAGTTATAAATATTTAATCATATTAAAAAAAATGTATCTAAAGATTGGAAGTGTCAGCATCACTTTAAATGAAAACACAGTTTTAACTACTCTATATAAGCCTAATACAATTAAAAAAGGTATTTTTTTCTCAAAAAACGTTATTGGTCTATGGTAATCTATGCGTAACTGCGTCACACGAAATACAGATATAGATAAACATCGTCACATGAAAAAATCCTGCGTCTAAACTGTTGAGGTATCTTGATTAATTTCTTTAGGTACGGGCTTAAATTTTTTTACCCTATATGCAGTTCCCGTAAAAGGAGCGCTGACACTTCCACCTGTATAATAGTAATATAATTTAAATTTTATATTTCATTATATATTATATTATACAATGATACTGGAGGAAGGTCACGTAAAAGCATAAGGAGGACACGTATGTATGTGCGGATGCATGACATGATGAGACGAAGAGAGGTATGAAGATGCCAGAGACCGTAGCGTTTGGTGCCCCATTCCTTCTAGATACCCCGCTATGGATAAAGCGAAAGAGAGTAGAGAACGAATCTAAAGATGTATCTAAAGATACGGCCTACTTTTCGAGAGATATGTGTCAATAAAATAAATTACAACATTACAAAAAAACTTTATAATGTGATTTTTAATAAAAAGCATTACAGAAAATTGTTCGTATTATTATATGATGTAAACAATTTATAATATTATGAACCCAACCCACAGTATTTGTACTAAACATGAAATTAAGTTATTGTCATCACTTTATCGAACCCGCGACCGTCGTTGAATCATAGTAACATTCACCTTTTTACCTTACTCATTGATACTGACCACTGACTACTAGACAGACTGGTTAGGCTATATATAGTGTACTGGGTTATTCTGCATAAACAACTTTCCTATGAGTGCTTCATACGATTAAAATGTACGTAGAAAGTACTTTCTCAATATGATTTTTACTTAAAATACATTAAATTAAGAACCCTCTATTTAAATAGTACGATAGTAATTGTGTGTTTAAATTCTAAAAGTATAGATAATATACTTAAACAAAAGTTTAAAAACATAAAATAAAATCCAAAAATATACAATTACTAACAATGTATGTATAAATTATGCAAACATATGTCACTAACAGAAATTTATGTATTCATAAACTTATTAAATTATCACTTTGAATAGCTATAAATGATTATGATATTTGATATCGGCGTGCAAAATGTCAAATTAAATAGACACCGACGCTAAAACCAGCAGTAAAACACGTGCTTTACATCCGGTATTGTCTCCCTTTTAGGAATTTCCGCAATTTTTCTGTTAGTTTCGATGATGATTTTATCTCGTTTATTGATCTTATAAATAGAAATATTTAAATAGTAGATATGTATATAAAAAAATATAAATAAAAATTCTAGACGCCATCAGAGAACGATTCAAGGTTTGTTAAAAGCTTGTATACATCGAAGATTAACTCAGTATCTATTCGAGTTATGTACAAAGCAGAGTGCTCAGAGGTGCGTAATGACGCCGGTCGCTAAACATGGAGTTCTCGATCCATATAATTGTGCTATTGGTTATTTTAAGTGTTAGTGTGTCCTCTAACGAACAAACCATACCTAAAAAGGTATCCAAATTCACCCAAAGGGTGTTACAACTCGGTTTTACTGTCAAAGATTACGATGTGGTGACAGAAGATGGATATATTTTGAAAGTGTTTAATATTCCTGGTGATAAGGCAAGGCCGGTGTTGATGACACACGGCGTAATCGATTCATGTGAGACATATATAGTACGGGAAAATATATCTCTAGCTATTAACCTGGCCAAATTAGGCTATGATGTTTGGTTGGGAAACAATCGTGGGAACAGGTATTCTCGTCGCCACGTCTACCTGGATCCTGATAATGACAGAGAATTCTGGGACTTCAGCTTCCACGAACTTGGCTATTACGATCTACCCGCAATGATAGATTTTGTTCTAAAACAAACTAAACAAAAAACCTTAACTGCAATCGGACATTCGCAGGGTACTACAATTTTCTTCGTCCTTGGTTCTGTTAGACCTGAGTACAACGATAAAATTAAAATTTTAATTGCATTATCGCCAGTATGTTATTTGAATAATTTAAAGGATGCATCTTATTATTTTCTGACTTCAATGCCCTTTATAGATCAATTATTTACAGCACTAGGCCGAGAGGAGTTTCTCGGGGATGATACAGTTATCGGTCGTGGCTTCAGAACATTTTGTAGTAATAAGGACAATTATAATATGTGTGCTCATGGTATTCTATTTGCAATTGCTGGAAGCGATCCCGAAGAAATGGAACCAGATTTCCTTCCAACTGTAATGGCACAATATCCAACGGGAACCTCTAGAAAAAATGCCGTTCACATTTCACAGGTTGGAATGAGACGATCCTTTTCAGAATTTGATTATACCTGGCGAAATATGGACATTTACAATTCAACAGAGCCTCCCGAATATAACATAAGTAAAATGACGACGAAAGTTGCTATAATTACTGGACGGAATGATGGCTTATCCACCATAGAAGACGTGGATATGTTAAGTAAGAAATTGCCAAATGTTGTTGAATATATAATCGTAGATCACGAGAAATTTAATCACATCGACAGTGTTTGGGGTCGAAATATGGATAAGTACCTTTTACCGCATGTATTTCGAATCATGGATACGTATAGTTGATGCCTCTGACTTCTGTAGTACTCATATGTCAGTTTAAAATCTTTCATGATGATGATATATGATGATATTCAAAGTAAAATTACAATAAAGTAAAAATAATGGCAATAGTAATTTCCTACAATGTTAATTTACGTATTCTACCTACCAAACAGGTAACATCAATCATACTTATTTAGAAAACGTATAAAAATTTTAACGTAGTGGGAGTTTTCTAATTAAGTATTTTTCTTTACTAAGTGTGGAATAACACTTTAGAAATGTTAAAAATAATATCAATCAACCAAAAGGTATATGATATTATTTATATCAATACTCATAAAGTTAAGTAAAGTCTACCATTATTATAAAATAAGATAATATCTAGAAATATCTAGTTTATAATGTATCTATTTAACTTTAAAGCCTTTTAATTTATAGCGGAATGTGTTTATAAATATATAATGTCAAATTATGTGCGTATTATGCTAAAAAAATTGAGATCTTTGGCCGAACAGGTAAGGTCTTTGACATGACAGAAAAAAAATGTTATCAATAAAATTTAAAATATACGATTTATGTATGTCAATGGGCGTTAATGTAATTTTAAATATTTATTTTTATAAAGTGTAGAATGTTTCTACTCTTAGTACTAATTATTCATATAAATGTCACCGTATACCTAAGCTATATTATTTATTGTATAGTTTTCCTTTCGCTCATTTAGAAAAATAAAAAATAAACTACTTATGGGATACTAAAGCGATATTATATTTTATAAATAATTGTAATTGATAATTGTTATAATATATAAATTATTTTTAAAACAAAAATAATCACAAAAGTGTTTTATTTTAAAATATAAGTTTTAATTGATTTTAATTGTTTATATTTAAAATAAATATATTCTAAGTATATATCAGGTGCATACTCTAAAGAGTAATTGAATCGTTTCAATCGCTGGAAGTATCCAAGACACTCGGTTAAAGAAAGGAAGTACCGTTAAAATATTTGTATGGAAAGGAATGTGTAACTCATTTATAACCTAACAGTAGGTTCTTTGTAACCGTGTTTTGATTGAATAACCGTTATTATGATTTAACTAATGTATACATTTGAGGCCATCGTGGCGCTGGGGCACCAACGTGCGTTGCGGGTTCGATCCCACTCGGAGGAATGAGATATTTAATATTTTCATTTCGCCGCTCTGGTAAGGAGGCAAAGCGAAGCGTTGAGTTATGCCACTCAACGGAACGGAATGTCTTAATACTAGGTTCCCAGGTTCCTTTTCCCTACCCTGCTACGATAAACAAAAACACTACGATTTGCAAGTGCAATGCCGTCAAGGTCACACTGAGGCCGGTAATGTTTTTTGCGTTGTTTTTACTTCCTAATGAAATAAATTAATTTGTAATACAAAAAAATATTTTAAAGTGACAATTACATTATTGAACATGTGTGTATTGCTTAATGTAAACATTAAGCAATACACACTCAATATTTAAACAGCCTACTACCATGGGCGTAGAAAGAGCGGGGGCTGGGTAGGCAATGCCCATCTCAGTACAGTTTGGTGCCTTCCAGATTTTTACTAACAAAAATTAAGTAAGACTTTTACATAAAAAGATTAACAACACTTTGATCTCTTCTCTCCGCCTAAAAAAATAACTACTGGAGAAATATTACTGACTTATAAATATTTACAGTAACAGTATTATTGAAATTGAAAGTAAGAAAAAAAAATTACTAGATAATCCATTATTAAATTTTCAAACATTTATTTGGCCATTATCAAAAATAATATTTGCGGAAATTAACGTAATTTCTTTTTTTATTAAATGTTTAACACAAAATAAATTTATAGTCTACAAGTCAACAATAGACATCTGATACGCTTAGTATAATTCACTCAAAGACAAAGTAAATCTAAATAGCGATAGTCAATCAAAAATGTTTTTAATAAACTTATAGTAAATTGGATATTAATATATGTATAATCTTCAATGTTACTTACTACCTAACTGTTGTACTTAGAAAAGATAATTAAATGTTATAAAATCCTTTAACTAATATTAGTTGAGGTCAGTCGTGGCGAAGGGGCACAAGCGTGTGAGTGAAAGAAAATGGAAAACGGGGACGGGACTAAACTTAACTTTATAAAACTAGGTTCCCTCTGCCTACACCGTTGTGTGTGGAATACAGCGTAAAGCGAACAAAAAAAACTAATTCAGTATCAATAGTAGGTATAGGTAGGTATTTATGTGGTGCAATCGGACAACGTCACATTGTAAGCGCGATGGTTTTAGATTCCAAGTCGATGCTACTATTTAAAAAAATACAATGTACTTTAAAAATAGAGAATTATTTCGGCTAAATAAGGCTCTATTTTTTATACCTTTATCTCTTATTACAAGCTAAAGGAGACCTCATTGTCCTTTAGTTTTTAACTAAAGTTCGTTGAAAAGTATGCTGCCAGCAATTTAGTTTCTGGGTCCTGGTATATCATTCTCCTACACTCCGGAAGGAACCTACATTTTTAATTTTCAGCGTTTTACGCCAAGTAGTTTCGATCGACTGTGCGTGGTCTGTCCCTCACTTAGTAACAGTAGAGTTTTATTTATATAACCCATATAGTTTTCTGTATCCGGCAAGTCTGAATTCACAATCATCGTATAAATAAAGATATATACCATATATAATTTTAAACGTTTATTAAAACATGTTATTATATATAATTATTTTTACATTGAACCAATATAATTTGCAACAAGAGCGAAAGAGGGGTAATTAAATATAATTAAAATAATAACAATAAGATAATTAAAATAATTAAAAGAAATTGTACAGGTCTTTATTATGTTCTTAAAATAATTATTAAAAGTATCTGTAATCTGAACATAAGATTAAATGGTAAAACGTATCGTACGATACCATTTGAATTGTTTTACGAATAAAATAACATAAAGGAAATTTTCCACAGGTACTTAAACATTACTTAACAAGCCTACGGGCCAGGAAAAACCTAAGATTAACTCTTTCAACTCGGAATTTTACATTACGTTACGCCAATATATACTTCTATGTTAATATTATAAAGCTAAAGAGTTTATTTGGTTGAATGCGTTTATCTAAGGAACAAATGCTCTGGTGCGATTTGATTTTTTTTATTATATCCGATATATGGAGAAAGAGAGAAATCAGAACGTATCATGTGTCACACACAACTTTCGGTTATATTCATTTGAACACACCGGCAAAGCCATCTTTATTATAATAAATATACAATAAGGAGACGACCGCACTACAATATGTTAACTGTCAAATATAGTCTGCAATGTGTCAACTGTCAACATTTCCCGCTCTTCTCCTTTTTGCTATAAGAGTTACTAGTGTAAGCCAGAAGGCACATTTTCCCTCGCAAACGTTAGTATATAGCAGTTGTATTCGATGTGATTTGTTATTAGGTTGTTACTAGTTCATTGTTAACAAATTATAAAGTAATTGAAATGTTTTTAATTAATAAATATTGTGAATTGGTTAAAAGTGCTGCTATAATTAACACTGAGTAAATACCTATATATGTTGACAAATGTTATTGGTGTTTTATATTAGTTTCTAGTCATTTAAACTTCAGTTAATATTTATTTTGATTTTCAATACATAAAGTATAACTTTATTATATTTTGTTATATTAGTGTTGTGTTGTTTTAATTTTTATTAATTTCACTTCTGAGAGCTAATTATATATTTTTCCTGTAACAATTGAAATGCTTGCATAATATTAGCATAATATACATGACTAGTGGGCGCGCGCAGCTTCGCCTGCTTATTTGCACCCTTAGAGGTGAATTCTAAAAAACCACGAAACACGTGTTCAATAAAATATTGTTAACAGTGTGAATTAATTTTTTTATAAAAATAGGTGCCGATTTAAAAAAAAATCCATACAAACTTTCAACCCCTATTTCATTCCTTTAGAGTTAAAAATTTTCAAAATCCCTTCTTAGTGGATGTCCAGATTACGAAAATAAATATCTGTCCAAATTTCACGTTTCTACTATCAGCGGTTGCGGCTGTGCGTGCGTCTTACCTCAGTCAGTCAGAACATGTCCTTTTATAAATATAGATAACTGCGCTTTAATGGTCACGTACATTATTTAATATTTTTCAAAAATAGTTAAGATTAAATGTTTTATTTACTTTACTATAAAAAATCTTATTTATGATAAAATATTTAAAAAAATTAAATTAAATTAGAAACGCAGATAATGCGAACGAAGCTATAAAAAGTGACGCAAGAGTATTGACATTTACGTCACTTACTACCCTAGGGATGTCTATTCTTCTTATCAATATTCAATAAAAATACAAATATAAAGCATCATATTTTTGTTAATAATGACTGTAGTGAATTATTGATGGCAGATAAGTAGTATGTTAAAGTTATAAAAACATGGTGAGCGCTTCATTTTTTTGTTACTATTTTTGGCTGAAAATCTATTTATCGCAATAAGTGTAAGGATTATTAAGAGCTCTATGCAGCAAATGTATGTACAGTACATTTGAAAAAGCACTTAACAGGGTTGACAGAGGGAACCTGGGAATCTATTGTTTGACACTCTATTTCCTTTAAGATACTTCAGGTCCTCACTTTTTGCCGAAATCTGGAGATATTGCGTGTTAGATGGCGGATCTCAACGCCGCGTTTGGCGTCGTGATCAGAATGGTTCAGTACTTTGATTATGCCATTTCGAGCGTGCTAGTTCAGCACGGTTCTCGATCTCAATGAGTAAAATAAAATTACACAATTATAATGCATGTTAAAATATATAAAACAAACTATTAAAATCTATCAAATAAAATAAACTGACAGTCACATAAATGCACATCAGTGATGTGACATCACTATTATTCAGTAATCGATATCTGACATCTGTCACTGTCAATACATAAGTTTCAATTTTCAGCAACACTGCAATAATGCAATGTTGATCCTTGAAATGTGATAAATCTTCTTAAATTACTCTAAACTAATTACTAAGCAAGCCTAAAAAGGGCAGAGGATCTCTTGATAAATAGATCTTCATTCATTTTATACATAAATACGATAGAAAGTTAGGTTATTTAATGTGGCAAAGATGAATTTTCCGGATGAAAATGGTTTTTCCGGTGGCGATAGAAATCGAGCGCGAGGGGCTTCAGGTATAACAGTGAAAGAAGCATATGCTGAAGGTAAGAATTTTTGTTTTGAGAATAAATATTTGCGCCGGCTTTTTTTTAATTAATTATTCTTGTTCTTACCATATTGCTTATAATTTTTATTTATTATTCCTTTTAAAATCATAATTAATGATTTTATATAGAAAACTACGAATGTCGTTTTTAAATATTCACAAATGCCGTATTTATAAACTCAGTCAAAATTTCTATACTAAATTATATATGTTTTTGTAATTGAATTACTACACTCACCATGCAAAGTCTTGAAAATTCAGGAGTGCGTGGTGAAGTAGACTGTCTTAACACTAAGTTTCATCTGCCTACATGCAAGATACATTAAAGGAAAGCTAAAAACAACTATAATAAAAATAAGAGTCATCTCAATTTGGACATTCAATTGACATGGCTGTAACCCCATTTATCACTAACCACAATTATTTGTAACAAGTAGTTTGCCAATGGTCAATAATACCAATTGTATTTCATTCCTGACATGATGTATTAAGATATAGTTGTGTTTGAACACAACATGTGGGTGATACTGTTGAAGTTCTTGGGTAATGTTTGTGATATATTTTATTTTTTTCTTTATTTTTGGTTGTTTTTTTTTTATTTTAAAATAAATATAATATAATCATTATTTCATATTTAATAATTTATAGTGTAACTACTACAATAAGAAATTATTAAATAATTATAAATAATTTTTCTAAAGCCACCCTCTGAAGGAGGAAACTAAATATTTTAGAAGGTTTTTGCTAAATTCTTGTTTGATAACTTAGGTGTTGTATTTTAGCAAACATGTAAAAAATTAAACATGAAAATGAAATCTCCTCTTGCAAATCATGGAGCATAGTATGGAATAATTTATTCACTCACAGCTTCACGCTGTATCCCGCATACAGTAGGGTAAGCAGAGGGAACCTAGTGTTAAGACTCTGCGTTCCTCACTTTCCACAATGAACATATTAAGAAATAATAATTTATATAAATATTTGTTACTTTGGGTTAAAAATGTTTCAATTATTTATTAATGAAAAAACATTCAATTATTTATTAATGTCCATTAACCAATAAGTATTCCATTAAACATGTGAAAATAAAAAATATATTCAATATTTTCATAATGATTTTGATCTTGTATTCTTAAATTAAACCATGATTAAAAATTCCAATTTAGTGATCCAAATTTAGTAATATCTCACAATGACCTTGTAATATGGTGAGGTAACATATAATATCTTTAAAATTTATAATAAGATTTGAAATTATGAAGAATGTTTAACACAACCGGCCTCTTTAAAAAAATAAAAAAAATAATATTTGTACATTTGGTTAAATTTTTTTATAAAAAGATTCAATTATTTATTAATGGCTTTCAACTATTAAGTATTTCATTAAATATGTGAAAATTAAAAATATACTCAAATAAACATTTCAGTATTTTATTCTTAAATTGTTACCTTGATTCAAAATTCCATAGTGGTATGTATCTTACAATGACCTTGTGGTATGGTGAGATAATGTATAATATCCATGATAATTATAATGGGATCTAAAATTTTGAAGGATGTTTAATCATTTAAACTCATCATTATTACATTTATTTTAATTAAATTGTTCATTTGTGTCAAGTTGACTTGTCTTGAGTCAAGAGTGTGTTACTCTGTTACAATAGCAACAGTACCTGTAAGTTTGTTTTTCACCATACTTTTTTTTTATTTATTTAGATTCACGCTATTTTCTGCACACAGTATAGTAGGCAGAGGGAACATTCAGGGAAAGCCATTCTTTTTTTAAATTAATGTATTTTTTGTACATGGTTGTGAATATGATTTCCACTTGGGTGGAGATTGAATGTTTTTATTCACATGCTCTTGCGCAGCATTGAGTTCCACCAATTAACACATAATGTTTTAAATTATATCAAAATCTGGAGAATAGACACTAGCTTTGTGCCTACCATGCTATATATATATAGATGATATGTAAATCTATTTTATTATTGTATACAATTTTTTTTCACTCAGGTGGTATAAAAGCCGGGGCTGTACGAGCAGCAGGCTTAGCCTACAATATCCTATCCCGTCGTAAAGCGGCCGAGGAAGGTGTAGCCCGTTTAGCCCGAGTACTTTCAGCGTTAGACCTAACTGCCCTGGGCGTGGGTAGTACACTGGGTGTCGGTGTGTATGTGTTAGCTGGCGATGTGGCCAAGAACTATGCGGGCCCAGCGGTTATATTGTCGTTCCTCTTAGCTGCTGTTGCCAGTGTTTTTGCTGGTAAGTTGGTTTTTTTTTGTTTTTTTACAGTGAGTTTTTTTATGCGATGGTTGTGGGCTCGATGTCTATTTAAGGCAAGTTGTATAATAGTAAGAAGATAAAGTGTGCTGTTTAGTTTCGTTACTCAAGACACTTTATCAGAAATTTTGTAGTGTGTGAGTGTGTGTGTTAACAGTAGGTTCTATCTGATTATCCTCCTATATGCGAGATACAGCATGAAACAAAAAAAAAATCTTATACCTGACTAACGGTTAAAATTTTATTTGGTTTATTTAAAATAAGTTGCGAAATAAAATAAAAGTTAAATAGTGAAAGTTACGCGAAGGCGATGAAGTGTAACATTTATTATCTTTTTCATATTCTTATTAGTTTTTGACAGCCACTTCCTCACCAAATAATATTGATAATTATTCATAAAATCTATCTTGTTTAATACAAAAGTTAATTGATATTTATAGAACACCAGTGGCCCAAATGCAGCTTCGCCGGGTTTAACCCAATTTTATCTAAATCTAGGACTAGTCGATCATATTGTAAAATTATTATTATTATTATTATATATATTAATTATGTTCAATAAAGAGCTTATTCTTACTGTATTGTCTAACATATTCATCATATCTGTTCATAGCTTTAAACTAACAAGAGACCCACTGTGATTGATATTTATATAATTAATTTTATCATCTTTCAAATAATAAAGGTTATTGTGTTTTAATTGCAACATTTAAGTAGATATCAATTAATATTATGCGCCGTTGTGGCACAGCGAAGGTTGCGGGTTTGTTTCCCACTCTGGAAATGAATTATTTTAATTTCCGCGGCTGTGAGTTTCGCCAGTCGACTTCCAAAAAAAACCCGAAGATTAGACAGTATGTATGAAACGGAGTGATTGAACGCTAGATTTTCTCTGCCGATCCTATCCTGCTATGTATAAAAAATGTAATGNACATCTATTGTAATAAATTCAATAAATTTAAAAGTTAAATAGTGAAAGTTACGCGAAGGCGATGAAGTGTAACATTTATTATCTTTTTCATATTCTTATTAGTTTTTGACCCTATTACTTTTACCGTCGTTTAATGGACAGCCACTTCCCCACCAAATAATATTGATAATTATTCATTAAATCTATCTTGTTTAATACAAAAGTTAATTAATATTTATAGGACACCAGTGGCCCAATTGCAGCTTCGCCTGGGTTAAGATTTTATCTAAATCTAGGACTAGTCGATCATATTGTAAAATTATTATTATTATATTATTATTAGTTCTGCCACTCAACACGCAATGCCTCCAGAATTCGGCAGAAAGTGGGGAACGGAGTGTCTTAACACTAGGTTCCCTCTGCCTACCATGCTGTGTGCGGGATACAGCGTGAAGCTGATTTATTATTATTATATATATTAATTATGTTCAATAAAGAGCTTATTCTTACTGTAATGTCTAACATATTTATCATATCTGTTCATAGCTTTAAACTAACAAGAGACCCACTGTGATTGATATTTATATAATTAATTTTATCATCTTTCAAATAATAAAGGTTATTGTGTTTTAATTGCAACATTTAAGTAGATATCAATTAATATTATGCGCCGTTGTGGCACAGCGAAGGTTGCGGGTTTGTTTCCCACTCTGGAAATGAATTATTTTAATTCATTTCCAGAGTAATTCCGCGGTTCTGAGTTTCGCCAGTCGACATCCAAAAAACACCCGAAGATTAGACGGTATGTATGAAAAGGAGTGATTGAACGCTAGATTTCTCTGCCGATCCTATCCTGCTATGTATAAAAAATGTAATGTTTATTTTTATTTCTTTTATTTTTCCTAGGTCTCTGTTACGCAGAATTCGGTGCCAGAGTACCTAAAGCTGGTTCCGCATACGTTTATAGTTATGTGTGCGTCGGAGAGTTCATTGCATTCATTATTGGATGGAATCTCATATTGGAATATATCATTGGTAAGCAATTTATATGTTTGTTTGAAATTAGTGACGATGTATGGCGCTTTGTAGGTAGACCTACTTATAAGTAACTAGCGGCACAAACGCGGCTTCGCCCGCTTATGTGTTTGTCATATTATAGCCAAATTATACAAAATCTTTACATAAATTGTAGCCTATATGTTATTATGATGTATAAGCTATATTATTGTAAAGTTTCATTCAAATCTGTTCATTTGATGTGGATAAAACATGTAAAACAAATAATTATTTTATAGCAAAGAGTATACTGTGTTTTCGTAGTGTATAAAGAAGAAAGATTTACTTAGATTCAAATATTTTGTTTTTATCTAAAAACTCCTGGTTTATAGGACTTAGAGGCATAAGTAAAAGAAAATCTTAATTTATTTATATGCGTGTTACGTACATAAATATAAATAAGTAAATTTAAAATAATATGTAATACATCCTTTTATAGTTGTTATGTTAAAATTATGTAAGCAAAACAACATTTTCCTCAGTTTGATTCAATTGTTTCGACTATTAAAGTTACTTTAAACAGACTATTTCGTGGTACAGTGGCACAGGGAATTTAAATATTTGTTATTTATCATCATGGTTATGGGTTCGATACTTTTCGGGGGAATTAATTATTTCCCCTTTCTGACTCAGCAGTTAGCATACAATGTGTGAATTCGAAAGCGGGCTGAATGTCAGGACTGGAGTGTTTTGATTATCTCTGCGTACCCTGCTAAATGCGGGATACAGCGTGAAGCAGAACAATACTACTATTAAAATTTTAAGATTTCTTTAATGTACAAACAGTCTGTGGACACTTTTCTGATTTTTGGATCATTTGATGTTTACAATTTAATGATTTATTATAATCTTTAAAAAGCTTTATAAATAACTCTTTGGTAACCTTAAAAATAAATAAATAAATAATTCCTTTCAATCATTTTAGGTGCCGCCTCAGTAGTTAAAGCGCTAAGTGAATACCTAGATTCCCTACTAGATAAGGCGATATCAACGCAATTGCAAGAATGGATGCCGATGCATTCGCCACATTTAGCGAAATACCCGGATTTGTTCGCTTTCACTGTTATTATGGTGTTTTCTGGTGAGTTTAGGATAATATATATTTTTATTTTTTTTTATATTTTAGCTTCACGTTGTATCCCGCACACAGCAGGATAGGTAGAAGGAACATAGTGTTAAGCCACTTCGTTCCATACTTTCCCGCTAAATTCTGGAGGCTTTGCGTGTCTTATAATAAACGTTCCTATCAATAATATATATTTTTTATTCCTTTTCAGTGGCATTAGCGTTTGGTGTGAAGGAATCGACAAAATTTAATAATTTCTGCACTGGTGTCAATCTATGTGTAGTTTTATTTGTTATTATATCTGGATCTTTCAAAGGTAACACAAATATTATAATACTATTATTATATTATTTTTAATATATTTTTTCCGAATTTTTATATATATTAAGTATGTAAGTTGGAACATGTTATTACTTTTACACTACAATAATATAAAAGTGTCTAAGTGAATTGTTTTATTTATTTTTTTTTGTTTTAATTACAAAAAAGGATTCGTATCTTAAATTATCTTTTTTATTCTATTTAATAGTCCTTTTTTATATTTCAGCGGATACAAAAAATTGGCGTATACCCGCCTCAGAAGTTCCGCATACTGATACTAAAAATTTTGGGAGTGGTGGGTTCGCACCTTACGGTCTCGCGGGTATTATTAAAGGGGCGGCGGTTTGTTTCTACGGGTTTATAGGTAAGTTTTTTGTTCGCTTCACGTTGTATCCCGCATATAGCATGGAAGTTAGAGGGAACCCAGTTTTAGACATTTTTGAGGCATTGCGTGTTGAGTGGCGGAAGTTAACACCTCGCTTTGTCTTATAATTAATTTCTCGAATGAGAATCGATCCTACAACCAGACTGTGCCACTGCGCCACGACGAGATGGTTATACAATGTAAATAAACATTTTAAATAAACTGTTAAAGCTCCATTTTACTAAAATATACAAGTAATATTTGTAGAATATTTTTTATCTAATCGTTTCTATTAATTTAATTTAATATTTTTAATGATATTAAAGGTTATCGTTGTGTACGTTGACCGGAGCAAGGGCTTTTTTGATTAATTTAATTTAATTAAATAACAACAAGCTAATTAAATTAATAAACTGATTTAATTCTTAGATTATGATCATATAAAAAAATATCGTCTCCATGAAATATTAGTCCAATATATATATCTAAAACAATAAGTAATGTTATAAAGCTGAACACTTTGGTTGAGTGCGCTAATCTCAGAAACTGCTGAATTGAATAGAAGAAATCTTTTATTGTTAGATGATCCATGTATCGCGGAAGGATATATAGGATATATTAAATCGCTTTAATAGTTTCGATGTATCAGACTGTTCCTGCAGTTGTTACTTCTAGCACTAAGAATGTTATGATGTTTCATAAACAACTGTTAGTTGTATTCTTTTGACCATTCGGGCCAAATTGCGGGTAAAATGAAACTATATTAAACACGCACACAAATGAAAAACTATATTAAAAACGCACACAAATGTGTATTAATCACACATAGAAGTTCTCGCATCTTACGTATATGTAGTAAACCTACTGTGAAAACACTGTTTTTACAATTTCTGTACGTTTTAAATAGATTCTGAGGAATATATTTATATGCTGCTTCGTTTTTCTTCTCTGCTTCTGCTTCACGCTGTATCCGGCACATAACAGGATAGGCAGAAGGAACCCGCCCCTGCGCCACAACGGCCTCACTTTCTTCTCAACTGACTTTTAAACTTAAAAATAATTAACCTAAGCTACATTTAAAAACCTCCAAATCAGTAGCTATATATAGCTATGGTGGCATTAATTAATAATTACCGAAAATTGCTTTACGATTTTTCTTACATTATGGAACTATTGTCAGTCAAAGGTACATAACGATTATTCGTGAATGGGGTACCATCTATCTCGTATCTGCTTGATTTTTGGCAAGAGATGAAGAAAATTTTATGCTATTATATTTTGCAGACCACTTAAAAAATATATTATTGAAAAAAAAAATTGTATTTAAGACAATTTAAATACATAGTTAAATTTATTATGTTACAAACGTATTTTTATTTGTTCAAGTGTTTAGAAAAATAGCTGGTTGCGAATTAAGGTATAGATAATGTTAGTTTAAATGTTTTTTTTTTTTTCGTGAGGAAATCCTGTTACGGATACATATAGTGGGACATAGTATAAATGTAAGCTAATCTAATCTAACTTACGTATTTTTTTCAAGGCTTCGACTGTGTAGCGACAGCGGGGGAGGAAGCACGTCGTCCACAAAAAACCATCCCCTTCGCAGTGGTAGCTTCACTTTTAGTGGTTTTCTTGGCGTATTGTGGGGTTTCATCCGTTCTTACTCTTATGTTGCCGTATTATATGCAAGTAAGCAATAAAATTTACTAACACATAAATACAAACAAAAGTTACAACAAACAACGTCGAGTTCCACTACTCAGGAATGGGTTGTCTTAACACTAGGTTCCCAGATTTCCTCTCCCCATTATGTGCAGGATACAGCGTGAAACTAAAAAAAGAAATGTAACTCCTCTCTATGCTCTAATTAATATATGTATTGAGTAGCGGGTACCAAGTGTTGAAATACCACGCCTAACATAACATCAACAACATCACGATTTTCCTTTAGAGTCAAATTTAGAGTAAAATTACTTGGCCATTCTACAATAAAGTCAAAATATATATTTACATATATAGTGCAAGCATTTACAAACTTATCGTTGAGACTTATTTAGAAAATTCTTTCCTAAATGTGGAATAAGACTAAAAAATGTTAAAAATCATCGTTAATACATTCGCTCATTCCATTCAGTCACTCATTCATACATTGACAAGTATAAAGTATAAATAATCGCCGGCGAGAGTAGATCACACCCGCTTCTTCGACGCCCTCGCAGTGTCCTTCTGGATCCCGACGATCCAATTACTGTCGCAAACGCCCAATACACAGGGAGGATTCACTCCTCAGTCTCACGATACACTCTCCGCCGCCATATCTCACGGCGCCTCCTCGCCTCGGCGTGAGTGGGCCCAATGGTCGAAATCCCCCCTAATTAAGGTACGCAGGGCGTTCCCCTGTGATCGCCAACTCTTCGCGTTCATCAAAGCTCGTAATTTTTCTTCAGCGGCGAGCTACTCTCGCCCCTCCCCGCCCGGTGACACTGTCAAGACCAGCCTTGGTCAACAGCAATAAAGTCCATTCGAAAAAAAAAACGGCAAGAGTAGACATGTTGATAAAATGTTCGTATAGACAGAAATAGACACACATATATATAATAAAGAACTGAGTTTACAACATAAATAATATAATCATTTTTTTAATTAATTTTCAGGATGAAAAAGCGCCATTTCCCTACGTATACGACCGGCTAGGATGGACTTGGGCTAAGTACGCGGTCAGTGTTGGAGCTATATGCGCCTTATGTTCCAGGTAATTATACAGTAGCGTCGACGAGTCGTGACCACGCTGAAGCTTGCTGTAGATGGCTGCGCAGATTTTATTTAATATTTTTTTTTACTGTGGATTGTTTTCTTCTCGAGTGTACAATGAGCAAAAGTTCAGAAAGCCTAACTTCAGGGCGGCCACGAATCGTATGTAGTATTTCTTACATTTTTAAAGTATTATTCCGCACTTAGGAAAGAAAAAATATAATACTTATTAAGAAAACGTATAAAATTTTGAACGTAGCGGGACTCGAACCCGCGCCTCTTTGAAAACCGTCCAATGGCTCTGACTAACTACGACTACAATGATGGATGTATGACTTAGTTGGTCAGAGCGCTTGTATGCTGTGTAGTATTTTTATTGCATTTGTATAATTGTTGCAGGAATATAGTGCTAGCATAATTTACTTATACTATATATAGCACTATTTATAAATATCCAAAAAAAAATATTAATGTTATTGTAAATATAAATGAAATTAAAGTTTGTGTAACAAGAGTGAATAATTACAAAAGCTGGATTTTGTATCTGATTTGTTGGTTAGACCGACAATAGTGATATATCACTTCGTTTTCTAAATTCCTTGAAAATGGCTGGCGAAAGGAAAAGAAAAAGAAAAAGAAAAGGTTATATAGAAAAGGTTATATAGGTTCCCTCTACTAGTGTAGTGGAGCTGTAAAGAGTTAATCTATTTTCAATGAGATTTATCCATCAACTTGTTTTTCACCAGTCTTTTAGGCGCAGTGTTTCCTCTCCCACGTATTATATACGCGATGGCTTCAGATGGTCTTCTGTTCAAATTTATGGGTAAAGTACATGAGAAATATCAGACACCATTGGTGGGCACTGTGATGGCTGGACTTTTTACTGGTAGGTTGTAAGTTTTTAAAATTATTTTTAAAGTATTATTTCACACTGATAATAGTAAACATTTTTGAAAAGTAGCAGGACTCGAATTTACGTCTCTTGTTTACCGTCCGAGCGCCCTGACCACTAAGCCATACGTTTTCATCAAGCTACGGCGGAATTATGCACAATTTATTTATGCTTGGGGGCTTTGTAGGAGATTTCTATAAACATTTGCTACACAAAGATTATTGTTAGGACTAATCTTTATGGGTTTTTTGTGAATTTTGTGATGAAATTAACGAATGGGGGATGTATAAATTTAAAAAGATTAGCAAAACCAATAATTATATGAATAAAGAAATGGATAGATTAATAAATGGAATATTGAATATATAAAATATATAATCAGTAAAGAGTAAATAAATATTATAAATGTTCTAAATTGAAGTTTATTTACAATATTTTTATATGTAATAATTATTTTTTAGGTACCTTAGCAATGATCTTTGAGCTGGAACAGTTGATCCACATGATGTCTATAGGAACGCTGTTAGCGTATTCAATGGTGGCTTCATGTGTTTTGTTACTTAGGTTAGTACTAATATATTTAAAAATTGTATTATTATGAAGCCGGTCGTGGCGCAAAAGCACAAAGTGTGACTAAAATCGACTGGTTGTGGGTTCGATCCCCACTCGAGGAAGTGAAATATTTGTACTGGTGTCGAGGCAGAGCGCGGCGTTGAGTTCCTTTAAAATATTTTAAGGCTTAAGCTTCGCGCTGTACGCTTGTGTCGCTAATAGCAGGGTAGGCATAGGGAACCTGGGAACCTGGTATTACGATATTTTGTTTCATTTAAGATACTTTCGTTGCCCACTTCCCTCCAAAAACTGGAGGCATTGCGTGTTACCAGAGCAAATAAACGAAAATATGAAATATTTCATTTAATCGACTGAAAATTGAACCCCCAACTTGTTACGTTTTTGCAACGCGTCACGACAGGCCTGACGCCAAATCTTAAGAATGGTATATTTTGGATTTTTTTTATTGTTGTATATTTTTATTCCTAGGGTGTATTTATTATATTAAAATTTTGTATTTTTTTCAAATAGATACGAGCAATCTCAAAGTGCTCAACGCGCCCCTGAGCCCTTATCATTATCAGTGCGAGGTGTGATAGGACAGCTGATAAACAAAGACAAACACACAACACCCACTAGGCTCAGTGCGGCTCTTGTTGCTGCACTTGTCACTTTGTATGGTATGTCATTCGATGCTTATTGACTTTTTTTAAACTTTGTTTTACTGTTTTTAATATTTAAAGACTATATTATGTTCTGGCCTTGTATATAATTTAATAAGGCGAGAGAAATAAATATCAATTTAATATATAATATACGACTCTGCGGTGAAAAAATTAAAAATCAATCAGCTTCACGCTGTATCCCGCACACAATAGAGTAGGCAGAGGGAACCTAGTGTTAAGACACTTTGTTACTCATTTTTCCGCTAAATTCTGGAGGCATTGCGTGTTGAGTGGCGGAACTCAATGAAGCGTTTTGTCCCGACACCAGAGTGAAGAAATGAAAATATAAATTTAATATTTCATTTTCTCTATTGGGGTTCGATCCCCACAACCAGTGGCGTTTTCAGACACACACTTGTGCCCCTGACTGGCCTCAATCATGAAAAATCATTATCGAGTATTTGGACTTTAAATTATTTTTATTTAAAAATATAATTGTAAAAAATATTTAAATTAATTTATTTTTATTTAAATAGTTTTTACAACTACCCTCTTAAAATAATTTCATAAAAAAATACGAAATTAGAAAATCTCCACGTAAATCGTTGAGATTGCTCTGAGTTTTGTCGTTATATTTCTCATTTTATAATACACCTAATATTATACTCGCGTCCCAAACGCAGTTCCACTCGCTTCATTTTTTTTTATATTATAGCCAAAAAATATATCTTTTTTATAATTTAAAATAAATATAATGGAAACAGAAAGTATGAGCTTCGGCCTTTTAAATTTTATACAGCGTTACATATAAAAAAGTTTCGATAGTTACTTGTGTTACAAAGTACAATGTACAATGTCCGCCATACAACACGCAATATCTCGAACTTAGATGGAAAGTCAAAAACGGAGAAATTGCGATTGGCTAGATTCTCTGTACCTATCCTGCTTGTGCGGGATAATGCGTGAAGTTAAAAAAATATAAATATGTTAGCAAAATTCTTATGTATATGTTATATTACTGTAAAGTTTCATCTAAATCCCATCATTAGTTTTATCGTGAAAGTGGAACTAGTATCCATGATCGCAAACTCACATTTATAATGTTAGAAGAATTAATATTATCAATTTTTTAAAAATATATCTTCTCATTCCACAGGTATATGGTGTCTAATAATGATGCACTGTATAAACACCCACGGCTTAAACATATTAAATGGTGAGACGTCACCCACCATCCTACTTTCAATAAGCGCAGTGCTAGTTGTCGCCACGCTGTACATTATATCTTGTCAACCGGTTTCGGAAAAGAAATTGGTATTTTCTGTAAGTATTTTTAATATTTATTACCCCTTTTTTTAGTTTCAAAATTTATCCCATATAGTAAGCAGGGTAGGTAGGTAGAACCTAGTGTTTATTCTATCCGTTTCCCTCTTTCCGTTCGATTTGATAATATTGTGCAATACGCAATATTTTGAAATCGAACGCACTCCCTCAACGCCGCATGATGTCTTGACCTCCGTCTCTGATCCACAACCACCGTGTTAATAGTTAGGCGCTGTTCTACTGCACTTCGATCGCCTCTATATCTTTATCTTTACATTGTATATAAAAAAAGAAAATAAAGCCTGTTTATCCTTAAATTTATCAAAATATACAAAGGATTGTATTGTGATTTTCACAAACAAATAACTAATATAACGAAGTTATTCAAAAAGAAAATTTACGCATATGTATTATGTACATATGTACGTATAATTTATATACATAAGTATATACAGATTGATATTAGAATCCAGCCTCACCAGAGTTGAGGCCATTCGTAGCGCAAGGGCACGAGCGTGCGCTGTCCGCGGACAGGTGGTTGGTGGCTCTGGTAAGGAAATAAGCGTTGATTTCCTCCACTCAACCGCAGCACTGCCTTCAGAATTCGAAGGAAAGTAAGAATCGGAGGTGTCTTAATGTGAACGGAGTGTCTTAGCACTAGGTTCCTAGGTTCCCTCTGCCTACCCTACAGCGTGAAGCTAAAAGAATCTATACTTACAATAAAATCGTAACTAATTAGTGTATGTACATGGAAGATATATTAGAAAAACTATTACCGGGATCCATGTAATAGAACCCAAAAAACATAGATTTTTAAAATTTTTTGTCTGTACGTTTTGTTTTGTTCACTTTAATCTCAGAAACTTAACAAAAGGCTTAACCGATTTAAATGCAATTTTAACTATTGAGTTCTGGGAAGTTTCATTTAACATTTAGTGTTAGTTTTATTACAATCGGTTCATGAATAAAAAAGTTATATTAATTTAAATGATTTTGTATGACAAAATTCGTCTTTTGACCATTTAAACTGATTGTTATGAGACTAACAATGAAAAAAAGAAAGTGGGGAGGATTGTGGAGTAACATATAGGCTATTTTTTATCCCGGAATTCTTGCGAGAGCGGAATTTACGCGGAAAAATAGCTGCATTTTTTCTGTGCACCTACCGCCTACCTAGATAGACGTGAAACAACTAAATATTTTTCTACTTATTTAAAAAACGTATAAAAATTTGAACGTAGCGGGATTCGAACCCGCGCCTCCTGGAAAACGACCAGGCGCTCTCAACACTAAGCCAGCCATAGGTTCTCATCGAGCTACGTCGAAATTTTTATACGCTTGTTACAACTTATTTATGTTGTTAGTATCTCTGTAGGGAGATTTTTACAAATTTCCGCTACCCANGGAGATGAAATATTTACTTAAATTTATATTTCCATTTCTTCGCTCTGGTGTCGAGGTTAAGCGCGGCGTTGAGTTCTGCCACTCAACACGCAATGCCTCCAGAATTCGGCAGAAAGTGGGGAACGGAGTGTATTAACACTAGGTTCCCTCTGCCTACCCTGCTGTGTGCGGGATACAGCGTGAAGCTGATTTATTTATTTATTTAAATATTCCTATATTTGAAACGGACGAATTCGCGCGGATGCCGCTAGTATTAAAATAAATTGGAGAATAAAATTACGACATCCCATGCTAAAATATTTTAGCATGGGATGTCGTAATTTTTTTTTACTTAAAATTGTTGAAATAATAGCAATAATCGTGTAGTTTACGCGCTCACGCGTAAAGCCGCGAGCGAAACACATTTTTTTAATTTTCTTTTATAACTTTTTGCATATAACTTTAAAATGTTCTTTTTGTGTCGAAAACAATAAATCACTTAACTTAACGTTTAAAGGTCATAGTAAGGCTATTAAGTTAAATATATAAAAAAAAAATCATATGTGTGACCTTAACTTTGATGTATCATTAGTTATTGCCAGGAAGCTGTGTGATATTAAATTTAACCTATTAATAATTTATTTACATTGCCCAATTTTGTAAGACAAGACGCGGCGTTGAGTTACGCCACTCAACACGCAATGTCTTTAAAAATGGGCCGTGCGTTGCGAAAGATGTATGCTAACACTAGGCTTATTATGAATATCGTGCTATATGCGGGATACAGCGTAAAGCTAAAAAATGTAAGTAGTTACTAATATATATTAAAGCTTTATTATATGTGTGTATTAGGTACCGCTAGTGCCGTGGCTGCCGGGCCTCAGCATTCTCATCAATGTGTATTTAATGCTCAACCTGGACTACATGACCTGGCTGCGTTTCGCTGTTTGGATAGCTGCTGGTGAGTTTTTTATTGTTTTAAAACACGACTGGTCTGTATGTAGTGTTCAGTTTTAAAGTAAAAAAAATATTATATAATATTATATTTGAGGCCGTCGTGGCGCACAAGCGTGTGCGGTGTGACTGTAAACACGACAGATTGTGGGTTCCATTCCTACTCGAGGGAATATTATTTAAAACTTTCATTTTCTTCGCTCTGTTGTCGAGGCAATGAATTCGGAAAATGAGGAACGGGTTGTCTTGACTATAGGTTCCTTTGCCTATCCTCCTGTGTGCGGTGATACAGCGTGAAGCTAAAGAAACACTACAGACATTTGGTCAGCGTTCTTTTCATAATTTTGATATTGTATTACAATACTTTATAAATCTAAATAATCACTCTAAAACTAGATTTTTTTACTATAAGTAATATACAGAGTGTTTTTGTCATCACCGCTTTAAATGAAACCACAGTTTTAACTACTCTATAAAAACAAAATTTTTACTCTATAAAAACTTTGTTTTAATATAATTAAAAGAAAAGTAATTTTTTCAAAGAAATAATTAATAAAATTATCGTTGTAAAATAAAACGCCATTTGTCAAGAATGACGTCCACAGACACAAACCTATCAAAGCGACCACCAAACACCGCACACGCCTCATTCACGAAATCGAGTCGTAGTGATGGCGGCGATGTTGAAATGCAATAGAAAGAAATATCCCTTTCTCGTTCTAGTTAGTTTTTTGAGAATGACAAGCAGCAGATCGGCAACGCTTAGCAGTATTTTTGTAGTAGTCACCTACTACTACAAAAATACGAATTTACGATATCGGTCTATCTATCTATTCGTAACTGCGTCACTCGTAATACAGTATGGATAATTTACCGCTCTAACGCCATTTTAACCCTCAGTACTACAAAGTGGTAACTTTGTTATTGTTTATTCGAAGGTAAAAAAAGGTATAATAAATAAATAAATCAGCTTCACGCTGTATCCCGCATACAACAGGGTATGCAGAGGGAACCTAGAGTTAAGACACTTCGTTCCCTACTGTCCGCTGAATTCTGGAGGCATTGTGTGTCGAGTAGCGGAACTCGCTGCACTTTGACTCGACACCAGAGCGAAGAAATGAAAATATTAAATGTTTCATTTCCTCGAGTGGGGGTCGAACCCGCAACCAGTTATGTTTACTTGTGCCCTGCGCTGCGGTTAAATAATATGCATTATATACATTGAATAAATAATATTTTGAATTTTACAATTTACGAAATAAATACCGAATAACTAGTCAATAGGGTCAGGGACATAGAAGTAGATCCAATTGTACAAATATATATTTTTTTATTTTATTCGTAATTATATTAGTGCTTTAAATAAAAATTTGCATTCTGTGTTAGAAAAAGTAAAAGATAACCTGGATATATTAAATAAATATATTTATAGGTTCATGTAACGTTATTTAAAAAATAAATACATGTTATTTGGTTTTCAATTTGAGTTTTACTTTAATTACTTTTATAACAAAGAATAAATTAATCGTATACAATCATTCATATTCTTCCAATACACTAAATACATGTGGAAACAAATAGTCCGATATATGCTCGCCCCATACATAGTCCAAGTGATTCATAGATTCTCTTTTAATAAGAATGTAGTTTTTAACGTTTGGTAAAGACATTCTCAAAGTGGCCACATCTGCCAATAGAGATATCTTGTCGTTCTTCCCGGCTATTAAAACCAATGGCATTGTCACTTTGGTTAAATTATAATCTGGTGGCATCAAAGTACCGTAGAGCTCCATATTTTTACTAGGCCCGTAATCGTATTTTGAAAAACTTCGACGACGTGACAGTTGTGCAAAGTGATATAAATTTTTCCTTGAAGTACTTGAAGGGAAATGCTCCATAGTAACGTCAAAGAATTCTGGTCCAAACTCCTCAGGGTCCCAACCGAACACAGGAAATAGTAAGCCGAATGCACAAATAATGTATCTAAAAGGCATTTCTCTGCACACTAAGTTAGCCAGTTTTCCAGTAGGCGTTACGTCTCCAAAAAGCTCATTTTCACCAACTGCCTTCGCTTTTGCGTTTATTATCGGCGCCAAATCTATCACAATTGATAAAAGCGATGTAACATGGCTTAAAAAACAAATAGGCGCTAGCGCCATAGCCACATTAATTTTATCATTATATTCAGGCCTCGTAGCCCCCAATATGTAAAACACAGTGTTACCTTGCGAGTGGCCGATTACATTTAACTTTGGAGCACCAGTTAGCTTTAAAATCGTATCAATAAACATCGCGAGGTCAAAATATCCGTGTTCGTGGAAACTAAAATCCCAAAACGCAGCATCTTTGTCTGGATCAAGTGTAACGTGACGTCTAGAATATCTATTTCCGCGGACGTTACCATACCAAACGTCATATCCTTTCTTGGCTGCCGTGATGCCGAATGAGTTTTCTCCTCTCAGCAACCAGGAGTCGCTAGTATCTGTCACTGCGTGAATAATTAATACTGGAAGCCCTCGAGTCCCGGGAATGTGAAACATTCCTAAGATATACCCGTCTTCAGTAACTGCATCATGTTGGTCAGCTTTATAGCCATATTTTGCGGCCAGTTCAATAAAATTGGGCGCCGGATCTCTTGTAAATAGGCTGAAATTTTTAGCAAATATTTTAGTTTGAATAATAATTAGATATATCAGAAAGAAACGTGGCACTGTCATAATGACGGCGTTATACTGTTTTGATATGGAAATATATCAATCGATTTTAAATTCACATGTACTTGGGTTCCTTTAATGTGTTTTGTTGAGGTGAAACCTGTTTAGAATATATATCGCCTAACGTGAACTCGTTTGTTAGAAAAAAAACTTTAAATTAACTTATTCTTGCTAACACCAAAGGTACTCAACGCTCAAAGGTCGAAACAATAATAACTGGGAAGGACAAATTTAAGCCACGCAATATTAAAAATTACCAAGAAAAAAAGAATGTAAAAAATATTATTAGACATCCATATTTTAAATATACTAATTTAGTATTGTAATTAATTTATCGGAACCATTTAATACGTTCATTATATATGCATAAGTTTTATGTTCATAGGCAAGCATGCGGGGAGGTGGACAAATTGATAACCCTCATTCCACTAATAATTTTTTATTATATGATTGCAGCACAAAAGGGCGTAGCAAGCATTTCCTTATTAGGTCTGGGTCAAACTTTTGTTTGCGTATTAGAAATATTTACTTCTACTGGTACTTGGCCTTCGTGTGAAACAATGTGTTAATATGTCGTACAATATCAATATTAGCTTTATTAAGATTATCAGATTGTTATACTAGGGCTTCACGCGCTTGAACAACATCTATATCTATTTTAATTATCTCCTTATAATATAATGGTAAATTATCGTTTAATATATATTTATTATAACATTTTTTCTTAAATATCTTCCATATTTTAGAAAGAATGTTTCTGGAGGCATTAAATATTGTAATAGAACCCAAAACAATGATTTTAATTTTTTTTCGTCTGCTTCTCGTCTTGTCTGTGCGCTTAACGTACCAAGAGAAAATCTTGTTTAAATTTCTTAACATGGGTAATTGGGTAACAATTTAAATTTATGAACACCATGATTTTTATATAATAAATTATGATAACTCAATGCAGAGTCAGTAGACTTAATAAATTGTCAGTTTTTGCAAAGGCTTATACTTTATTTTTTATTTTTTTAGCATCACGCTGTATCCCGCACATAGCAGAACAGGCAGAGGATACCTATTGTTAATTCACTCCGTTCCTTATTTTTCGCCTAATTCTAGAGGCATTGCGTGTCGAGTGGCGGAACTCAACGCCGCGATTTGTCTCGACACCAGAGCGAAGAAAATATTAACTATTTCGTTTCCTCGAGTGGGAATCACAACCTGTTCGTTGCGTTTATAGTCACACTTTGTGCCCCTGCGCCATGGCCTTATATACTTAAATTTAATTGTTGTTTATATATTTACATTTTATTGGAAAAGATCTTAAATAATATACCGTAAAACATATACTGTTTATTGATATAGTTATGGTACACTGTAACTTCTTATAATCTTACATTGGTTGCTTGAAGAAACTATTAGGTTGCTCCTAATGCTTCAAATATGTGAGGAAACAAATAATCCTTCATATCTCTACCCCATATGAAGTCTAAATGATTCATTGTGTCTCTTTTTATTAGGATATATTTTTCTACATTAGGTAATTCCTCCCGCAGGGTAGCTACGTCAGACAAAACAGCTAGCTTATCGTTTTTTCCTGCTATTAAAATTACAGGCATAGTAACTTTCTTTACATTATAATCTGGGGGCATAATGGAATTATAAACCTTCATATTTTTTTCTGGACCATAATCATATCTAGAAAAACTTCGTCGACGTGACACTTGACTGTAATGATATAAATTCTTTCTCGTAGAGCTCGATGGAAAATATTTAGTAACTAAACTGTAAAATTGGAGGCCATATTGTGCTAAATCAAACCCTGTCATGGGCATAACCGTCCCAAGCCAGCAAAATGGATATCCAGTTATAATATTGTTACATATTATGTCCTCTAGTTTGCCTGATATGGAAACGTCGCCGAAAACCTCATTTATGCCGAAAGCCTCTACAACGGCATTAACTTCTGGGGCTACCTTTATTAAAAGAGATAAGGGCGGTGGTATGTGAGTCAAGTAACAAATAGGCGCCAGCGCTATCATTAAGTTTACTTTTTCGTTATATTCCGGCCTTGATGACCCTAAAACGTAAAATATAGCGTTGCCTTGAGAATAACCTATTGCATTCACTTTTGGTGCACCAGTTTTTGATAGAACTGTATCAATCATGACGCTCAAATCATAATAGCCATGCTCATGAAAGCTGAAGTCCCAGAAAGTAGAATCTTTATCAGGATCAAGGGTAACGTGACGTCTAGAATATTTATTACCACGAACGTTTCCAAACCACAAGTCATATTGAAATTTGGCTAAGGTAATGCCGAGCGAAGATTTTCCTCTTAACAACCACGTGTCACTTGTATCACTTATACCATGCATAATGAAAATAGGAATTCCATGTCTTCCAGGTATATGGAAGAGCCTAAGGATGTAGCCATCTTCAGTAACCACTTCATATTCTTCAGTTTTATAGTTATATTTTGCCGCTATCTCTGTAAAGTTCAGTACTGGACGATCTATTAGCTTCATTTTCTCCGCGCAGATTTTTTTCTGTATTATAATTACGAATATTACGAATACTTTAAACAGTCTCATAGTGACAAATCTGAGCTACTATTAAGTGCACAAGTGGTTTAATTGATTTTAAATGAACATTTTTGAGGGTAATGATTTCGGATTCCTTTAATGTTTTTAGAGTTCAGTCGATTTGAATAAAAAACCACAGTAGATATGTAATTGAATAAAAAAAACTAATCTGAATCAAATGAATATTACCAATTAACATCATGTGTCATACATAAATTGTATGATAAATGCTATGTAATAAAATAAATAAAATAAATCAGCTTCACGCTGTATCCCGCACACAGCAGGGTAGGCAGAGGGAACCTAGTGTTAAGACACTCCGTTCCCCACTTTCTGCCGAATTCTGGAGGCATTGCGTGTTGAGGGGCAGAACTCAACGCCGCGCTTAACCTCGACACCAGAGCGAAGAAATGGAAATATAAATTTAAGTAAATATTTCAATCTCCTCGAGTGGGGATCGAACCCACAACCAGTCGATTTTGCAGTCACACCTCGTGCCGCTGCGCCACGACCGGCCTCATGCTATGTAATAAAATAAAATTATATAATTATTATACGAGAATAAGGGGAAATATATAAAGATTATTATTATTTACGTATTTGCATATAATTGACTTTATTTATACATAGTTGTAAGTTTATTCGTATCAGTAATGATTTATTTTATTATATTTTAAGTTTCTCTAAGTAAAATTTGCATTGAGACGTTGTCTTCCTTTTCCTCATTACAACTAATCCGTAATGTTTCAAAGATTGTCTGGTAGAGATTGCTTGAAGCAATAAGACCGCCTATGTATACGTGTTTTCCTTTTTTTTATTTGTTTTTCATTTTATATACATATTTCTTCATTTTATGTTTGCAATAAAGTCTATTCTATTCTTTAATTATCATAGGTATCATAAGAAACTAGTTTTAAAGAAAATAGTTGTGTGACTATTATTAGATTATCTATCCAACTAACTGAATTCCTAAATAGTTTTGATAACGGACTAAATTATAATTTATCAACTTTTGAATACTTGAACTCTATGAAGTTTCGTTTTATTCCATCATGTGCAACTGTTACTTATACAAAAACATTGTACATTTATATGAATATTTTATTTGATGTTTACAAAAATATTATTTTATCTGATTTTAATGTAAAACATACGTAAATTAAAAACCATTGTATATTCGTAACAATCTGAAAATGTATGGAAATAAATAAAGTTGCATTCTTCTACCCCAAATATCGTCCACATGATTGAACTGTTGACGAGGATTCACAAGGTAGTATACAACGTTTGGCAGCTGTTCCCTTAAGAGAGTCACGTCTGCGAGAGTAGATATGTGATCATTGCGGGCGGCCAGCAAAGCATTTGGAAAAGTTACTTTGCTTAAGTCATATGGGGGTGGAACTGAGGAGTTATAGATGAATTGATTTCTGTCACCATAATCGTAAGGTGCGAAAATTTTTGTGTGTCCTATCTGAAGATAATGGAGCAAAGACTGCGCTGAAGTTCCACTTGGTATATATTTGGCAACTTTCCTGTAAAACGATGGTTCTAATTCTTCCAAATCAAATCCCGAGAATACGCTAATCAAACCTATTGCGCATACTTTGTATCCTATAGTTGGTTGTGTACATATAAAACGTAATATTTTTGTAATTTGAGACTTATCTCCTAAAACTTCGTGGATTTTAAATGCAAGAAAGAAATCTTTTAAAGCATGTCTTATCTTTATGAATGTTGAGAAAGGGGTGGGAGCGTGGTGGATGTAGCACACAGGGGCCAGAGATATCAATATATTTATTTTAGAATTATATTCCGATCTGCTTGATCCCATGACATAGAATGCTGTGGTGCCTTGAGAGTGGGCGATGACAGTTATACTTGAAGCACTTGTTTGGTTTAATATTTTATCTAAAATGGCGGGATAGTCATAATATCCTATTTCATTGAAACTGAAATCCCAAAACTTTGTATCCACATCAGGATTCAAGGTGACATGACGACGCGAGTATATATTGCCCCTTGTGTTTCCAAACCAAACGTCGTATCCGCTATTCGCTAAAGTAATTCCTAGAGAATTTTCACCTCGTAGTAGCCAGGTGTCAGATGAGTCTATGATTCCATGCACTAGGAGAACCGGAGGACTCCTACCTTTTATATGGAAAAGGGTTAATATGTAACCATCTTCTGTAATAACTTCATGCTCTTCAGCCTTATACCCATATTTGCTGGCGAGTCTGGTAAAGCTCCATCTGCCACTCCCTGGAAATTCAAAGTCCACTGAATCCAAAAAATCTATAGGTTCACTCTTGCTATGCCCGCATATAACAGCTATTGTAAGACAAGTAAATGCTTGCGAGAACATTTTTCTTAAGCGTAAGATCTTAGAAGACGTGCAAACAGGTAACTAGGTCTGCATCATTAAACGTTTTGATTGCAATAATACTGTAGTACCGTTAAATATAATTGCTCCGATCACATTGACAATGCGTATGTAAAATACGTAAATATATTATTTTATTTTATATTATAATTTTAATTAAAAGTTAATATCTCCCTCCGTGTAGTCAATTAATATTATCGAAGGGTTCTTTTTTTAATAAGCGATGGGAAAGTAAATAAGAGCGACACCACAAAGTACTTTTTAGTTTTTTTCTGTGAATAATTATTATAACATATTTTGTGGATAATGTAATTTGAAAAATGTCTATCGTTAAATGACATGGGCATTGTTATTTTTGTACATAATGTGTTTGTCACGTTGTTCCCATCTATCTTTATATCTGTATCTTCAATATATTCGACGGAAATTTTGTATTTTTTATATTATATTATACGAGGCCCGCCGAGGCGCAGGGGCACAAATGTGTGACTGTAAACGCATCTGGTTGTGGGTTCGATCCGATCGATCGAGTCGAGACAAAGTGCGGCGTTGAATTTCGCCACTCAATACGCCATACCTCCAGGATTGGGCGGAAAGTCGGGAATAGAGTCTCTTAACACTAGGTTCCCTTTGCCTATTCTGCTGTGTGCGGTATTCAGTGTAAAGCTGTTTAATTTGATTAATTAATCAATTGATTATATTATACAAGTTTTTTCCTGCTGCTTCGTCGCCGTGGCCAAATGGAAATAAGAGTTCTGTATGACACACAATATATTTATTTCAAGTACCCGAGGTGGCAGTGTTACTTTAGGTATATTGGGATGCATCAAAACTATTAACCCTATAGCCATTTTATATCGCCCGCTATGTTCAAATTTTTATACGTTTTCTTAATAAGCAGTATTTTTTTTAAATTTTTGTTTTAGCTTCTACCTGTATCCCGCACATAGCAGGGTAGGCAAAAGAAACCTAGGTACCTAGCCCGCCCCCGTTACCCACTCTCCGACTTTCCGGTGAATGCTCGAAGAATTGCCTGTTGAGTGACGGATTCAATATTTCATTCTACCGAGTGGAAACCCACAAGCGTCACGTAAATAGCTTGCGCCACTGTGCAACAACTATTAAATTATTTAAAAGAGTATTTACTAATTTCCATAATGGCGTCGCCATTTAACTTCATTTAGTTAATTATTTATTCATTTATCTTAACCGCGTTACATTAAGTGCCTACTTGTACATGCAACAGGAAGATTGTTATTTAATATTGTTCATAAATACGAGGAGACATCTTTCAAGTACTTTAGGATGTCGATTGTAGGATTTGACTTTTTGTATGATTGCGTTGAAAAGGATTTGCAACCTACAGGTGCTGTAGCATACCGCGTGTCGCCTCGCGGTGACGTGAGATACAAGATCTTGCGCACGGTGTATGGCGGCGCGCGCGAACATATTAATTCCTAAAATGATCCGCGAAGCTATTGAAATACTAAAACATCCTAATATCAAAACAGAGGACATTCGAAACTTTCTACCACCTGGGACCCACTTATAAAATATTTGAAGTCTCCAACCCATACCAGAGGGAAAGATACAATCAATTCATTCTGCAGGAATCCAGGACAGCACGCGCGGCAATAAAGAAATCGTTGGCGGTAGTTTGATATAATAATTATATTAATTGACAAACGAATGCCACCTCAGTCTACTCGTGACCACGAACTACTTACTGCAAAGTATTGGAAACGTCGGGTTTCCAAAAATGTATAATACTAAATATATATACCTGTAAATTTCCAATTTTTTTTCTTTGTTTGTACTGTAAGTTGTCACTTCTTGCTAAATTTCATATAAAATACAAAAAAAAATTATTATAAACGCCCAAATCTTTTGGCTGTATTGACTTGAAGTATTTTTGTTTTCTGTTCCAATTTATATAATTTCATATTGATACGAAGACGCCGGTCTTGACAAAGGGGTATACAGAGGGACAGCCAGACGGAACGCAAAGTGATCCTATATGGGTTTCGTTATTTTCTTTTGAGATACTTTCGTGTAAACCCTTAAAGCTATTATAACTACAGTTTTGGAAGCACAATTAAATAAGTAAGTTGTGGGAAAACAATCCATTCATTTGCATAATAATTTAACTTAGGGCTTATCTTTAATTGTATCAACACACTGCAACTTTTCAAGGCCCGTCTACTTTTAAAGGTTTATTAAATGTTAAAATAAAAAAGTTTTAAAATTTTATTTTACAGATTAAGTTTTTTTTTAATATTACTTAAAGCCTTGTGGAGTTATGCTTAATATTTTAATTTTTTAGGGATCCGTATCCCAAATGGAAAAAAACGGAACCCTTATTATATATGTATATAGGAGCACTTTGTTGACCATATGTATGTCTGTCAAGACCATTTATCTCGACATCGCGGTAGGTATCAAGCTGTAATTGATATCCAATATTCAGATCTAGGGTCCCTTGAGGTACAGAATAATTGCAAGCTTCTAAATCGAAATATTACGGGCATTTATGCATCGTTTTTGCTGTATTTTGCATAAAAGTCGCTGCGTAATAAAAACCTATGGGGTAGTGGTGTTGGTGGTGGTATTTTTATTTCTGTGCTCTGACAAAACAACAAGACAAAACGCGGCACTGTATTTCGCCTCTCAATGAGCAATTTTGAAAACTGAGTGGAATCTGAGGAACGAAGTGACTTTATACTAAGTTTCCTCTCTTTCGCATTATATGTATTAGCAAGGCGAAAAATATGTAAAAATAAAAATGACAATGAACTCGCGATTAAATGTTTAATTGTCATTATTTAATTGAATACGCGGTATTTGAATATTGGAACAGTACTCGTATAATAAATTAGCCTTCGTTATCTACAAACATTGGTAAAACTGACTGATATTTTTTTTCTGCCTTCTTAACTGATGAATGAAATGAATAAAAAATATAATTTTGTTTTAATTTACTTCATTTATTTTTTGTTTGTACCGTTTTTAATATATTTATTAACTTTAGGCATCTCCCAAGACATACAAAACGTCTTCTGCAGACTGGTACTATAATTTTTTTCCACTTTCCGACTATTGAAAATAATTGAAGTATAATGAAGACTCTTCAATTACTCTAATGAAGTACTCGTAGTGTTAATATATAAAATAAAAAAATAATTAAATATTCTTCTTTGTACACACACACACACGCACACGCACACGCACACGCACACGCACACGCACACGCACACACACACACACACACATATATATATACTGCTTGAACTATACGAATGCTTATTAAATATATTTTGTGAAATTGTTTTCAGTTTTTAATATTATAGGATTGGTAAGAAAATATAAGCCTAAATGATTATAATAATCCGAAAAAGAATAATAAGTAGACAAAATTGTTATTATTAGAAAAAATATCTAACTAATTTAAATGAACAAACTATTTAATAAGTAAACGTAACCAAAGTAAAATAAAACCAGCTATTATACATTATCAATATTATCAAAGTAAAATAAATATTTAAAAATATTAAAATTAAATGTTTTTGCAAGTGCATGTGGTTATTTACATAATACTCAAATACAATAAAAAATAATTTTATATTTTTTGTCTCTGTCTGTCTGTCTTTCTATTTCCCCGAGCTAATGTCCAGAACAACTGAACTGATTTTTATTAGACTTTCAGTGATCAATTTTACTCATTTACCCGGGAAAATCTTTTTACATATTTTCCTTGCGTACATAGATACTATATGAAATAACTAAACTGCTTTCTACATTAAATTCGATAATTTTTGCGAGCAATTAAAATCCCAAAAACTAAAACTACGATTTATTAAGTGTATAACAATGGTATAAACGAAACGTATTTTAATATCTTAGTATATATCGAGAATATTACAAATATGAGAAAAAAAGTAACCTATGTTCATCTGAAGACCCTCAAGTATCTCTATATGAGTATTTTATCACAACTGAATTACGGTTCGGCCCTGATTGCGTAAAAGACAAACAGACAGACAGAGTTACTTTCGAATTTATAATATAGATACGGATATACATAAATTAACATAGGTATTTTGTAAGAAAAAAAGAAAAGAAAACAATTAAAATTTACGTATAGTGTTAAATAATAGTCTTCCAACCTTTTTTTAATATTTAATATAGTAATCTTGTTTGACTGTTAAGGATAAGGAATTCCACAAAGATTTGATAGAAAAGAAATTTGTATAAAAGGAAGAAGAGTAACAATATAAAATTAATTAATAGATAAATAAGCTACATATAGTAGTATCTATCTTTCGTTAAAATACCCAATTTTCGTTATATAAGCTCAATTTTTTTATATTTACTTCAAAATGATTTTTGAAATGGCGTTACCCATTGCCAGACACTTAGCACGGTTTTAACCCCCTGCCAGATACACGCCTAGACCCTAATGAAATATAAGCACCTACGATAACTATAGAAGCAAATATTCGTTTTTTTCACATTAGTTGCTAAAATTATTTATAAATTATTCTTATTGTTGCTAGACGAAGGTCCCCGATATGTAGCAGTGCAGTAGTCGTACTGTAGGCCGAGCTCAAAACCTGATTGTAAAGGATTAAACAAAAATAAATAAATCAACTTCACGCTGTATCCCGCACACAGCGGAGTAGGCAAAGGGAAACTACTTTTAAGACGATCCGTTCCACACTTTCCGCCGAATTCTGGAGGCGTTGAGTGTTGAATGGCGGAACTAATGTCGCGGTAAAGGATTAAAAGTGTTGTTATTATTAAAGGTATCTAAATATAAAATAAATATATTATAGGTCGAACATAAAAAATAAATATTAGGCTGGTTAAATATTTTATTGGATTCACCACCGAATAGGTAAACTTTTTTTCTTATTTCTAAATTCAATACAATTCTAAAGTAAATGTAGAGTGAAATTAAGAAAATATTGCAAATGACAAAAGAATTTATGTAATTTACATTATGTATAATACATAAATAAAATATGTCGTAAAACTTATAATGTTAAATATTTTTTATTTCACTTGCAATATATTTTTTCATTAGATCTAATATATTTTTCTAACACTTTAAATATATAGGGATATAAATATAAATTCATTTTTCTACCCCATACGAAGTCTGCGTGATTCATCAAATGATGAGGTACTATCACATCGTAAACGACATTAGGCAACTGTTCCCTCAGTAAAGCGACGTCTTCTATAGATGATAAATAGTCGTTTCTACCAGTATACAAAGCGACGGGCATCGTTACTTTCTTCAAGTCATACCGAGGTGGACTCGACGAGTTATACATAAGCAAATTTTTTTCCCTTCCATAGTCGTATCTCGCGAATGTTTTGTTTCTTGCATTTTGTAAATATTGCAGCAAAATTTTTGCAGAGGTTCCCGTTAAAGCATGCTCGATGGCTACGGGGTAGAAACTCGGTTCTAATTCTTGATGGTCAAACCCACATGTAGGAAAGGTAAAGCCTAATGCGCATATTGCGTAGCCAATTACCGGTATTTCACAAATAGTTTTAAAGAAACGGGTAGCAATGTTCTTATCACCAAATACCTCATATACGCCAAGACTTTGAGACAAAACTTCAAACAAATCTGTCATAGTTATTAGGAGGGACACTAAAACACTGTGATGTAAATAGCATATTGGTGCCAGAGCAATTAGCACGTTGATCTTGGAGTTGTATTCACTTCTGGTGGAGCCGAGCACATAATAAATAGTATTCCCCATTGAGTGGCCGATGGCTGTTACATTTGAAGCTTTGGTTTCGTTTAACACTTTGTCAAGTATAGCTGGGAGATCGTAATATCCTACTTCATGGTACCCGTAGTCCCAATATTTGACGTCTTTTTCGGGGTCCAAATAAACATGCCTCCGTGAATATCTATTGCCTCTCAGGTTTCCAAGCCAGACGTCGTGGCCTTCGTTGGCCAGAGTGATGCTGAGAGAATTCTCTCCTCTTATCAAATATGTGTCCGAGGAGTCTAAAATGCCATGTGTTAACAAAATAGGATATGGGCTTTTCCCAGGAAGTCGGTACAAAGTCAATATATAATTATCTTCAGTGACAATCTTGTATTTCATAGGTGGGTGACCATATTTAGTCGCCAGATCGACGAAATTTAATGTTGCGTCCTCGGGAAGTAGTTCCGAAATAGATAATATAGAAGATACATAACAAGACTGTAATACTACAGTGCTAATCGTAACGACCAATCCACCTAACATATTGTGAGTCGATAATAGTTATAAAATATGGATACCTTTATAACCATATATGCTTTTTTTGCTTTTTGCACACTCCTCGCTTGTTTTATTGTGCGATTTTAAGCTGCGAACAATGTAAAGTTCAGTATCGGACGATTTGGGACGAATAGCTTGATTTACTCCGCGGTTTCTATACTATACTTATGAATATTACGATAAATTCGAACAGTTACTAAAGAGCATTAATCGATTTAATTAATTTTAAATGAACATTTTTTAAGGTAATTATTTCGGATTCATTAATGTTTTTAGGGTTCAGTCGAATTGAATGAAAATCCACAGTGAATGCGTAATTTAAAAAAAAATGATAAGCTCAGAAACAAATTGCAGAGCACATATTTTCAAAGTAATGTTGTAGTATATATACTAATGTGATAATCTGGGGAAAAATATGAGAGTGATTTTAAGTAAGTTTTGTAAGGGACGGTCATACAATAATTAAATTATTGTGTTGCCTGGAGATTAAATATTTACTTCAATGTATATTTCCATTTCTTCGCTCTGGTGTCGAGGACAAGCGCGGCGTTGAGTTCTGCCACTCAACACGCAATGCTTCCAGAGTTCGCCAGAAGTGAGGAACGGAGTGTCTTAACACTAGGTTCCCTCTGCCTACCCTGCAGTGTGCGGGATACAGCGTGAAGCTGATTTATTTATTTTATTAGTTAGTTATTAGATACTCACTCTCCTAAGACTGTCGTGTTGAGAACACGACAACATTATAATTTAAAAAACATGTCCATACATTGCAAACTAAAGTTTCAATCAATTCGATAAAACAATTATTATTTGTTTTTAGGTTGTGGATATAAGATTTGTTTTCAAATAGCTTTTACTTATTTTTTTGTTTTTATTTAACATTATTGTTTGTTGTTGTTAGAAAGACCATTTTAGGAATGGATATTATAATAAAATATTAACTAAAAAAAACTTTTTTAAAAACTAATTTTTATTCAAATGTTCAGTTGTACTAAAATGAAAATAATAATAGTAAAATATTATTTTCATTTCCTAGCGACAAGATATCATATACATAATGCCATCTACAAGGAAGAGTCCCACTCTTTCTCCTAATCGCTTTCAAGTTACAGTACAAGTACTCAATATTTCGCCAGTGTAGTGGTATTGTCGTTACGCAATCATATTATGAATTTTTGAAACATATCTAGAAAATCTCAGCGTTTTTAGAAACAAACGTCACGTTATTTACATTTTATATTATATTAGCATTTTTAAATATTCAAAATTACAATGTTATATGTGACGTCTTTGCTTGTGGTGGTATAATAATAACGCAGAAATTATTACCGATGCACATTTCTAAGACAACTGTATATAACATTTATGTTGTGAGTCGTTAACAGAAAAGCCAACATCAAAATAAATTATTAAATCAAAAAAAAATAAATCAGCTTCACGCTGTATCCCGCACACAGCAGGGTAGGCACAGGGAACCTAGTGTTAAGACACTCTGTTCCCCATTTTCTGCCGAATTCTGGAGGCATTGCGTGTTGAGTGGCAGAACTCAACGCCGCACGTAGCCTCGACACCAGAGCGAAGAAATGGAAATATAAATTTAAGTAAATATTTCATCTCCTCGAGTGGGGATCGAACCCACAACCAGTCGATTTTAAGTCACACTTCGTGCCGCTGCGCCACGACTGGCCTCAACTTGTCTTGTGCAATGTTTTATTAATGTATTGTATTTTATTAATCAGTAATGTTTTATTAATTCTTATTTGGAATCTGGATGCGTGATTGTTTTACTGAATTCTATAATATTATAATCACTACAATAAAAAAATGAACTGAAACCGAAATAGGTGTTTATCTTTTTTTGTTAATTATACATAATTTAAAATAAGATAATAAAATAATCATTATTTTATGTAGAAAAGCACACAACACAATGAGTCACACCAATATATCAAAATTTTCCTATAACAATTGCGGCCTTTATTGCACGTACTCGTGCAGATATTAATAGTTTTTGTTTCATCGAAATCGGGCCAGGATTACCAAAGTAACAACGTTGCAAAGTTTCACCGCTTTTTAAAATTTGCATTCCGTCGAGTCGCCACCTGACGTCATGCAGTAGTGGAATTGTAACGAAACCGCGAGAGCACAACGAGCCGAAGTATGGAAGCGCCTATTGGCCAGACGCGACATGACGTCACACACTTAACCGCGGACGTCGTACTTTAATGTTTAATATCTCAGTCATTTTTGGAGATAGGAAAAAAATAAAAACAGAGTCTTTTTGCTCTTCTTCTTTGTTCTTTTTTTTTAGATATGCTGAAAACAAAAACGTTGCTGTGACTCTTTATCTAGACATGTTGTACTCTTGTGCATCGAATCGTGAAAGGTTAGAGAGTAGAATGAACCCAGCCCCAATCTCCCCGCACTCTGCTTTACTTCTTTATAGATTACATTATACGGCTATCAATTTTTTTTATGTTTGCATTCTAATTATCACCAATTTTTTTGGTATGTTGTTTTAATATAATTAATTATAAAGGATTCTACTTACATTGTATAGATCAAAGTAGTTGACCATCATATACAATTAAATCTTTACTATGCCATAAATGCCAAAACTGCTGCGCAATCGCAATTCCAGGTACAATAATAACATAAATAAGAGAATATAAACAATTATATATTGAAATTTAACATATTAATTAATTTATGCGGAATAAATAATTTTACATAACTATAAATAAGTGTTTAAGTCAGTATTTAATTACACTGCATATAAGGAAACTGAATAAAATAAACCTACACTCATTTCGTATGTCGCTGTCAGCGTCAGTTATGAGTTCGATTATTTTATAGGAATAGAAGAAAAATACCCGAGAAGGAGGTTGAACAGTAAAAAAAAAATAATGTTACACAATAGCAGAATGCATGTTAAAAAGAGATCCAGTTAAAATACTGCTTTCATCTATAAAATAAGAACAATATTTGGTTTAATATAGATACATATAAGTGGGTTAGTAATAAGTAAAATTGTACAAGTATGTTAGCTGATAGTAAAATTTTGTAATTTATTAAAATATTTAAATAAAAAGTTAATGAGGGAGAGAGGATGCCTTAAGTCCCTTATACGCCTTCCTTATACCTTATATGCCTTCTATCGTACATGCCCTTGCCACATACAACCTTTTGACCAAAAGGTTGTATGTGGCAATGGCAACTTTCGCTAAGACCACATTCACACAGTAAGTGGTGCCCGACTCTAACACTACTAACCTAGTATTTTATCATGCAAATAAAATTATAGTGTCGAAAATCTTTTTATATAATTTGCTATAGAAGTTTTTTCATAAAATCCAATATATTTTTCTAACACTTTAAATATATAGGGATATAAATATACATTCATTGTTCTACCCCATACGAAGTCTGCGTGATTCATCTGTTGATAAGGTAATATGATATCGTAAACAACGTTAGGCAACTGTTCTCTTAGCAAAGCTACGTCTTCTATAGATGATAAATGATCGTTTCTACTAGTATATAAAGCGATGGGCATCGTTACTTTCTTCAAGTCATATGTAGGTGGAGTCGACGAGTTATACACAAACAAATTTTTCTCCCTCCCATAGTCATATCTGGCAAATGTTTTATTTCTTGCATTCTGTAAATATTGCAGCAAAAGTTTTGCAGAAGTTCCCGTTAAAAAATGTTCGATGGCTACGGGGAAGAAACTCGGTTCTAGTTCTTGATCATCATACCCAGATACAGGGAAGATAAGGCCGTATGCGCATAGTGCGTAGCCAATTACCGGTATTTTACAAATTACTTTAAGGATACGATTTGCAAAGTTATTATCTCCAAACGCCTCATATATTCCAAAACTTTCAGATATAACTTCAAATCTTTGTGTCTCAGGTGCCAAGAAAGACACAAGAACACTGTGATGTAAATAGCATATTGGTGCAAGAGCAAGTAGCACGTTGATCTTGGAGTTGTATTCACTTCTAGTGGAGCCAAGCACGTAATATATCGTATTCCCCATTGAGTGGCCGATTGCTGTTACATTTGTGGCTTTGGTTTCGTCTAACACTTTGTCAAGTATAGCTGGGAGGTCGTAATATCCTACTTCATGGTACCCGTAGTCCCAATATTTGGCGTCTTTGTCGGGGTCCAAATAAACGTGCTTCCGTGAATATCTGTTGCCTCGCAAATTTCCAAGCCAGACTTCGTGGCCCTCGTTGGCCAGAGTGATGCCGAGAGAAATCTCTCCTCTTATCAAATATGTGTCCGAGGAGTCTAAAATGCCATGTGTTAACAAAATAGGATATGGGCTTTTACCAGGAAGTCGGTACAAAGTCAATATATAATTGTCTTCAGTGACAATCTTGTATTCCATCGGTGGGTGACCATATTTAGTTGCTAGGTCGATGAAATTCAATTTTGCATCCTCTGGAAGTATTTGCGAAACAAGTGATAAGGAAGATACATAATAATATTCTAACACTACAGTGCTAATCGTAACGACCAATCCAACTAACATTCTGTGACTCAATATTATTTATAAAACAATTGTACCACACTATATATACATCTAGTTATTCATGCTATCATTCTTGTTTGATTAAAATAAAAGTGTCAAAAGTCTATTCAATTTTAGTTAAATATATGGTTTATTTATAATATACATGATACGATATGTATATTTGTAGAACATAACGCATGACTTTTTATATTTGTTACTCGTAATATTAATTAATGAAATAAATTTTACTAAACGTGTTATAGCTGCGGGTTCAATCGGCTGGAGTGGGATATTTTTTCTTGCTTTTTTATTTGATCACAAAAGTAACTGTCAATGAACCTGTTTATTTTTTTATTATTCCTCCTTTGTTTTGCTCTAAATAAACGTTGATGCCAGTTATCAATGGTAGCACGCAACTTTGTATGGTAAGTGAGAAAGTGAGAAAACGGAGTGTTTTAATATTAAATTCCCTATGCCTGCTGCGGAAGGAGAGTTGACCTCTCGACTCAACTTCCGCAGATAGGCTCATTGTGCTGCTGAATAAGACTTGAAGAATTTTATTGCCTCTCGTCAGAACCTAGAGGAGGTAGATCCGAGTCTATCAGAGGCTCAGTTCGGGTTCAAGGTCGATCGGTCAACTATAGACGTCCTGAACTCACTGAAAACTCGGTCGTTGGCCATGATGGCAGAGAGAGATGTAGTTTTCGCCATCTCTTTAGATTTGGTTAACGCTTTTAAAAAATTGACGTTTGAGACGTTAAGAGAGGCACTCCGGTATTACGGGTCTCAATGCCCAAGGCTGAGGCCCTCTTATTCCATAGCCGGCGTAAGCGTCCCCCCTCATAGAACTACCCTGGGGATCCAGGGAAAGGAGATGGAGGTACGGACTCATATGACATATCCGAAGCTAGTAAAAATTTGAAAATTCAATGATTTCAGGTTATCGGTCAACGTTACATGAAATTACATCTGGTGTCCCACCTCGGACCATTTTAGACAACTTTTACCCACTGTACCCATTTCGTGTTTGCTGATGATTTAAAATTCCTAAGACTCGTGCATATTATCGAAGACGTGACTCTATTATACAGTGACTTAGGTGGACTAGTGAAATGGTGTAAAAAAATAATATGTTACTGAATGTTTATAAATGTTTTCATGTAACTTTTACCAGGAAACATAAGATTGTTAAATGTGATTGTTATATTAACGGAGTATCTACGTTTAATGAGACCAATCGTGGCGCAAGGGGCACAAAGTGTGACTGTAAAATTGACTGGTTGTGGGTTCGATCCCCACTCGAGTAAATGAAATGTTTATTTACATTAATATTTTAATTTCTCCGCTCTGGTGTCGAGGCAAAGCGCGGCGATGATTTTCGCCACTTAACATACAATGCATCCAGAACCTCCGCAATGCATCCAGAACCTCCGCAATGCATCCAATGCATCCAGAACACTCCGTCCCACACTTTCCCCCGGAAAGTGGGGGACGGAGTGTCTTAACACTAGGTTCCCTCTCCCTACCCTGCTGTGTGCAGGATATAGCTTGAAGCTGATTTTTTTAAATCTACGTTTTTGACTAAAAAACTTACATTTGATCACCCATTTCTGAGGTTGCTGTGCTAAGAAAGCTACACGCTTACTTGTATTTGTTTTGAGAAACTGCAAAATGTTTACGCAAACAAAAGCTAAAATAATAATATATAATGGTCACGTTTCCAACATTCATGAATATCTGTAGAACTGTCTGGAGACGTCACTAATCTATTAGTTCGTTGCGCATCAAGAGAATTCAGAAAAGATTTTTATGGCATTTAGCAAAATTCCAAAGAATATCAGACAGCAAAACTTATAAAGATAGACTAGAGAAATAACTTTTATGCACATCTAATAAATTGTAAGGACAAATTTTAATGTAAATTGTGTTATTATTAGTCTTTTTATTTTTAAACATTTGAATAAGGTCTTTATACTTTTAACAAACATATGTAAAATTCTTTATTTATTTAAGTAATATATAAATGTGCCACTTTTACAATACTGTACTGTACTTATGTGTACTGTTGTTCTATACCAGTAAATAAATATATTAATTAACTTTTGCAGAATAAATAATTTTACATACTTATAATCGAATACCTAAGCCAGTGCTTAATTGTGTATAATGTGTGTTTAAGTTACACAAAAGTAAAAAGCATTTTAAAAAGAGATCCAGTTAAAATACTCCCTTTACCTATAATATAAAATAAGAATAATATTTGATTTAACATATATATAAGTGGGTTGGTATTACCGTAGCGTTTGGCGCTCCGTTCTCTCTAACTACCCCGCAAGGGATAACGCGTGAAGCTAAGTTAAGTTGGTATTATTAACATAGTAATCTCTGTATATAATAAGACAGTAAAAATATTTTGTCTGTACATTTAGTAATTTTGACTGAAATCGATAGAGGGATACTTAAAAAGAATAATAGAAAGCAAAAATATTTTTTTTGAATTTCTTGTCTGTCTGTCTGTCGATATATTTATGTCCACATTTTTCTCTGAAAATACTGAACCGATTTACTTAAAAGTTTCACCAATTGCTTTGTTTTAACTCAACTTAACTACTAAAGTTTGGTTCATCAAAATNGGATGTAACTGACATTACTATTTTATAATGTAATCTATTTGAAATAAGTTAGGGATAGCGCACATTGGTAACTTTTGTCACGGTGACAATAAATTCTTTGTCACTGTCATGTCACCATGCTTTTCGCGACTGCGCGCACTTGCGATGACAGTGACGAAATTTTTTACATTTGATAAAATGGATCTCGAAGAGATGGTTGTCTGTGCACTTATATTAAGAAATAGAAAAAAAAGCAAACGTAGAAAGAATAATCGTTCAGGGATTTGTCATAGAGTTATGGCCTCAATTTCGTCAATCAGTATGTCGTTGTCTATTTCATCATCATGAAAACACACGTTTTGCCTTGGTGATGAACTTGACGGCATTCTTGAAATTAAAATTCGGAGCTGCAATGCAACACGCTGCTGTTTCTTGTTTATGCGGAAGACGACTAGTATGGAAACCGCAAGGGGGAGGGGGCACGAAGTGACATTTAGTTTCTAATGCGCGCACGGGTATACAAATCTATGGACGCGGTGACAGTTGCGTCACGGGCGTGTTGCCATCCCCCGCGGACAAAGTCACCCAATTAACATGTATCCAAATGCGCGCACCTTCATTTAGGGTAATGTACACGGTGACAGTGACGGAACAGTCACGGTGACAAAAATCACTAATGCGCGCTATACCTTAAAGTAATAAAAAAATATATTAGAAGTCATTATAGTTGTCAATCAATTCTGTTTATTAAATCAATAATCATGTATTTTAAGCGGGCGAAGCCGTGGGCGGGCCGCTAGTAAAAAATATTATACAAAATTTATGGTAAAATATTAATAAAGTTTATGGTAAAATATTGCTATATCTAATATATTTTAAATAAAAAACTTCATGATGGATAGGGCGTCATATGTCCCTTATACGATGGATAGGATTAACTTGGGACAGGTGAAAAGGATGTATGTGGCAAGGGCAACTTTCGTTAAGACCATATACACAGTAAGTGGACCCTCACACTGACGCTCTCTAGTAATTTATATCTTGTGAATAAAGTTATAGTGCCAAATATCTTTTTATATGATCTGCTATAGAATTTTTTTTGTGAAATCCAATATATTTTTCTAACACTTTAAATATATAGGGATATAAATATACATTCATTGTTCTACCCCATGTAAAATCTGCGTGAGTCATCTGTTGATAAGGTATTATGATATCGTAAACAACGTTAGGCAACTGTTCTCTTAGCAAAGCTACGTCTACTATAGATGATAAATGATCGTTTCTACCAGTATATAAAGCGACGGGCATCGTTACTTTCTTCAAGTCATATGTAGGTGGACTCGAAGAGTTATACACAAACAAATTTTTCTTCCTCCCATAGTCATATCTGGCAAATGTTTTATTTCTTGCATTCTGTAAATATTGCAGCAAAAGTTTTGCAGAAGTTCCCGTTAAAAAATGTTCGATGGCTACGGGGAAGAAACTCGGTTCTAGTTCTTGATCATCATACCCAGATACAGGGAAGATAAGGCCGTATGCGCATAGTGCGTAGCCAATTACCGGTATTTTACAAATTACTTTAAGGATACGATTTGCAAAGTTATTATCTCCAAACGCCTCATATATTCCAAAACTTTCTGATATAACTTCAAATCTTTGTGTCTCAGGTGCCAAGAAAGACACAAGAACACTGTGATGTAAATAGCATATTGGTGCAAGAGCAAGTAGCACGTTGATCTTGGAGTTGTATTCACTTCTAGTGGAGCCAAGCACGTAATATATCGTATTCCCCATTGAGTGGCCGATTGCTGTTACATTTGTGGCTTTGGTTTCGTCTAACACTTTGTCAAGTATAGCTGGGAGGTCGTAATATCCTACTTCATGGTACCCGTAGTCCCAATATTTGGCGTCTTTGTCGGGGTCCAAATAAACGTGCTTCCGTGAATATCTGTTGCCTCGCAAATTTCCAAGCCAGACTTCGTGGCCCTCGTTGGCCAGAGTGATGCCGAGAGAAATCTCTCCTCTTATCAAATATGTGTCCGAGGAGTCTAAAATGCCATGTGTTAACAAAATAGGATATGGGCTTTTACCAGGAAGTCGGTACAAAGTCAATATATAATTGTCTTCAGTGACAATCTTGTATTCCATCGGTGGGTGACCATATTTAGTTGCTAGGTCGATGAAATTCAATTTTGCATCCTCTGGAAGTATTTGCGAAACAAGTGATAAGGAAGATACATAATAATATTCTAACACTACAGTGCTAATCGTAACGACCAATCCAACTAACATTCTGTGACTCAATATTATTTATAAAACAATTGTACCACACTATATATACATCTAGTTATTCATGCTATCATTCTTGTTTGATTAAAATGAAAGTGTCAAAAGTCTATTAAATTTTAGTTAAATATATGGTTTATTTATAACATACATGATACGATATGTATATTTGTAGAACATGACGCATGACTTTTTATATTTGTTACTCGTAATATTAATTAATGAAATAAATTTTTCTGAACGTGTTATAGCTGCGGTTTGGACGGTCTTGAAACTTTGTTATTTCTTAGATATTGTCCTGACCATCTAGCCAACAGAATTCTACATCCACCCAACTGTATATGGATATTAAAACATTGTATGTCTGCATCTTCTTCATCGTCTTGCCATAATTTTTAAGCAACCTTGGTATTTATAAGCATTAATATTTTTTGTGTATATTGATGGTCGTTGGTTTTTTGATTAGTGCCATTGTCTATAAAGTACCCTTATGAGATCACTTTGTAGTGTCTGTCTGTCTATCTTAGAGATATCGAGTTGAAATTCAAACTATATACTCAGATCTTCGGCCATTTACTTAAGAAGAAGATATGGCCGTTTATATCCCAAAAAAGGCGTATTTATCTATAAAGGGAATCAAAGTTTTAACTTCGCGCACCTTGGAAACCTCTTTACATTATGCGGGGTTCTTCATAAAGATTTTATTGATTGAAGAATTACTTATAGGTCCCGACTGTTAATCCTAATCAACTATTGGGCTTGTTTATTTTCTTTTTAGTTTTATGCAGTCGGGGTTTTTATTTTTATAAATATTTTTTTATTTATTGTAAAATTTGGTGTAGTTTGTGAAAAAGTTTCTGCGAAATAGTCATTTGTACTGTTAATATAATAATCAGAACATTATAATATATATTTTGAAATTTTATCATCCTATTTCTTTACTTATTTTGCTCTCTAACACAAATATACATTTATAAACGAATAAAACAAGATTCGTACTGCCCTAACTTGCAGTTGCAACGCTTACTATTGCATTAATTACTTATATTTATATTTCATAAAAATGATGACTCGCGGTACCACGGCAGTACCACGGCAATTCAAGTGAAGTATAAGCTCTAACTGACGCTCCAGGAGCTAAAGTCATCTAGAGGATGCATGCGTGATGATCTTTAGCAAAGTTGTTGTGCATAACCCCACGATGGTTTCTGAGTTAGTATAACTGATGTTTGACAGATGGCAGCACTCTACGCTAGTATATCATAAACTAGCGGCCCGTTCGCGGCTTCGCCCGCTTGAACTACACAGTTTCTTTACTAATCTGAATTTCTTTCGTGTTCTCATAACATTAATATTTTAAAAACATCGTTCATACATTGCAAACTAAAGTTTCAACCAATTCAATAAAACAATTATTTTTTGTTTTTTTTAGGTTCTGGATATAAGTTTACTTTTGAAGTCGCTTTTACTTATTTATTTTTTTTATTTAACATTATTGTTTATTGTTATTAGAAAGACTACTTTAAGAATATGTATTATAATAAAGTATTATATTAATAAAAAAAAACCTTTAAAGTTTAGTTGTACTAAAACGAAAACATAATAGTAAAAAGAAATTTTAGAAAATCGTTTCCTAGCGACAAGATATTATTAGCACTATAGTGTTAGATATTTAATTGATAGATAGTGCCATCCAAAAACGCACATTGGAGAGCTGCATAGACTATTTATTGGATTATCAGAAAGCATCGTGGCGGGTACAAGTTTTACCATCTCTACGGCTGGGGCGGCCATTTTACATGAATAAATGTCGTGTCAATTGGATAGGCTCATGGAAATAAGGTGCATATCATTTAAATAATTATATATATCTTACAAAAATTTAAATTAAATCAGCTTCACGCTGTATCCCGCACACAAGAGCGAAGAAATGGAAATATAAATTTAAGTAAATATAAATACTCGAAGAAATGAAATATAAATGTAAATAAATATTTCATTTCTTCGAGTGGGGATCGAACCCACAACCAGTCAATTTTACAGTCACACTTTGTGCCCCTGCGCCACGATTGGCCTCGTATCTTACATTTAGTATATAAATTTTTTGTTGTGAATCGTTAACGAAAAAGCCAAGCGTGATTGTTTCTATTGAACAGTATAATAAGCGTTACAATAAAAAATGAACAAAAATGTATTTGTGTTTATTTTTATAGTTAAATATAAATTATTTTACATCAAACAATAAAAATAATAATTCTTTTATATAGAAAAGCACACAACACAATTATCTAGATATATTGAAAATATATATATTTAAGTAGAGTAATATATATATTTAACATCCCTGGCGGCTCGAGGTGTTGTTTGGAATTATAGATTACTTTTGTGCATCAAATCGTGGACGGTTAGAGAGTAGAGCTGGAGAGTAGAGACTGACGCCGGCGTCAATCTAACCGCACTCCGCTTAAAATTAATAAGAGATTTTTTTGCACTCTGCTTGTCATTATATAATTTTTTATACTTATTATTATTCATACTTACATTGTATTAAACAAAATAGTTTACCATCACTTAAATCTTTACTATGCTATAATTGCAAAAATACTGCACATCATCATATGTTGGACCATTGATAGGATTGTTATGTGTGTTGTAGGGATTGAACCCACAAACATCTTCACATATAAACAATTACATGGATCACGATGGCGAATATAAAGAACTATATAGAGAGTTATATAGTCTCTATTATGTATGAATTTAGTGCAATAAGAGATGACTTACGCAGGATAATTAATTTTATTATATATACGTATAATTAAGTAGTTAAGCGGATGTTTATTTATTATACTATTTATAAAGAAGCTGAATAAATACTTAGCTGAATAAATAATACTTTACTTATTTCATACCTGGCTGTCAGGTTGTGGGTTCGATTCCATTCATAGGTAAGGAAATATTTTGGAAAAGGTGCCAGAAAAGGAGGTTATATTAATGTTACATAATAGCAGAATGCATATTAAAAAGAGTATATTATATGTTATATCGTTATATCGTAAATCGTTGACATATAAAATAAGATCAATATTTGGTTCAATATAAATATATATGTAAGTGGGTTAATAATAAGTAGTATTATTTAAAGTAAAAAAAAGTAAAGACCATCCCAGGTCAACACCAGTATAGCCAAGTCGAAAAAAAAATCATACAGTAAGTGATTCCCGATCCTGGCCCTAGTATCTCTATCTAGTAAATAAAGTTATAGTGTTAAATATGATTTTATATCTACTATTACTATTAAAGATTTTTATGAAATCCAATGTATTTATTTAGCATTTTAAATATATAGGGATATAAATATACATTCATTGTTCTACCCCAAACAAAGTCCACGTGATTCATCAAAGGATGAGGTACTAATATATCGTAAACGACGTTAGGCAACTGCTCCCTCAGTAAAGCGACATCTTCTATAGATGATAAATAGTCGTTTCTAGCAGTATATAAAGCGACGGGCATCGTTACTTTCTTCAAGTCATATGTAGGTGGACTCGACGAATTATACATAATCAAATTTTTCTCCTTCCCATAGTCGTATCTCACGAAGTTTTTGTTTCTTGCATTCTGTAAATATTGCAGCAAAAGTTTTACAGAAGTTCTCGTTAAAAAATGTTCGATGGCTATGGGGAAGAAACTCGGTTCTAGTTCTTGATCATCATACCCAGATACAGGGAAGATAAGGCCGTACACGCATAGTGCGTAGCCAATTACCGGTATTTTACAAATATTTTTAAGGATACGGTTGGGAAAGTTATTATCACCAAATGTCTCATATTCTTCAAAACTTTCAGACACAACTTTAAATATTTGTGTCTCAGGTGCCAAGAAAGACACTAAAACACTGTGATGTAAATAGCATATTGGTGCAAGAGCAAGTAGCACGTTGATCTTGGAGTTGTATTCACTTCTAGTGGAGCCGAGCACGTAATATATCGTATTCCCCATTGAGTGGCCGATGGCTGTTACATTTGTGGCTTTGGTTTCGTTTAACACTTTGTCAAGTATAGCTGGGAGGTCGTAATATCCTACTTCATGGTACCCGTAGTCCCAATATTTGGCGTCTTTGTCGGGGTTCAAATAAACATGCCTCCGTGAATATCTGTTGCCTCTCAGGTTTCCAAGCCAGACGTCGTGGCCTTCGTTGGCCAGAGTGATACTGAGAGAATTCTCTCCTCTTATCAAATATGTGTCCGAGGAGTCTAAAATGCCATGTGTTAACAAAATAGGATATGGGCTTTCACCAGGAAGTCGGTACAAAGTCAATATATAATTGTCTTCAGTGACAATCTTGTATTCCATTGGTGGGTGACCATATTTAGTTGCCAGATCGACAAAATTCAACGTTGCGTCCTCAGGAAATATTTCCGAAATAGGTGATAAAGAGGATACATAATAATATTGTAACACTACAGTGCTAATCGTAATCACCGATCCACCTAACATTCTGTGGCTCAATATTAGTTATAAAACAAATGTACCACACTATATATGTGTATGAAGTTTTTCATGTTGTCATTCTTGGTTAATTAAAAAAGTGAAAGTGTCAAAATACTATTCAATATTAGATAAATGTAAAGGGTTTTTTTTAACAACATTTGCAACGTTTTTATATGAAAATTTATTATATTATATGTATTTTTTTAAAAAGTATTGCATTTAAATATTTTAATACTCGTAATATTAATTTGTGAATTTAAGTTTTTTCTTCAAGCAGCGGGCACATAGCTTCGCATGTTGGGCGGCGAAGCCCAACACATTTTTTATTGTATTGTATTTACGAAATGTTAAAAAACTGTCAAATAGTACTATACATATTACAAAATTACATCTTGCTATAAATATTTCAAATTAAATACAATTCTCTTATTGACTCATTGAAGTGTAGTCAAAGAAAAGAAGAGAAAAAAACAAATAATTAAAGATATAATGACTCAGTTCACGAAGCTCTAAATGTCAACCCAAAATATANTATATATATATATATATATATATATATATATATATATATATATATATATATAAAGTAAAATCTAATACAGTCGGAAGGTCGCGTTGATGCGAATTTAGGGCTTGTGGAGTTCTGTATCCAGAGGGTAAAATGGGACCCTATTACTAAGACTCCGCTTATTGGTAAGCAGAGAACGACACGATTGACCGATTTTGTAGCCTTTTTTCTTAGCTTCACACTGTATTCCCACCATATAATCAGAAAATGGGGAAAGAAAAAAGAAAAAAATGTGCAAAGAAAAATAATGTAAAAATGAGGACGTAATACCTACATATTATTTTCTTTTACTAAATATATGAAAATGTACCGCAGAGGGGAACCGAATACATGGTGAAAGTTTGTACTTACTGTATACGCAATTTGTAGATGATTCAATTATAAAGTACAAGACTTGATGTAGCATGATATTTCACTTTGATTCGTCTTGTTTAATTTTATTCTTGTGTGGTTTCTTGAAAGTGACTCAGTAAAATGTTTTATATTTATAAAAAGTATATTATGTTTAAGAAGCAATTTGATTTTTTGAGAAAATTATTCTCAGTGAATGTCCATTTTTTAGTAGTAATAATATATTGAATAATGCACATTATGGTTTTATTCGGAATACTCACACAATGCAAGGGGAGTATTTTGTGATAGCGCTTTTGACTGCTAAGATCACGATACATTATTGCTTGAACTTGGCCATTATGGAGTCTGTAGTATCGTGATCTCTTTGCTTCTTTCCGTAGATAAAAGATTCAACGTGTTTTATAAATAATGTGAAATGATCCAGTAATTTTCTACAGTTGGGTGTACCACAATGATTCATTTTAGGACCATTCTTATTTTTAATGCTTATTTTTATTTTGATGCGATCTTAAGGGCAGTCGTATTGCAAGAGTGCAAGCGTGCGACTGTAAACCCCACAGGGTGTGATGAACCAGATCGAAGAAATCAAAATATTATATGAAATATTTAATATTTTAATTAAATAAAATGAAATTATTAATATTTAGATTTCCTCGATCTGGTAATGTGGTAAAGCGCAACGTTGTGTTTTTCCACTCAAGACGCAATGACTCCAGGATTTGGCGAAAAGTGGCAGGCGGAAGTGGCTTGATGAGATCGGACTGTCTTCTCAACACTCGGTTCCCAAGTTCCCTCTGCCTACCCTGCTAAGTAGAGTAGTGCTGCAGGATATAGGTGATATTTCTTAATGTTAATAATTAATGCAATATGGTACTGTTTGTTGATGAACCATTTAATTTTAAAAGTAAGTACTTCAGGTATAAAGATAATTGTGTCTAAGTGAATCGCAAATACTAGAAGAGATTTTGTGGAAAATAAAAAAAGCGGATGCATTTTAAAATATTTTATTTTTTATTTGAATTATATTAACGGCACTGTTACATGAAAGATATAAAAAAAATAAAAATTAGGTCGGTTAATATATCGATTCTAGAATATAAAAAACTACTCAGTAGAGTTCTTGTCTATCTGTTTGTTTGTTCGCCAATCGCGCAAAGACTACCGGACAGAAATGGATGAATTTTAGTATGATGGTAGCCTATGGTCTGAAGGTAGATTTTTTCTGGACTTCATCCCGGTTTTCATAATAGTTTTATTAAAAAAAAACGAAAAACACAAATTACTTAAAATATTCTTATAAATAGTCGTTCCGCAGGGGGTACAAGGGTGTGATTGCAGGCCGCTGGGGCATACGACGTTGTGGGTTCGATCCCCACTCGGAGGAATGAATTATTATTTATTAATATTTTCTTCGCTCTGGCCCAAGGCAAAACCCCGGCGTTGAGTTCCGCCACTCAACACGCCATGCATCGAAAAATTCAGTGGAAAGTGGGGAACGAAGTATCTTAACACCCTAGTCTAGTGTAGTGTAGGTAGTCAGAGGGAACATATTCCCTCTGACTACCCTGCTGTATGAGAGATACATAGTAAATCTGGTTTTAACTTATTTACAATAGAAATAAAACAAATACTAAATGTTACAGGAAGTTTGCTAAAATACAAAAGTGCACATAATTCGGTTAAGCCGTTTCTTATAATAGATAAGCGTGAACAAACAGACAAACCTACCGAGTTCTATTATGTTGTTAAATGCCCGTAATAACAATATTTCTAACATAGCTTGCATGTACAGACACCGATTTTAGTGTAAGGATCGATAAGTTGATTTTTTTCAGACATTCATTCATCATTTAATATTCTTATGGGAATTACATACATATTTATGATATAGATAACATAAGATTTTAATAATTGTCACATTAAAAATCATAACTGTTTTGCAAACTAACATATATTAAAACACAATCGTAATTAAGTGTATTAAGTAAAATAATTCATAGAGGCCAGTCGTAGCGCAGCGGCACAAAGTGTGCCTGTAAATCCGGCTGGTTGTGGGTTCGATCCCAACTCGAGGAGATGAAATATTTACTTAAATTTATCCATTATTTTATATATATATTTATTCCATTTCTTCGCTCTGGTTTCGAGGCAAAGCGCGGCGTTGAGTTCTTCCACTCAACACGCAATGCCTACAGAATCCGGCAGAAAGTGGGGAACGGAGTGTCTGAACACTAGGTTCCCTCTGCCTACCCTGCTGTGTGCGGGATACAGCGTGAAGCCGATTTATTTATTTTATTTAAAATAATTCAGAAGTTTAAGCGGGCGAAGCCGCGAGCAGGTCGCTAGTATTAAAATAATGTACTTGTTTTATAAATGTATCTTTTAATCGTTTTCGAGACATTTATTTAAATTTGACGAATAATTTAAAATATTTTGATATCGTGGTAACGAAACTGCCCTAAAAAAAGTTCAGTGGCTTCTGAGTTCAGAAGCCACTGTACTCGATATTCTGGGGGTTCCGTACGAATTACATATTGATTAGTAAGTGCCAAAAGTTAGTAAAGTAAGGTAAGTAATGAAAGGTCTGAAAGTAATTCATTCCCTCGTGTGGGTATCGACGCCACGACTATGGCATTTTCTGTTAGACGCTGTACCATTGCGCCATAACGGCATAAACTATGTTTTTATTTATTAATAATTATATACTAATTTTTTTTTCTTCGATTGGCGCTCAAACACCTAAGGTTAGTGTTCAATAGGCATTGTAAATTTACGACACACATGGTGTCCTGTTGAAGAATACTATATTTATAATTACTTTATATTTTTAGGGTTCTGTTCCTGAAAAGAAAAAATGGAACCCTTATAGAATCACCTTGTTAACCATCTATCTGCCTGTCTATCAAAACAATTTTTTTAATTAATTTCAAATAATTAAATAATATTTTAAGCGAAATTTTCTTCTACTTTAATATATTTAATTTACAACTCACCAAAGAAACACATCTTAAATCTGAGAAATATGTAGATTAGTAAAATGATAATGGCTATCACTATTTAATAATAGTGTTTGAACATTTTATAAATATTACTAATTTTAATTTTATAATTAAAATTACTAATATTTATAAAATGTTCAAACGATTACCTAATATTTAAATAATTTTTATTTAGTATTTAGAGCGTAAATACTCGATAAAAATGTTAATTGGCTGTGAAAGTCGTTATCGTTAACGTCGGTTTATAAGGACATTTACTGACACAAAAACTTGTGATATATTAAAGAAATTGTAGGGCTGTCGTAGCAGATTGGAACATGGTACGACTGGAAGCACGACGGTTGTAGGTTCGATCCTAATTAGAAGTGATGATTTATTTTTTCCTTTCCTTGCTCAACACATAATGTCTTGAAAATGGAGCAGTGCGTGGTGAACGGAGTTTCTTAACACTAGGTGTCCCGCTACTTACAGATATTATAAAGTTTCCTATACTTTATACTTTTATGTTTAATATTACTTAAAAAATAATATATATTTTGATATAATATATTTATATTTATATATTTGATATAATATACTTGAGGCCGGTCGTGGCACGAGGTGTGACTGCAAAATCGACTGGTTGTGGGTTCGATCCCCGCTCGAGGAGATGAAATATTTACTTAAATATATATTTCCATTTCTTCGCTCTGGTGTCGAGGTTAAGCGCGGCGTTGAATTCTGCCACTCAACACGCAATGCCTCCAGAATTCGGCAGAAAGTGGGGAACGGAGTGTCTTAACACTAGGTTCCCTCTGCCTACCCTGCTGTGTGCGGGATACAGCGTGAAGCTAATTTAATTTTTAATTTTAATTTAATTACTTAAAAAACACAACTTTAAATACCTCTCTCTAAGAGCTACATACTATAATGTAGGTACATATAACTGCCAGAAATGCGTAGATATAGTAAAAACTTCTAAACAGATTTTAATGAAACTAGGACTATTTCCTAAGTTGAAATATATATAATTTATATATTTATATAAAAAAGGAACATAATAAATATATATTTTTTAGTTTTTGAGAAGGAAAGACACATGTTTGGAAGGCTAAATAGAAAATCTTATTCAAATATTATTCAATTCTAACAACACCACATAGGTTACTTTACGTGTTCATTTGATAATCGTCTTTTTTTAACAAAGGTAACACTAAACAACAAAATACGGAACATGTATGAGAAAAAAAATAAACATATGTATAAAAAAACACATAAATAATGATTTTTTTATAATGTTAGGAAATTTCAAGGACTATAATATTTAAAAAAAATATATTGCCAAAACTTTGCGCACGCAAGTACGTAGTCTTAGAGAAGTCAATTAGTGTTGTGACAATACAAATGTTAAATATGCCGCAAGATAGAGGGATAAGGAAGATTATTATTTTTTTGCTTCACTCTGTATCCCGCAAATTAGCAGAGTAGGTTCAGGGAACCTAGTGCTTAGACATTTCGTTCCTCACGTTCCATCAAATTTTCGAGATATCGCTTGTTGAATCGTTAAGTTCCGCCACATAAAACGCAATTCCTCCAGAATTTGGCGGAAAGTGGGGAATGGAGTGTCTTTACACTAGGTTCCCTTTGCTTACCTTGCCGTGTGCAGGATACAGCGTGAAGCTGATTTTGATTTTATTTTTGATACCGCTTTACTAAGTGGAGATATACTGGACTGGACTGGAAATACCAATATTAAGTAAAATATTGCAAAAAAAATATTTGATCAGATCACACTTCTTACATAGTAATAATTGGCTCCAGAGTGATGATTTTATCAAAGGGTCACAACTCAATCATAAATGCTCTTTAGAAGTGCATCATCCGCGTCAACTACAGATGTGGGTGCTGCACTTCTAAATCACATTTATGACGCAGAGAAGAGGTCGCAAACTGTGATTGGAGTGTTTTGTGATTTATCCAAAGCCTTTGATAGCGCTACATTGTTATTAAACTATATCACTAAGGTACACAAGATGCGGATCTTATTGCCTCGTATATCAATCAAAGAATCCAAAAGAGTAATATAAATAATGTTAAATCGGTTGGATTTTCTCTTAGGATGGGTGCTCCACATAGATCCGTTTTAGGTCCCCTTTTATTTCTGCTTTATATTGACGATCTACCTTTTTATGTAAAGAATTTATTTGATATAATATCACTGGTCCCAAATGATACTTCTGTAATGTTTAAGATTGACACAAATAAAGTAAACTATGACGAAGTGAATAGTGCATTGTCGCATATTCCTCGTTGGTTCGACGTTAATAATGTAACTAAAGATATTAAATATGCACTACCTAACATTAAAAAACTAAATTTTAGTATTGTAATCAAAGGCGAAACTCTCAACGTGACAGAATCATCAGTGTTCTAAGTTATAACTATAGATTACTCTGGAATGGCAGCGTCCGGAGTAAAGTAAACAAGAAAAATGACGGACGTTGACAGTGCCAGACTAGTTTAATTTAGTTATCTTCATAGCATTCTATCCTCTAGAATGCTACTATGGGGCAGTGCCGCAGATATAAATTCTACATTTATCCTACAAATAAAAACCGCGATCTACCGAATCTATTTATTATATTAAAATTTGAGATTCTATACGAGATGTTTTTAATGATACAGGTATTCTTCCATTTGCCTCGCAATATATATTGCAATATTCTGTTTGTCGGTCAAATATATTAAGTGTTATACTAAAATCAGTTGCAGATATACGGTACGATACACAAAAAGTAAATAAATCATTTATGGATCTGAGTATAAGTGTCTATAACAGTATTCCGTAATCTATTTAATAAATTTCGGTAATAAATTTGCCTCTGCAAAAAAATTAAGTAACTGTAAAAACAACGATAGTTACTACAGCTAATTATTAATTACTAAGTATATTTGAAGGATAAAAAAGTTTTAATTAAGATCATTTAAATTAAACAATTATTGATCCCAGTCGTGGCGCAGGGGGCACAAAGTGTGACTGTAAAATCCGCTGGTTGTGGGTTCAATACCCACTCGAGAAAATGAAATATTTATTTAAAATTTATATTTCCGTTTCTTCGCTCTTGTGCCGAGGCAAAGTGCGGCATTGAGTTCCGCCACTCAACACGCAATGTCTCCAGAATTCGGCGGAAAGTGGGGAACAAAGTGTCTTAACCGAAAGGTTCCGTTTGCCTACCCTGCTGTAGGCGGGATGCAGAGTGAAGCTGGTTAAAATATATTTTATCATTTTAATTATAAATATAATAGGATAGCTACTATTGTATTATTGTATTAAACAACACAATTGTAATCTAAATATTGAAGAAATCAACTGTACAGTTTCTAGCCGATTCTTCTCAGCAGAACTGACTTTCGAGTCGCAGGTAGTTTATAGTCATTCGACGATTCAAAAAATCTATTTTGGTAAAGAATATTTTGAATTTGAATTCATTGCTCCTAGTGGGAAACGAACCGTTTCACCGTCACAACTGATGCGTTGACAGCCAGACGCTAAGCTGCTGCCCCACGACGGCCTCAATATGTTTTTAATTATGGCTTTATAGGCTTCTACTCATTAATTATCCGCGTGTTTCGTTATTACGATAAGGAAAATACATGTTGTAATTTTGCACAAGAAAATTAACATTACAGAAAGTAATAGAATCAAAATTATCATAATTTTAATTCTCAATCCATATAATTTCCAGGTCTTATCATCTACATAACGTACGGCGCGTGGCACAGCTCAGAACGACGCAAGACCCTGGACTCAGTACAATTGGCTGAACTACACAATGACAGTCAAACTGCTTTACTGCAACATGGACTGACTCAACACGCGCTGGGATGACCGAGTACCTTACTTGGGGTTCAAGGGGCTCTGGGGGGCCCAGACAAGGAGTTAGAAGGAGTTAAAGAGGTCGATGAAGAAAAAGAAAGTGACGTCATAAGTCCTAGTAGTACGGTTATATCTTTTGTTTCTAGCATTTAACTAAATAAATTCAATATTAATTCTATTAGGCGTGTCCTGTTTAAACAGGTTTCAGGGGTAAAGTGTAGAAATGAAAAAGGCATGTGACGTCATGAATCCTATAAATACGGTTATATCTTTTGTTTCTAGTATATAATACCAATGAATCTATTAGATTTGGAGCGTAAACGTAAATTTAAGCTTTTGTAACGTAATGTAGTTTTGAAGTAAATAACATATGTAAGTTGTGTAAGTAAGTATTATATTGTAGAGAATATTTTAATTTTAAATTATTTTAAGTTAGCCTAAGATTTTGATGATAACATGTTGATTTATGAAATAATTGGGATATTCTTTAATCGATAGTGACTTCATCAAGAGCTAGTGATCATATATTAAAAAGTAAATTTGCGAATTAATTCCTTTAGTTAACAATTTTTTTTTATATATTTATTGTATGTTATGATTTCAGTCATTGATGTTATATGAATTTGAAGTGTCAGTTATGTATAAATTAACTGATATACCACATTTACATTTTATTATTTAACCTATTAGGCATTCTCTTTTGGATTACTGATTCCTAACCCTTACTCAAATATATTTTAGTTAGTAACAATATTCTTAATAAATGTATTTAAAATTATTTCATTTCACTGCCAATGTTGAATCAATTTTTATTTATATTAATAAAAAAGTACAATATAAAATTTTATAATAATTAATCTTTATAATTTATTTATTATTATATATAAATTTATATATCATTTTAATAAATTTTGTTTATGTTTATTCTGTATAACAATGTCATTGAGATGATAAATTTTGTTACTTAGACGAAAATGTGTCTTCATATTAAAAAAAATGTCTTAATATTTACTATTTAAGTGTAAATCAATAACAAAACTATAATATAGAAAGTGATAGAATCTCCAATCGTTCCTTTAGTATTTCCAAAGTATTATTTACCAGATGCTTAACCAAAGTGTCAAACCATAAGTAGTTATACATATATAAAAATAACGGGGCAAATTGTGTTTTGTACATTTTAAATAAAAGTGGTCTAACTCAAATTTTCTATAATATATATTTTTTTATTTTACTAAAAAATTGTCTAATAAATAAGCTAATTATTTAACTTTATTGTGATTTTAACCACTTTTAAATTTTTGAGTTAGGCCATTTCTTTTCTTTGTTCTGTTGACTATGAATCGACTGCTCGTGGGTGATTAACAGTGTTAAAAATTATATTCAAATTTATTTTAATTTTTAATTAATTATTTTTAGTAGGACTTAATTGATTGTGGAAAAGCGTGTTCTTTATCTGCCTATCCCGTTATGCGGTAGATGCGTAAAAAATACAAGATATAATCTGATTTCTCGACAATGTACGACCGTAGAGTAGTTCTGATTCTATTTATATTAGATATTTTTATTTACATAAGTTAGGCTCCATAATACTCTCGAATACATCGCATGCACTCTACATTTTTCTTGAACGAAAGATTTTTTTTGTATAATGTAAACAATTTCAATATATATAAAAAATTAAAAATAAATAACGTAAAAAGTATTTTAACATCCGCGAGCACTTTTTTAAGCATGTGACGTCTCCAACGATTTTTTTTATTTGTACTTAATTTTATTATTGATATACAATTATAGGATCTATAGAAGTATAAGTTAATTTTGTAATAGCTATAGCAGATATTTTTTTTACTTAACTTCACGCTGTATCCCGCACATAGCAGGATAGGCAGAAAGAACCTGGGAACCTAGCAATAAGGCACTTCGTTCCGATTAGGACACTTCCGTTCCCCACTTTCCGCGTAATTCTGAAGGCATTGATTGCGGGTTGAACGGCGAAACCCAACGCCGCGCTTTACCTAGTTACCAGAGGAGTAGAGTAAAGAAATGAAAATAATAAACAGTTCATCGCGCTTAAATAAAATTTTCGTCGTGTTTACATTCGCACGCTTGTGACCCTGGTCGTGACACCACGACTGGCCTCAGATCGGCCTTGGCAGATGTAAAATTATATCATAATTATGTACTTAAAAGATCAAAACCATTATTTTACTGAATTGACTTGACGTCATTATTACTAAACGATCATAATTTCCTTACAATATCAATTTAAAAATCAAAATTAATTAACTTAGTGTTGGTTTAAATCCACAATAGGGAATGTTTATATATAAATAACCGTTTAGACGTAAAAACGATTCATTCATACTTTAATACGCAAAAATTGGAAAATTTATAATTATATGTATTAATTTTTCTATTTCCGAAAATAATTAAATCTAAATTTATATTGTTTTAATTGATTAATATGAAATAACTTAATTGTAACAAAAATGGCGATAATAACACTATGTACTTAGGTTATAGTATTAATTTTTCTATATGTAGTGTAGAAGTATTTTTAACTTAGTATTAGTCTAAATTCTAGTTATCATTTTATTAGTTATAAGAGATTTGTGAATATAATATTTCATATTATCATTTGTTCATTTGTGATTTTTTAAGACGAAATATTTTACACTGTTTGAACTTAATTGGAAAGTCTCTGTCTGGTCGGATGGATGATTATGGGTACTACTAGTGATGTACCGAATATTGGTATTTTTTCGCATATTTACATTTAAATTCAAAAAGTTTGTGGTTTTTTATTAATGTAAATAGAAAAAAAACAACTATTTGAAAATAATATTTAATATTGAATAAAAAAATATAATAATTTTTTTATTTGAAAAAATATTTACTTCGACTTAGTGTAATAAAAGTTAAAATATAGATTTAATGTATCTCCATTGGAACTTATAAAACAAAAAGCTCCCAAGCAAGCAATCTGCCTGCAAGACAAATTATTGGCGCCAAAATAAAAAGTAATTGAATAATAGATAATATTAACGAATGTCAGTAGCAAATATTCGCATTCGTAGATATTAAAAAAAAATACATTCGTCACATCACTATTAGATATCCATGTTGGAAAATTATTAAATCTTTTTTACTTACAATCTCGTTAAACGTATTCCGTTTAATATTATATATATATATAAATTATAATATTCTGGAATCAAAAAAAAATCAGCTTCACGCTGTATCCCGCACACATCAGGTTACGTAGAGGGAACCTAGTGTTAAGACACTCCGTTCCCCACTTTCTGCCGAATTCTGGAGGCATTGCGTGTTGAGTGGCAGAACTCAACGCCGCGCTTAACCTCGACACCAGAGCGAAGAAATGGAAATATAAATTTAAGTAAATATTTCATCTCCTCGAGTGGGGATCGAACCCACAACCAGTCGGTTTTACAGTCACACCTCGTACCGCTGCGCCATAACTGGCCTAATAGTCTGGAATTAAATAGAAAACGTTAGGTTCAAAAAACAAAAGAAAATAACACATAAAAATAGACTTCATATTTAGTCTTTTTAATCTCAGCCTCTCATCTCTTAGTTAAGTAGGCTTAAGTACTTTATATGTATTACTTCACTCGCATATTGGCTGTGAAACCAATTATTTGTGCTTATTATTTTGTGTGTTACTTTTATTTGCTCTAAATTAATATTGAAATATATAATTTAAAGTACCGCATTTTTTTTTCTTTTTCACTTCGTATTTAAATCACAATAGTTAGATAGTACTATTGTGATAGTACTATCTTGCGATATTTTAACTGAATTCTTGTTATTAACATGTTGGTGACAGTCTCAGGACTGTGGTGGTGATCTCCAGAATTCTCGAGATTCTCCAAATAAATGACTAAATAAGGCATATATTTTATTTAGTTATTCTCATAGTTAGGTACCTTCAACTAATACTGCAATTTCAATTTGTTTAAGTACTTGTTTATTTAGGTTAACTTAGGATTAAAAAAGAACCGAGGAGGAGAGGAGGAGGAGAAGGAGCGGAAAGCCGCATTGCAAGTGTGGGAATCCCGGCTGGCGACACCAACTGCCGGCCGGTTAACGATCGAGGCTGTTCGTCCAGTGTTCCGCCAGTGGGCGGCATACGATCGCCGCCTTCCGCCCTAATGAGCCAGAGGGCGGTCAGCTTGGAGAAACTGGCCGCCTACTAACCTGGACCCGCTTGCTCCCGCGCGCTACTCCGAGCAGGCCGTCGAGGGTGCCCACACACCCTTGACTCCGCGACGTGCCTTGCAGGCTCCCGCCGCCGCGTTTCGCGGAAGACTATTGTCCCCGCGTCTCGCGGCCAGTGGCGGTCGAGGAGGAGCACCGTGAGGTTTTAGTGGGTATTCGGACGGCCTAACATCTGCCCGTATCCGTAACAGGATTTCCTCACGTTAAAAAAAAAGGATAAAAAAAGAACACTGCAAATTTAACATTTCCATTTATAACTGTTAATCTAATTTAAAGTTACAAATATTAATATAGTTTATTTTAGTTTATAGATAAATGGCTCTTTTTATGATATAAGACATTTTATGATATTGGCATTTTTTTTAGGATTTAGTAACTCAAAAGGAAAAACAGGATTAGTTTGTTGTCCGTCATCTGTCAAGCCCATTTATCTTGTGATCGCGTGAAGGTACCAAGGGTCCAGTCCAATTTTACGGTCCCGTGGACCACAGAAAAAACGAAGCTTCTAAATCAACGCAATCATAAGATACTAACATATATCCATCGTTTTTGCTGTATTATGTATGAAATTCAAAATTCAATCAGAATTTATAGGATACTTATGTCAATTTTTAAGTTGAACTTCCCGTTGACCTATTACACAATTTTGAAATTGGTACGGAACCTTCGGTGGGCGAGACAGACTCATATTTGACTGGCTCTTTTATCATAGAGTCAGGCCTTCAGTCAATACAATATAAGAACAGTATAGCAAGCTGCTAGATTATATATTATATGTATATGGAAAACCTTATCTTAAATAAATTAAATTGAAATAAAAACTGGAATGAAAGTTTGGGAAATTATAATATGTTTTCTTTGTTACATTTTTGGTCTCATGCCTAAATGTAAATTTAAATTATTATCTATACAAGTTAAAAAATATATATTTCATCTGCTCCAATACTAAAATGTAATATATTTATCTAAAACTTTATATATATAGGGATATAAATATACATTCATTGTTTTACCCCATATGAAATCTGCATGATTCATCTGTTGATAAGGTATTAAAATATCGTAAACAACGTTAGGCAACTGTTCTCTTAGCAAAGCTACGTCTTCTATAGATGATAAAAAGTCGTTTCTACCAGTATATAAAGCGACGGGCATCGTTACTTTCTTCAAGTCATATGTAGGTGGACTCGACGAGTTATACACCAGCAAATTTTTTTCCCTCCCATAGTCATATCTGGCAAATGTTTTATTTCTTGCATTCTGTAAATATTGTAGCACAAGTTTTGTAGAAGTTCCCGTTAAAAAATGTTCGATGACCACAGGAAAGAATCTCGGTTCTACTTCTTGATGATCGAATCCATGTGGAGGAAAGACAAGGCCGTACGTGCATAGTGCGTATCCAATTAACGGTATTTCACAAATCGTTTTAAGGATACGGGTGGCAATGTTATTATCGCCAAGTACTTCATATATTCCAAGATTTTCACTCAAAATTTCAAAGATATATGTCTTAGATACCAAGCGGGATGCTGTAATACTGTGATATAAATAGCATATTGGTGCGAGAGCAAGTAGCACGTTTATCTTGGAGTTGTATTCACTTCTGGTTGAGCCGAGCACATAATAAATAGTATTCCCCAATGAGTGGCCAATGGCTGTTACATTTGAAGCTTTGGTTTCGTTTAACACCTTGTCAAGTATAGCTGGGAGGTCGTAATATCCTACTTCATGGTACCCGTAGTCCCAATATTTGGCGTCTTTGTCGGGGTCCAAATAAACATGCCTCCGTGAATATCTATTGCCTCTCAGGTTTCCAAGCCAGACGTCGTGGCCTTCGTTGGCCAAAGTGATGCCGAGAGAATTCTCTCCTCTTATCAAATATGTGTCTGAGGAGTCAAAAATGCCATGTGTTAACAAAATAGGATATGGGCTTTTGCCAGGAAGTCGGTACAAAGTCAATATGTAGTTGTCTTCAGTGACAATCTTGTATTCCATAGGTGGGTGACCATATTTAGTCGCCAGACCAACGAAATTCAACGTCGCGTCCTCAGGAAGTATTTCCGAAAGAAATGAGAAAGAATATACATAACAAGACTGTAATACTACAGTGCTAATCGTAACGACCAATCCACCTAACATATTGCAAGTGAAATATTAATTATAAAATATGTGCACAACTATATACATATAAGCATTTTTCGTGCTATCACTACTGTTGAGCTAATTAAAAAAACGAAAGTCTGTCATTTTGATACTATTCATTGTTAGATAAATATATCGGTTATGTAGGTGTTTTATTTTTAATTCAATAAGAAATTATAATAATGTAATTATTAATATTTTTTTAAATCTTTACTGCCGCAAATGCAAAGCTCTTAATGGATTAAGACACTTTCGTTCCCGTTTCGTTTGGAAAGTATTCCGCCTAACTCTGGAGGCGTTGCGTGTTGTCCACAAAGTTCTGTTTATTTAATCTTCGGTTACTTAGATTAGGCTAGTTTATAGCTTAATCCTATTGCGTCTAATATATTTACAAAGGCGACTTTTGAGTCTGGTTATCATGTTATTGTTACCATCAAAATCAACAGAGTTAAAAGAACTATTGAAATCCATGGCACATCGAATGTCCTCCTTGATGTTCAGCAATGCAACTGAGCTGTGGAAGGACTGAAACCAGATTAATAAGGACAGTAAGTGTGGGATCCGTGAACATAGTCCAAGTGTTGATATTTCACAGTCTTTCAAAACCTAGACTTTTAAATACCCCACGCGGCGGTGCGGGGTTAATAAAGTTTTTGCAATTCATGCGCTGAAACTTCTCATCCTTTTAATGTTTTATGTCATGAAGCAAAAGCAGTTTCCTCCTTGATTGTGACTACAAGCAGTCTGTCCTAAGTGCAACCACTTTAACCTGGGCATAATGGGCTGGGTGTTTTCCTCACAAAAGCTTACAGGTATGGAAGTCGTCAGTCAAAGCCTTTATTGTAGGTACGCAGGGCTAGGCTGAAGCAGGGTCTTTTCAGACTCATCTGTTCGTGGAAAGAGCTTATCCATGCTTCTAACCAACTGTTGTACAGAGTGTTTCCATATTTGAATGATTCCTGCATTATTGTGTGGAAAAGTATAGTTATACATATACTCTCTTCCCCTTCAGTCGCCCACTCAGCGACTCGTCCACTGTCATCAACCTCTTCATACATGCTCTCCGGGGGGGTCCTCCGCTTTTTACGTGACCTTCCTCCAGTATCTTTGATAGGTCTCCCCCTATCTCTCTTACCACTCACTTTTCCATCTTTTTTTTTGCCATTCTTTTTTTGTCCCTCTTTCGTTCGACGTGCCCAAAGCAGGTGAGCACGTTCTTTTTCATTCTCACCGTGACATCTTCGCTAGTGTCTGCCATTCTGTGTATCTCTTCATTGCGGATTCGATCAGCTAAGTTGACTCCGCATATCCTACGAAGACATCGCATCCACGGCATTCATTTTCCTTTCATTCTTTTTCTGTAATACCCATGTTTCGCTGCCGTATAACAGCGTCGGTACCAACATTGTGTACGGCCAAACGCGCAGTTCTGCTGACGTTTCGCCGTCTCATCAATACAGCTATTTCTATGTTTTCCAATTAATAATTATGCTTTTAATAATAATAATAATTTAACTTTGTTAGCTCAGAATATAAATACAAAATATGTTACAGATGTAATTATCAATATTTAGTCTCCATATATATTCTACCATTAGGCATGCCAATATTTATTATATTACATTTGGTCTTATTGTATTAAAAAAGCCATACATAATATAAACATGCACATAGCTTATAGCTATAATTTATCGATAAGAAATTCAGAAACAGAATAATAACATTTATCTATAATAAATTTTGTTACTTGTTATTCCACCCTGTATAGTATTTTTTTTATAATTGAAACCTAAGGCTTATTGTGCGGCTTCTGGTTTCGGCTAAAGCTAAAAAGACATTTGTTGGCTTTTACAAATGTAGCAATTTCTAAAATGTATAGAAGGAAATGTCAAAAGTCCATGTTTTCTAAGATGTGCTTGACAAGTGTCTGAGACTTTCAAATTGAACATTACGCATCGTTTTTACCTAAAAATATTTTGGTTTCCAGAGAAATTATCCCAGAAAATGATGCCCAATCGTAAAATTGATGCTTTCAAGCCATGCCAAGCAACCAGGAGTATGTTGATATTAAATTGTTTTATAAATTGTACAATGTGTATGCAGATACGTAAAGTTTTTTTACAGATATTTTAAGCTTGAGGCTTCCGCGTTAATTAACTGTCTATGACTAAGAAATTTAGCAACATTTACTTAAGTTTTTTTATTAAAATATTTAAAATTTCTACATGCAATCTTTGGTAGAAATGCATTATCTGCGTTGTTTGTACGTTTATGATTAAATTATTATTTTCTGACCAATTAACTATTCTTTGGATAGCAGTATTTATATCATTCGTGTATGTTAGTCTGTCGGTGCACTTTATATGTACAGTGCTATCATCTGCGAATAATACCGTAGGATGATCGATTTTTTGTGGGAGATTTGTACAGGGTGGAATCGTCTGCGCTCCTTTTACAGGAACAGCATATGGGGTAAAATATTTCAAACCCATACCTAAAAAAATAATCAAGATTCCTCAACAGCTTAGACGTAGGATTTTTGTCATTCCAAGATTTTTTCCATACTGTATTACGTGTGACGCAATTACGAATAGATATTTAGAGTACCAATAGAGATACCAATAATATAAACACCTACTACTACAAAAATACTACAAAACTTGGCGATCTGCCACTTTCATTCAAAAAATATACCAAAACGAGAAAGGGATATCTCTCGTTCTATTTTGCGCAATTACCTATATTGTATAATAAGTCTAAACAACGTTCAACTTCACTGCCAATACCTACGACTCCATTTCGTGAATGAGGCGTTTGCGACGTTGTCGCTTTGATGAGTTTGTGTGCGTTGCTGTGAGCGTCGTTTTTAACAATTGGCGTTTTATTTTAAAAAGATAATTTTGTTTATTATTTTGTTTGAAAAAAACTCTTTTCATTTTTGGCCAAATCCCTCTTGTTTTAATTGTAGTAGGTTTTTATAAAACTGTGATTTCATTTAAAATGGTGATGACAAAAATACTCTGTATACAGCAAAAATAGCAGCGGTCCAAAACGTTTCCTTGTATGTTCCACGAATCTGGACATGGAAATATTGAAGTATGCTGCGAGCTAAGGAACGAAGTCAGTCTGTATGAAGGAAAAAGCGACAGGGGTATGTGGTAAAGGGAAAAGAGGCTATAGCAAAAAGCACGATGAATGGTGGGATGATAAAGTGTATGATGCTGTAGAAAGAATGAATAAAGCATGGCAGGATTATAAAGCCTAAAGGTAAGTATAAAGTATGAGAGGGACAAAAAAGAAAGAGCTAAACTGCAAAAGCATCAAACGAAACGTGAAAAGGCAGAGAATGAAAGAGATGAAAGGTTGACGAAGTCAGTGACAATAACTTCAGGGAAAACATGAAGCTCTTCTGGCGAGAAGTTGGTGTTTCTTGAGGTTGCTCGCTAACCTGTAGAATGAAAGGAGGACTCTGAAATTTATTCGAAGTGAATAAGTATTATTATAGTAGTATAATTCGAAGGACGGTGAAATTTTAACAGAACAGCCACACGTTTTGCAGCGATGGGCGCAATTTTACAAGATGTATGAATGTCATGGCGATATCAGTATAAAAGAAGTTGAGAGTGTAATACAAAGTCTGAAATAAGGTCGGTAAGGCAGCGGGAGCAGATGGAGTTACTGTAGAGATGATCAAATATGGTGGGCCACACATTTTAGACTTGTTCTGGTTTTTGTGCAATTAATACTGGAAATCAGGGGAGGTCCCTATAGCCTCTTTTCCCTTTACCACATACCCCTGTCGCTTTTTCCTTCATACAGACTGACTTCGTTCCTTAACTCGCAGCATACTTCAATATTTCCATGTCCAGATTCGTGGAACATACAAGGAAACGTTTTGGACCGCTGCTATTTTTGCTGTATACAGAGTATTTTTGTCATCACCATTTTAAATGAAATCACAGTTTTATAAAAACCTACTACAATTAAAACAAGAGAGATTTGGCCAAAAATGAAAAGAGTTGTCAGATGATTGATGAGGTGTAGTCATCGTGTCTTTGTATAAAGGCAAAGGTTCACAGATAGTGTCATAGGGCTATCAGTTTGATTGACTGGGGTAGTAAAGTTTATAAAATATAAGCGAGAAGAATGCAAGAGAGATCTGTTGTGGCAGGATCAAGGAGACTTTAGGCCTGGAAGAGGGTGTTTGGATCGGATCTTTGCCCTCCGCATGGAAAATTTTATGGTAGTTAACCAAAAAGTTTCCTGTGCTTTTGTGGACTTAGAAAAGGCGTTTCATAGAGTTGTAAGACTTATTGTAGATACTACCACGGTACAATGTGAGCGGACCCTTGCACCTTGCTGCAGGCAGCAAAGTCTCTTTACAGAGATCACTCAGCCTGCGTGCGCGTACGAGCTGGCATGTCGCCTTGTTTCCCAAGGGAGATGCTGGTTCTCCTACTGGGCGCGTCCCCAGATGGCAAATAGGACAAACCATTCGCCCGCAAATGCGAGTAGTAGTGAAAGGCACTTTTACCAGGGCCCTAAACGAGACTGCAAAATCCATAGGCATGGCTGTAGATGAGTTGGCGCAGCGCACAGCAACAGAGGAGCTAGCGCAGCTAAGCGCTCATAATAATAAGCTCCGCTACGAAATGTCTGAGCTAAGTTGCAGATAAAGGCAAGTAAAAAAAATATACATAGAAATAATGGAACTCAAAATGCCAATTAAAATATAGATATTAAAAAAATCCAAAAAAATCGTAAAAGAAAAAAAACCGAAACTAGAATAGTTAAATTATATTAAAATGTAAATAAAATAAAAATTTTACTAAGGCAACTAATTACACTTATTTGTTATCTAGATCACTATTTGAGAGTAAGTTACTATACTACTATTTTGTTTTAAGTTTTTAATCCTGGTAGTTTGCTATCAAAACTGTACGTTTTAATGAAATAACATAAACTAACGATAATTAATTTGTTTATTTCAATAAAATATTTTTTTAATATGAAATAGTTAAATAAAAAAAAATGAATTTAAATGATGGAATTCCACTAAGGAACGGCTTAGGAACAGAGAATTCATGTAAACAAACTATACATTCGGAACAAAATTGTTGTGGAACTTTATTGTAAGTTCCACAACAATTTTGTTCCGGACACTCATTTCTGTTCCGGATCAGCTAAGTCTAGTCGGATCTATACCGTAACAGAGTGTGCCGTGTAGTGCCGTAGTCTATACATACCATAAAAGGTACATACTAAACGATAGTGTTAAGCCACTTTGTTCCCTACTTGCCACTAGAACCAGAAACACTGCGTTTTAATGGCGGAACTCAACGCTGTACGACGCTCTTACTAGAGCGGGGTAATGAATAAATTTTTCATTACGGTAATTCAACCCACTATGATCATGATTGCAACGACTGTGCCACAGCACCATGATAATATTAACAGTGGTCACTGCTAATATTATTTTTGATAAGGATATATTGAAGTCAATATGAAGAATAATAAAGGAACTTCAATATGAATAATAATTGATGTTCATACAATTTTTTTTTCTTGTACTCGTTAATTTTTGGTATATAAAACCATTAGTAAATAGTTATTTAATAAAACCATAAGTTCCAACTGAAACATTTATTTAAATTTCAAATATCAATCACAGTTTTTTAGAAAACGTATAAAGTATATATTACAGGCCAGAGTGCTTGGACAGTTTCCAAAAGGTGCAGGTTCAAATTTTTATGTTTAAATTTTTATACGTTTTCTAAAAAAGAATTTCTTTCCTAAGTGTGGAATAACACTTTAAAATTGTTAAAAAAACAATCACAGTTTGTTACTTATCTATAATTATACGAGTATAATACATCTCACGTACCTTGATCACAGCATTCATTTACACAAAAAATATTCGAATACTAGAAAAAGCCTAGATTTTTAAGATATATTTAGTTATTTTTAAGTGTAGACTGTAATTTAGAATGATTTAAGATCAAAAAACATTTTTTATGACCCAATAATCTCGATAACCTTATATGGACGGACATTAACATTTACATACATTTAAATATTATATCTTAACAATATTTTTAAATGAACATAAATAAACTTAAGTAAATGAAACTTAGATAAATGATTTTTTTACATTAGAAAATTATCTTCTTTTAACAAATACTATTCTGTGATTATAATAATTTTTGTATATGAAAATCTAATGACAGCTGTAGCTTTAAAAGATTTTCAATGATTATACAGAAAGTACTAGAACGTAGAACTTGTTAAATTTTTTTTTAAGTTTTTTTAAAGTTACAAAATAAATGATTGGATGACTTTCATTTCAAATATATTTATTTAACGGCAACAATAACGTATTTACACTTTTCGAAATATTACAGGAGACGCTATCAAAGATTTTATTAATGTTTTCTCATACATTAACATATGTATATATTTAATTAGATTTTTTAAAGTACAATTACGTCATTGTTGTACAAAATGAGCAATATTTACAAATTTAGTAATAGTTATAACCTTAAAAAACATTATAATAGTATATAATAGACTAATTTAAATAGAAACTATTAAAAATAAAATTATTATAAATAGGCAATTCAAGGCAAGTGAATATAAAAGGTAGTTACAATTAAAAGTTAGTTTTTTACGTATTTCCTGTATTTTGTATTGAATTCCGCCACTCAACACGAAATGCTTCGAATATTGAACGGAAAGGGAACAGAAGTGTCTTAACACTCGGTTCCTAGGTTCCCTTTGCCTACCCTGCTATGTGGGTTGTATCCTTCGAAACGTGAAGCTTAAAAAAAGTGAGTTAAAGTCATTTACGTCAGTCACACCTTTTCACATAAAGTTTTTATTTGTAAATGTCAGTCGGTCAATCATAAAACAAGAATCATATATTTTATAAATGAATGTGAAGTCATCTGGCAGTTAATATGTTAACAGTATACTACTAAAATACTATTATTATATAATTATTCATAATTTTTAAGTATTTTTATTCATTTTCTTGAATATTCTACTAAAATGACGATAATAATATCTATTTTATAATTTATATTTTATTTTTTTATTATATTTATTTATATCCTTAGATACACTAGTGCAATATTTTAATATATGTAAAAAAAAATCTGAATTTTATCGTAATATGTTCCGTTATTGAGTATCGTGTAACACTTTTTCAAAGATAAAACTAAACTTTTAAGTCAAAAAATAAAAAGAATATTTATATAAGAATTAATACGTGATAGTAAAAACTAACACTTTAAAATTCGTCCAAAAAAAAGATAGTTTTTATTTATTTTGTCAAATTAAAATACATACATACATATAATAAATATAATCTAATTAATATATAAGTAGACTATTCGCATTTGAAATAACTTATATTTTGTTATTATATTTTAAAATTAGTTCAAAATTTTGTCATAATATGTTTCTCATTGATCTTTCCGTTGGTATTGATATCAACGATTTCCTTTTGCCGCAGAGAGCTGTTCCTTATTCCGTATAAGAAATATATTGCATAACCTGAAAAATAACGTTTTTTATTAATATTAGATTAATAATAGAGGCCACGTGTCGCGCAGAGACACAAGTGTGCGACTGTAAATGCGAAAGGTTTTGGGTTCGATTCCCATTCGAGGAAATTAAACATTTAATATTTTTCATTTCCTCGCTTTAGTGTCGAGGCAAAACGCAGCGTTGAGTCTCGCCATTCAACACACAGTGCCTCCAGAAGATGGTGGAAAATGTCTTAACACTTCGCTCTGAGTAAGCCTAATGTTACTAAGCTTCCTCTGCCTACGCTATATACGGGATGAAAAAAAAATTGTTCAGCAGCTTTGGATATATATATATATATATATATATATATATATATATATATATTTAATGTAATATAAAATTTAAAATTTAAATATTTTAATTCGAACTTGTACTTACCAATAGCTAGCCATATAATAAATCGAACCCACGTCTGGTAGTCCAACTGTACCATCAAGTACACATTCATACATACACTAAGTACTGGCACTAGCGGTACTAACGGGACCTGAAATTGAAAAAAAAATGTAAATATGTGTCTATCGTGGCATAGTAGAAGAGTCTCCGAAATATATTTCTGATTACTGTGAAATTTTCGAAACGTTCAGTTTTTTATACACATTTTCAAATACCAGAACATACTACAATTAATATTATAAAAAAAAAAGAAATAGTAAATTTACTTTAAAACTCAGCTGCTTGACTCCCGCCCGCGGCTGCCGGCACAGCACCAGCAGCAGCACCAGCAGCAGCAGCAGCAGCGCGCCGGCGCACACGGCGCCCACGCCCGCCTCCCAGCGCAGCAGCGCGAACGCTGCCAGCGACGCTACGACTGGGGGACAGTCACATAAAAACTTCATTATATTTTAACATTTATTTAAGTGTTATTAAATTTATATTTCGATTTCTTCGCTCTGGTCTCAAGGCAAAGCGCAACGTTGAGTTCCGACACTCAACACGCAATGCCTCCAGAATTCGGCAGAAAGTGGGGAACGGTGTGTCTTATGCTAGGTTATGTCTTATGCACAGCAGGGTAGGCAAAGGCCTACCCTGCTGTGTGCGGGATACAGCGTGAAGTTGATTGATTTAAGTGTTGTTCTACAGGTAGGAAAGGAAATTACTTTTCAGAAAACATAAAAAACGTATACGTAACGAGATTTGAACTCACACCTCTTATTTACAAGCCAAGCGCTTTGTTCGTTACCTACTAAACTTTCTTTTTCAAGTATGGAATAAACAATTATAAAAGTCGTCGTGGTCGTCCTCAAATGGCGACCACGTCTCGGCATTAGGAGCAGAGGCCCTCCAACCAGGTGGACTGACGACCTAAGAATCCGCTCCAACATCTGAACGCAGCATTCAAAAGGCCACAGGACCGGAAGGAGTGGCAAGCATTAGGGGAGGCCTATGTCTAGCAGTGGACTTTAGAAGATTGATGGATGGATGGAGTTACTTTTAAAAACTTTTAAATATATTTTGGGAACTGTGCCTATTCGGTAGGGTAATCTAAATGCCCTGACGCTGGTAGTTATTAAACTATTACTGTATATATAATATTAGACTATAGACATTAACTTAAATATTTTTTTAATAATCTAAGCTGCCTAAGCGCCCAACAACCCTGTCGCTCGACTTTTATTTACATATTTCATCAATATTATACAATATAATCGGCTTGTCTTGGCTTGGCTTGACTGTCTCGGACTTCCCTCACATTCCGAGACACGCGGCGTTGCACAAACGCCCACGGGATATACATAGACTCCCGAGGGATATTCTTGCATTTTGTGATTCCTGAGCTGCAGCTTCGGTCGCCTAAGGTAGGCCTCCTCTGGGTTACCAAGGGTCTCACCCGGCAAGTTGATGGCCCGAGCTGCATATAGCTCTTACCCCGTTACAACTGTTCCCGTTTCCCCCCATAGAGAAATAAGAAGAAAATACCGCAGTCGTTCGCTCTCTTCATGATTCCGACTCCAAACTGTAACCTTTTTATTCATATTTCATCCGCTGCTGTGTACGCCTTTTACCTTAATAAAAGCTGTTTGCCGCCTCGAAAACTTTTGATTTATTAGGCTATAGCCTTTATTACGTAACGTCAATAATTTCAATGTAACTTATTGAAAATGTAAAAATCTAAAACTAAAAATACTTACACAACAACAAAATGGCGCATTTAGCTATATTAGCGGACAACGCGGTGGGATGTTTAAGTCCTAGTAAGTTCATAGTTTGTTTTGCTATACTGTACGCGGTGTTTGGAACCGCTTTACTTGTAGTTATGTTCAAGCTGTTCTCTTCTTCGTATCTAAAAGAACAAAAATATATTTCTAATATATTTATGGGTTCGATTCCTACTCGAAAGACTGGAATATTTAATATTAATATTTATTTAGAAAACGTATAAAAATTTAAACATAGCGGGACTCGAACCCGCGCCTCCTGGAAACCGTTTATTCTCTACCTTATACGTTTTCTAAATAAGTATTTTTCTTTCCTAAGTGTGGAATAACACTTTAAAAATGTTAAAAATATTTAATAAATAGCATTCTCTCTTGCCAGACGATAATTCTTAGTAATTATCTTTGGGTAGCGGAAATTTGTAAAAATCTCCCTACAGAGATGCTAACAACATAAATAAGTTATGACAAGCGTATAAAAATGTCGACGTACCTGAAAACATATGGCTCAGAGCGCCTGGTCGGTTTCCAGGAGGCATGGGTTCGAGTCCCGCTACGTTCAAATTTTTATATTATACGTTTTCTAAATAAGTATGTTTAATGTTTTCATTTCTTTGCTCTGGCAGTAAGACAAAGCGCAGCTTTGAATTCCGACAAACAACACGCAATGTCTTGAAAAATTGAGCAGTACGGGCAGAACGGAGTGTCTTAACTTCCCTCTTCCCTAACCTGCTGTATGTGGGATAAAGCGTGAATCTAAAAGAATAGAAATACCTGAGTATTAAAACGCTGGTCGCTACAATAGTGTACGCGAGGAGTGTCCCTATAGACATCATGTCGATTAGCTGGTTCAGATTGAAGATAGCCGCCATTACCGCTGAAAATGTATAGAATTCATTTAAATATTAAATAAAAAACATATATTTTTTCATAATAAAAAAAAGTTTACTATATATGAAATTATGAGAATATGGTATGTAAATGTAGATAGATAAATGCTTCCTGCTAAGCAGGGAAGGTTAAGGGAACCTAGTGTTAGTAACCTAGGTTTGATGCATCTTGTTCCTTGTCTTTAACACTATTTTCGAGACTGCGTGTCGAGTGGTAGAATCTGAAATTCCGTTGAAAATTAAGTTGAAGTTGTTGAGTTGAAAACGTTGAAGACTATATTGCCTTCTCAACAAAGGAAATGTAAATAATTCATTCCTCGAGTAAAAATCGAATCCACAACCAGTTAGTTTACAATCATTGTATTTATTGAATATATAAAATAAAAATTCAGACATAGATTTATATAAAATATTGATATATATTTATATTTAAATTTTTTTCGCTCTGCTGTCGCGTGTCGGTGTTGACTTTCTTAACTGAATGCCCCCAGAATTCAGCGGAAAATAGAGTACGGAGTGTCTTAACACTAAATACTCTCTGCCTACAATACTGTGTGCGGGATATAGAGTGAAGCTGATTTATATTATTGATATATTTATAAAACTTACCAGAAAACAGCCCACTAATAATAGTAGCCAGCATCGGCGTTTGACTCCGCGCGTGTATCGCCGCGAGCGGTCTGAACAGCACGCCGTCCGTCCCCATCGCGTACAGCACGCGCGGCAGCGGGAACATGGCGCCCAGCAAACTTGTGCACAACGCGAAGATAGCTCCGATTGTGACTATCCATTTTATTATTGGCATCCCTGATTGAGTGAAGACATGGGGGAATGGGGCGTCGGCGTCCTAGGTTCAAATTTGTTTTAGGTATTATTATGTAACATAGAAAAAGGAAGTAATATAGATTTATTAAAGAAGAGAACATCTTATTGTTTTTTAAAGTACTAAACCAATTATAAAATTTATATAGTATCATCATATATGAAATATAAGCTATCATATGAAAAATATATTTAACTCCATTCTTAATAATAATATACACACAAGAAATATATACCTATACTCTTATCATTTTGGCACGAGACAAAATGTAAACAAAGAAATACTGTTTCTAAAACTTTTATGTAAGATACATAAAAGTTTTAGAAACAGTATTTCTTTAATTTCTATATGATTTAGTCCAGGGTTACTTGTGTTTTAAAATATAATATGAAAAATTTTATATAACAAAAACAAAATAATGCTAAAACAACTTTACACTAAACAAAACAAGAAATTTAATAAAAACAACAAAAGTAACAACATAATCACAACTTTTACAGGTTGACCGAAAATAAAAATGGCGGATATAATCTGAGCGATGACAAAACATCACATTTTAATGTAAAATGTCCGCTGTACCTGTGCTCTATAATTTATGTTAGTAGATTTTTTTTTTTACTTAATATACTATATGAAGCTCAATCATCGCGCCCTGTAAAACACCCTTTTTATGATTTATTTATATTTTATCTCATGCTTTCGTGAATAGGGTATAACCGGTATAATTTAAACAGTCAAATTGACAACCATCTTTTCGAAGTCCTTTGATTATTGGAATTATATTTTTCACTTCTTGGCTTATCTTTGTTTTTACTAGATTAAGAATAAGAAAAACTAATAAAGCACAGAAATATCAACTTAAAAAAAATATTAAGAAAAGCAATCTCACCTGCAAATAATACGGCCACATCATAGTCAATACAGTCGCAATACTAAAGTACGACACAAAAATTATAACTAGCGAAAACACTATCGATAATGGTATATCCTTTTTAGGATTTTTCGCTTCTTCACCAGTTGTGGCTACGCAATCGAAACCCACGAAGCCAAAAAAGCATTTGGCGGCACCCGCCATTACTCCTGCCACACCCCAAGGCATAAAGCCGCCCTCACCGGCTTGAGAACGGTATTCTTCCGGAATATTCTCTGGACTTATTCTCCAGTTTGATGGGTCACCTTGAATTTAAAAGAAATATAATATTAGGGTACGTTTTTTTAGTTCCACGCTATATTCCGCATATAGCAGGGTAGGTAAAGGGAACCTGATGTTGATATATTCCGCTTCCCACGCGCCGCCCAAATTCGAGGCATTGCGGTGGTGAGTGGTGGTGCTCAACGTCGCGCTTTATCTTCTTAATGGAGCAAGAAAAAATAAAATAGTTCATTCACCTAAAAGTAACTATATTATGCCCTTTCTACTATTACTACAATCACCTTAAAAAACTTACAGTCTAAAATAGGGATTTAACAAATAAATATTTACTCTTATTTTGTCCGAAGTAGAGGTAACTCATAGCTTTAAAGATCGATTTCAGAGTTGAGAATGGTTTATAAATAAGGGGCTAAGAGAGGTTATTGTGAAACTATACTACTTTCTTACTTCTCTCTTTGAATTTGAATAAGCAGTTTAATTGGGACTAAATCAATCAATAAACCATCACTAGGTTTACACTATCGCTTTTTTTAAAGAAATCTAGGAGGTAGAAGGAACCTAAATTATTTTCTGCTCAAATCTGTAGGGATTGCATGTTGAGTGGCGGAATTCAACGCCGCGCCATGATTGGCCTCAACTAGTTTTATCTCATATAAAAACTAAGTATTTCAATAAGTAATAAAATGGAATGTTATCGAATGAACCTTAACAATAGATGAACAAATACCAACAACTGTATAATTATTTTATTTATACAAAAATATTTATGCTTTGATTTATGATTTTTTATATTTATCGCGGCGTTGAGTTCTGCCACTTAACACACAATGCCTCCAGAATTCGGCAGAAAGTGGGGAACGAAGTGTCTTATACTAGGTTCCCTCTGCCTACCCTGCTGTGTGCGGGATACAGCGTGAAGCTGGTTTATTTTTATTTTATTTATGCTTTAACTTATTGACAGGTGAATAGAGACCGACGTAAAATACATATCGATAAATATGCTTTAAAACAATAAATGAAATAGGTGCTAAAAACAAATTATTTATCAGTATCTTTCAGAGTTATTGGCTTTTGTTCTTTTAGAAATAATAAACTTGCATATGTAAGTAATTTTTGCTACATAATCTTGAAAATGAATAAATACAGTCATTGTAGATTTGAAAAAAAATATGATAATGTGCGACCGTAAAAGCGACAGTTGTGGATTCGATTCTCACTCGGAGAAAGAAAATATTTGTATTTTCATTTCCTCGCTCTGGTAACGAGGCAAAGCGTACCGTAGAGTTCCGCCACTCAACACACAATGCCTGCAGAATCCGGAAAACATGGAACGACAGTGCTTTAATGGGAAACGAAGTGTCTTAACACTAGGTTCAGAAAACGATACGAAGCCAAAAAAATGTATTCAGAGACGAAATGCAAGAATTTTAACATTTTTTTTAAATTATTTCAGCTCTTTATTTAAATATATATTGCTAATATAAATAAGTAAAAATATTAACATATATTTTCAAATCACTTACTTTTAGTGGCACCAGCTACCACCACTATTACGACGGTCGCCAAATTGAGTGCAGTGAACACATTGTTCAGTTTAGTTGACTCCTTCACACCTATGCTGAGAAGTACTGTAAGAGAGATACAGAAATAAGTATTCAAAGGATTTCTCACAAAATGTACCTACCTATATACACAGGTACTGAGCAATATCATTTCTTTTACGAAAACTGGACTTGCAAGATGTTTGATACAAATGTTCGGATAATACTGATATACGACTAATTAATTATATTTAAATCAAAATCAGCTTCACACTGTATCCCGCACACTGCAGGGTAGGCGGAGGGAACCTAGTGTTGAGTTGTAGAACTCGACGCCGCGCTTGTCCTCGACACCAGAGCGAAGAAATGGAAATATAAATTTAAGTAAATATTTCATCTCTTCGAGTGGAGATCGAACCCATAACCAGTCGGTTTTACAGTCACACTTTGTTCCACTTTGCGCCACGACTGGCCTCAATTATATTAAATTTATTCAAAATTTTTAATCATTTTACGTTTTAGCAAAACGATCGCTGTAGAATTTCAACTGATTATCTGGTATTGTTTAACTCAAATGAGTAAAGATTTTAACCGTTTTACCTATAGAAAATTACTCAAATTATGACTAAAGACAAAGTGAAATTAAGACTTAAAAGTTTAAAAACCGCATTTTCACCTTCTAGGCTTATTATAGTAAAAACATGTTATTAGAGGCTATACTAAAACCAACTCTAAGCGAAATTTGGATATTAATCTCACATGAGAAACATATGAAAACTATTTGAAGTCATCCAAAGAATTCTTTGTATAAGTAAATAGCAACATACCAGATTCTTATACAATAAGATATAAAATGTTGCCTTATTGTTGGTGGTTGACTAAAAGGCAATTCTTTATAATATAATATTTATAATGATTTAAGGTTACATAACTACATACGATCTTCAGTCATTACATTAGGATAGCGATTGGCGACATAATATGATATATTAAATTAATATCAGCTTCACGCTGTATCCCGCACACAGCAGAGTAGGCAGAGGGAACCTAGTGTTAAGACACTCCTTTCCCTACTTTCGAAATTGCCGAACTCTGGAGACATTGCGTGTTGAATGGCGGAACTCAACGCTGTGATTTGTCTCAACACCAGAGCGGAGAAGTGGAAATATAAATTTAAATTAATAATTTCATTTCCACAAATGGGGATCGAAATCACAACCAGTCGCGTACAGTCACTCTATGTGCCCCTGTGCCACAACTGGCCTCGTTATACCGCATAATATAATTAAATTAAAATAAATATTATTTAAATAAATTAAAATAAATATTATTTCTATTGTATAATATGCACGGTAAAATTGCGAACAACTTATTCCGATGCCTACTAGATATTGACGCAATAAGTAAGCACACAATAAATAACAGTTATAACGATATATTCTTATTTAATTTCCATATTTTACCGTAAAGAGTTAGAAATCCATTTTTACGGTAATTTCAATTCTATTATAGTTTTAAATACATGAGCAGTTATATTTCTCTTTTATGCTGCTGTGTGATGTTCATATATTGTTTTTGTAGCTTCACTGTTTAATTTCTGTTACAGGTTCATTTCCAGGGAGACACATAAACTAGATTGATATATAAACAAACCAATTTAAAAAAAATAAAAAATCTTTTACCATCAGAATCCTACATTACCTCTGATGAACATAGTCTACATACAAGAAAAAATAGGCTACCGCGTGAAAATTTCGACAATGTAAACCAAACGTGTGAAAAAGTACCAAAAAAATTATAATATCGCGTACGCTGTGGAAATTATTGACAATATAGCAAAGTGATGTACTACAAATTTATAGAGGACATCAATATCTACAAAAAGGTCCGGGATACCATATGTCTAACTATTAGAGTTATGTCACAATAACTACTTTTTCATAAGGAAACGTTCAAACTAACGGGAACAAAACTGCCATCGTAGTACAGTGTTAACTTGTAACAAATAAGAAGATACACCTACGTCCATTCTTTTTATTGTTTTTAGGGTTACATGCTTTGAAAGAAAAAATAGTAAACCCTTATAGGATTGTCCGTTAGTCAGTATGTCCAGATCAATTTTTTCAAGATTGCGAAGAGGTATCAAACCGAAATTAATATCAAATATCCGAATCTATAGACTCTTCGAGGCTAGAGTATAGAAAAAAAACTTTTAAGTAACCCAATCGGAAAACTGTATAGAAATAATAGGTAAAAAATACTCACTTGTAATAAGCAGAACTAGGGTAAAAGCGAAGAAATCAGGATAATCAGCCAGGAAAGACACCTTTATAGGGGCTATAGCTGACATGGTCTCCGCCATGGTGTTATTACATAGACTATCTATGTAATTTGCCATGCCTTTGGCGACACTGGCCGTGCCTATAACGTACTCTAATATGAGATTCCATCCTATAGTAAAAGCTATGAACTCGCCAACGCTGACGTAGCTGTATACGTATGCTGAACCGGCTTTTGGCACTCTCGCTGCGAATTCTGCATAACATAGACCTGAAATGCAAAAAATATTTTAGTTTAGTAATTGTAATTTATTAGAGACATTGCGTCTTCAGTGGCGAAACTGAACACCGCGCTTCTTCTAGTTAGATTCAGAAAACGAAAGAGATTTTTACTGTAATAAAACAATAAAAATGTGTCTGTACCTGAAGGCAGAACTCTACGCCGCAACAGTTACAAGGTTACCAGAGCGAATAAAAGATAATAATTCATTTCCCCAAGTGGGAATCGAACCCGCAACTGTTACTTTTACAGCCAGACGCTGCGCCACTGCGCCACGACGTCCTTTAGGTAAGATAATATTATTTTGACGCATACTATATATTATTTAAAGATATTGCTGTACTTATAACGAAACCGGCTTGGGTCCGAGTTTATGCTTTTTGATATTTTGCAGTTGCATTTAATTCCATAAAAATTTCCTGTTTTCTGCGATGTAGGTAAAGCCCGCGTGATTTTAAATTTTTAGTTATGTAAATTTTTACCTTTTTACCACAAAATCTTATTTCGGTGATAATAAGCAAGGATATCAAAGGTACACGGAATGAAACAAAAATTTTGTTCATAATATAGGTACTCGTAGTATAATCATGTTCTTGTGTGTGTGTGAGTTTAAATCAAAGCTTTTTCCTTCTTTTTAATTTTTTTAAAAAATCCCTATCCACAGCATCCTTGCTGTTATCAATGCTATTTTATTTTTCAAAGAAAGTAAAACCGAAAGTAGAAACCAGGGTTACATAACACATTTCTTATGTACGTGAATCTTAAGCAATTTAACTTAAAAAAAAACCGCGATATTGTACAAATCTTTTTTCCTTAATTTCATTCTCTTTTTTTATGGCAAAGACAAGGCGCTTGCCTTGTCTTTGCCACGAGTGTACCGCTCACCTGATGGTAAGCACCTGATGTAACACCAGAGGAGCTACAGGTGCGTTATATGCCTTTAAGGTAGACATAACAATTTTTGAAGGTACCAGATTTTTTAAGGTAAGGTAAGGTGGAAAGAAGTTTCTACGAAATCGCACATTAGTCTGTAAAATTTGTTAAATTTATATATTTTACACATAGGCTCAATAAACGTAGTTCGGGCGATTGGACTGTGCGTCGATCTTTATGTATGTCGGTCACCTTACAGTTTTACCTATAGATATATCGATTTAGATTTAAGATTTTCAAATAATATCAATATATGAGGCCAGTCGTAGCGCTGGGGCACAAAGTGTGACTGTAAAACCGACTGGATGTGGGTTCGATCCGCACTCAAGGATATGAAATATTTTCGTAAGCGGCGTTGAATTTTGTCACTCAACACGCAATGCTTCCAGAATTCGGCAGAAAGTGGGGAACGGAGCGTCTTAACACTAGGTTCCCTCTGCCTACCCTACTATGTGCGGGATACAGCGTGAAGCTGCTTAAATTTGATTTTGATTATTATCAATATATAAACAAATGCTGTTATCCTCTAAGATTGACGCAAACATAGCCACTAAAGATTGCGTAAAGTACTCGAAAACAATGAAATTGAAAATCTATCTATCAATATTGTATATTAACTTCTTATCAATAGACGTCCATGAAGTATTGAGTTCTCCTTGAAGTGCAATTGTTAGATATTGATAGATATTGATATATTCAAGTAATAACTAAAAGTTTGATGAGATTAGATGTTTTGGATTTCGTCATGGAATTTGGTGTAGATTATGATTTAATTATAAATAAATAAATCCCCCACTTTCAAATTCCCCACTTTCTGCCGAATTCTGGAGGTATTGCGTGTTGAGTGGCAGAAATCAACACCGCGCTTTTCCTCGATACAAGAGCGAGGAAATGGAAATATAAATTTAAGTAAATATTTCATCTCCTCGAGTGGGGATCGAACCCACAACCAGTCGGTTTTACAGTCACACTTTCTGCCCCTACGCCACGACTGGCCTCCAACTGGCCTAATTTAATTATTATATATTTACTAATTTTGAGGTCCTGGGTTCAAACTAATGCTCAATGACAAGTATTAAATATAAATATTAAAAATATTTAAAATCGTAGTAGATATATTAAACGCAGTAAACGTTGTACATTACATTATTTGGTTTATAATATATATTTTCGGAAACCAACATCTAATTAATCACTTTGCTGATTGCAAATTAATTAGTTAAGGATAAATACAGTCCTTGTTGCCGATATTGTGTTATTTATTCATCCTTATGCCTAATATCTAACTCTAAACGCGACGATTGTTGGTTCGATTCCCACCCAGAGGAATAAGATGTTTAGATTTTTTCGTTTTAGTAAGAAGACAAAGCGTTGAGCACGCAGTCTCGAAAAATCGGTGAAAAGTGGAAACGGAGTGTCCTACCCCGGTACCACGCGGAATACAGTGCGAAGCTAAAAAAGTATTATGGTCAGATTTATAATTAATAATTTGAGTTCTATACACGAGTCAATATCCTATTATTTAGTTAATTAATTCTTAGATTTAATTAAATAAATGTACATACCTATGTACCTATGTGATAAATCGTTAACGCTAATTTTAGTTTCGAATAACAAGAGTTTAGCTTTTTTAATTTCGATACTAAGTATATAAAAAGAGTAAATGTACATATATGTATACGTGATTGAGACCTTCGTGGTGCAGTAGGATAGCGTCTGATCGTGAACATGGTTGTGAGTTCTATTATCTTTCGGTGCAATTATTATTATATTTTACCCACACTGCCAAGGCAAAGCGCAGCGTTGAGAGCCATCGCGCAACACCTTGTCTTGAATTCGGGCGGCAAGTTGCCTGTCTTGACTCTAGATTTTTTTCTAGTTACCGAGCACAATGGTTGTGGGTTCGATTCGTAAACGACGTAATGTAAATGAAACTGAAATATTTTCGTTTCCCTTGCTCATTAAACAAAGTCTGCTTTTCCGCAAGCTTCGCAAGTAGAATACGGACAAAATACCAAGTTATCTTCGACCAAAATTATGCCTCGTTCATATTTCCTAGATTTTGAAATATATAGGAAAATCTAGATTTTATATTGCCCGCGATAGATGGCATCAGTTGTATTCTGAATCGCGCTATCGTTTGGTTTTGCATGAAATCATAAGAGGAACGCGACTAACGCGGCACGTAACAAACATACATACATAGACTTTTTTTGGAGAGCAACACTCGGGCGCATGTTCTGTAGCGGTTGCTTTGGAGTTGCGACAGTTTTTTATTTAATACAAATTAAAAACTTCCAAGTTCTCATATGTAATTGTGTATTTAAAATTTATAACTATCTATTCATTATATATGCATATAAAAAAAATAATATATAGGTCAGGAATCAATTTACAAAGCAATTTGTATGTGTTAAAGATAATACTTGTTTTCTTATGATCCTGAAACAATAAATATGTCTAAAAATAGTTTTCTATAATCAAAATTTCTTTCATGGCTTATTTGGTTAATACTTGATGATTTCGATTTCAAAGCATTGATAAGCAAATTAGTTTTTTGTAAGAACTTCAAACATTATTAATAAAAGAAAGATCATAGGAACAATTTGGATCAGGTTATGTAAAAAANNNNATATATATAGTTATTTCTAAGAGATCATAAAATACCGGACATGTTTATAACTATTACTTATCTACTCTCATTAATGTCAAGATATTAGTTGTAAATAATATTACAGTTCTAATTACAGAAGTCGAGGCCAGTCGTGGCGCTGGGGCACAAAGTGTGACTGTAAAACCGACTGGTTGTGGGTTCGATCCCCACTCGAGGAGATGAAATATTTACTTAAATTTATATTTTCATTTCTTCGCCATGGTGTCGAGGCAAAGCGCGGCGTTGAGTTCTGCCACTCAATACGCAATGTCTCCAGAATTCGGCAGAACGGAGGAAGGAGGAGTGGGGAACGGAGTGTCTTAACACTAGGTTTCCTCTACCTACCCTGCTGTTTGCGGGATGCAGCGTAAAGCTGATAAACCACCATAACAACGCCAGACCGCACTCATCTATAGCCACGCACTCATCTATAGCCACATAAAATTGAGTGAGCTTGGCTGGAATGTGTTGATGCATCCTCCTTATAGCCCTGACCTTGCTCCATCAAATTTCCACCTTTTTCGGTCATTGCAGAACCCATTAGGAAGCATAAAGCCAACCTTAAAAGAACACTGAGAACACAACCTGTCAGATTTTTATAATGAAAAACCTCAAAATTTCTACAGGAATGGGATCATGGCACTACCCATAAGATGGCAACAAGTCACTATCAAAACGGCTAATACATATTATAAATAAATAAAAAATTATACCTCAAAAAAATATTTTCCTTTGTATGAACAATACGAAAATACTTTTGCCCCGATCTATTATGTATATGGGGCCTTGGCGTGTTGATAAGAATGGCTGTTGGTTCAATTCCAGAGGGATCTAATTGCAATACACCATACAAACATATATTATATGTAACAGACAATGTGTGATGTTACATTCAGACAATTACCACGGTATGTCTCTTAATCGAAAAGTGGGCGATAGAGTGTTGAATATTTTTTTAGAAAACGGAATGGATTTGAATCTCGTCCGAGCGGGTTCAAATCTCGTTACGTACAAATTATCATGCTTTCTCAAAAAAAAAAGTATTTTTCTTTCCTAATTGTGGTATAATACTTTCAAAATGCTGCAAGTAAAGAATGTTGTTGTTGTAACTTACATATTCCCGTAAAGTCCAAAAAAAAAGGTAAAGATTAACATAAATGTTAATTTACATAAATATATATATTTTTTAGTTTTGGACACTCAGCGAACTTAGCGTTAAGACATTCTATTCTCTTCATTTTACAATTTAGTAGACATTGCGTATGAAATGTCGGAAACCAACGCCGCAATTTGTTTTAGTCTTGGTAAAAAGAAAAAAATAATATTTCTTTAAATTACGTCTACTTTTTACAGTACAGTAAATATATAATGTAGTTTCTATTGATTATTTTATATATTTAACGGTTATTTAAGATTATACTGAGGAAAAATCTAAGTGGTTTGTCAATGACCAACTGGCACACTTGCGAGTTGTGGCTAATTTAAAACTCGTTTAAACTTAATATCATTTACATCTACAATATTAGAAATTCCTTTTGGTTTTACCCCTAGATAGGTATCATTCTGTAAAAAGATTAAATTACTTTTAAAAATAAAAAAGCCTACCAACCGAAATCTTTTTGGGGTCGGTTCAAAAGTGGGGTCGATTCAAAGGTGATTTTTACAGTAAATATAGCAATTACATTTTAAGCAAGCATACCTATTCTGATTTCTGCTAAAATTCCAAACTCCATCATAGTGGCAAAATGAAAAGAATTCGTTCCCCAGAATGGATGTAGAATCCACAATTACCATTTGCAATAAGCACTAAATCTCACTGTGCGACAACTTTAAAGATACTTTCTTTTATTTAAACATTTTTCATGAATTTGTACAACCATATTGATAAAAGTTCAGTAACTTTTAACTTTTGGCTGAAAGAAGACAAAATTCCTGAAAAGACCTAACGGACACTAAGAAAAGCAAACGGTGATTGGTTGAGAATGCCTTTCCAAAAAGCACAGTGATAACTCTGCCTTTTCGAACGATTCCTTTAGAAAGTTAGCAAATATAGTAACTTTCTAAAGGAGTCGTTCACACCAGTGATGTTACATTCCGGCAGAAATGAGGAAAATGTTCCACTTGTTCCATTCCGGCTTCGGAATATGTACCAATTTTCGTTCCGGTTCCGGCTCTTCCGTTTTTAGGTTTCCGTATCTTAAAAGGTAAAAATGGAAACCTAAGGATCACTTTGTTGTCCATCTGTCAATACCATTTATCTCGAGATCGGCTGCAGGTGCCAGGGTTAAATGAATATCAAATATCTGTCTTAGAGGTCTGGAGCACAGAAAAATCAAGCTTCTAAATCGAAGCAATCAAAAGATACATGTATTTATGCATCGATTTTGCTGGATTTTGTGTGAAACTCGACGCGTAATCAAAACCTATTGGGAACTTTCCTATTTAAGGAAGAGTAAGAAGAAGCTCACATGGAGAGACCACATCAAGGTCAAAAGAGAATAGGCAAATTGGAAACTTGGAGATATGTACTGGCTAATAGGGTTGTCTTCACTCAAATTAGAAAATAAGATTATAATCTACAAAAGCATCATAAAACCAGTTTGAACCTACAGCATTGAACTCAAGCTCAATTGATCAGCAATTCATTCAAATATATTAATACTTTGTTTCCAGAATAAGGCCGTTAAAGGAAAATATTTGCCAGTGTTCTATGGTTTGTAAGAAATGCAAAAGTCCATGAATACCTTGAAATGCCCATAAAATGGGTTCATCTCCAATATCAATAAAAATATTCATAAAATTTAAATATAGTCTATAGCTGATTGTAAGTGGATGGAAAAAAAGGTATTTCAGATGAAAAAAAAAATTAATACATCTATAAGCAGGCAGTGCTAACAAACAACTCCCCCCATCAGGAGGATGCATCACGTGGGGGTCATTAATGTGCGCTATGGCATTGAGACAATTCTAATGAGACGAGACTTAAGATTCAACTCACTTATATTAAATTTGGTTATTTATATGCTACTAAGCAATAGTGAAAAATAATTTCACAATTATAATCATAGCAGATAAATTTAGGGCACTGGTATAGTGTGTTTACAAATGTTATTTATAAATACTATTAATTATTGTGCAATTCCCCAACAGCATTATTGGAAATGAATAAAAATATACAATAAAAAAATACAAAAAAACATATCTGATTAGAATAACAGGTGTCTAATTAAAAAATGCCTAGAGATTAACAAACGGCAATGTTTATGGAGTGAAATAACATTAGCTTCTCTCTGCCCACTCTATAATGGGGCATAAATGTAAAGCTAAATAAAAGTAGAAATATAAATTTTACAAGAAAAAATTCAAAATACAATGCTTTGCACACTATCTAAATTGTACTGATAACAATTGATAACCAACAGTATCTATTGCAGGTATAACAAGCACTACTTCATATTTAGTGGTTTAGTGTAATTTTATTTTCCTTAATTTTTTGCACCTATTACATTTTATAAGATAATAAAGAGACAATGATTGTTTGATTTTCATTTTCTTCTATTTATATCCAGCCAATGTGTGGGATAATTTGCAGTGGCATTGTCATCTAACAGGATTGGGTAAACAAAAATATATTATAAATATAAGTATTCTTTCAAGCAGGCATGGAATCCATCACAATCTTATTATTGAGTTTATATGCATTAACGAAATGATAAAAAATTATATTTATATTTAAACCTTGTATATTCAGTTGGTCACCCATTTTTATATTAAGTACATACTGTAGTCTATTTTTTTAATTGTAGCAACAATTACTTATTTTACTTTGTAATTCAAGGTGAAGTGAAATCTTTTATTGCACTAAATTCAAAGGTTTTTATTAATAATGTTTATTTTATTGTTAAAAAATATTATAAAAAAGTAAACAGATCAAATGTTACCAACAATTAGGTAGTAAACATTTTGAATCAATTTAAATGTTACATTGTAATTATTAGAGACATTTAAAAGTAAATTTAAGAAATAATACCTTAATTATTACCACTATCTTTTGTATTTATTTTGTACTCAATTTTATTTTGCTTAAAGTAAAAAATATACTTTAACTTTATTTTAACTGCATAATGGATATCGTTTTAATATTGTATAAGATACGAATTTATATATTATTTATATATTGTATATATGTTTATATTCTATCAATATAAACCTTTACGTTTAGTTTGTCTTTTCCTCAACATCAAGGACGTATATAAGAGATCATTCACTTACCTTAAGGCCGAATGTAAAAGTTATTTACGTTGTATTAACATATGACTGTAATAAGTCAAAATTACAGCTTTGCCAGCTGTAATTTTGACTTATTACACATTTGTATATAACCAAAATATAATTATGAGATATAATATATATAAACAATTGCACAGCACAAATTTACATTGTAGTTAAATTTAACTATTTATATTTAGTTTCTGAGAGAAATTCATCTGTTTAGTATTTATATTTACATTTACAGTGTCCCGCCGTAATTGACTACAGATAATAAATATATTTCCTTAGTGTATATAATTATAATATATGACACTCTGCCAGCAATTATAATGATAATAAAATATAAAATTAATAAAAAAATATGTAACAATTAGAAAAATTATGGTTTATTTTATAATAAATAAATAATATAATATTTGTAATGAATACGAATTTTTCGCAATTTAATTCTATAGGGAGAGCAGAAATGATATATGTAGCCTCTAAAATTTATTTAACATTTAACACCTCGATGCATTCAAATATTAACAGTAACATTGCACTTAACTTATAATTAAATTATAGATTTCATTTTGCAAAGCTTAAATACAAATATTTTAAGCGTAAGCCAGCCTTATCTGCACTCGAGAGGACTGAGAAGAAAGTGGTATTTATAAAATGTGGTTTTGTAATCTATTGCTCTTAGACTCAAGGATTTTTTGTTTCTTGTTACACTTATGTTTTAAATGTAATCATATTAATATTACAAATGTAAATGCAAGTTTGTTTGTTTCGTTTTCAAACCAAAACTACTTACTCAATCGATTATCATGAAACTTTGTACACATATCCTTAGAGATATTAGAAAGGATAAAAAGTATAATATAAGAAATAGTAATAATATATTTTATTAAAAAATATGTTTTTTAAAAAACACCTTCGGCTATAATATAAAAATAAGTTTAAGCGAAGGAAATTTATTTTATAATTTAGTGATTACTTTAAGTGAATATTATATACGTATATAAACAAATAATTTGAAAAGTATGTCAATGATTTTAAATATACTGATAATATTTTTAATTAAAGATCAATTAAAAGTTATACGAATGTGATTAAAAATACTTATTTTATACTTTATTTCCTAAGTATGGAATAACACATAAAATTATTTAAAAATGTTTTTTTTAAAAAACATCTAGTCGTCTATTGGGAACTGTGTTGAGGAGAATGAGTGTTATTATTTTTTTTAGCGAATTTATGCCAAAAATCGTGTTTATTTGTAATGTATTAAAGTTAACTTTTAAATTTTTTATCGATTTTCATATAAAAAATAAGAGTGAGTAAATAAAAATTTTACTATTTATTGATAACATTTTCATAGTACTACCTATCGGAGAAATTAAAAAAGCTGCAAAAATTGTGATACCTTAAATATAAAACTTACCAGCAAATGCTGAAGCTATAGCCGCAACCAGAAAACTCAATGTCACGGCAGGACCTGCCACGGTCTTAGCGACTGCACCAGCCAAGACATACACTCCTAGACCCAGAGTACTTCCTACTCCCAAAGCTGTCAAGTCCAGGAGACCAAGACAACGAGCGAGAGGAGTAGAAGTATCACCATCTTCTAATTGCTTACAGCGACGTAACGCTGAGAAGATTCTTGCACAGCCCATCTGAAATCAAATAAGATTTAAAATTACTTTTTTAGCTGTATCCTACAAATAGCAGTCACAGGGTTAAGGCACCCAATTCCTCATTGTTGATCAATTTTTTGAGATGTTACGTGTTGATTGTGGGGTGTAAACGCCGTATATCTTGTTATTAAATAATTAGAGAGTATAGGTACATATTATTAGAATTTCCTCGTCATCATCACTCTAATATTGGCAATACAAATTACGTATTTCAAAGTCATATAACTATTCACATAGATTTAACATTACTCTTACTTTATTCAATAATTCGATGGTGATGAATATCATGACGTTTTAGCGAAAATACAATAATTGGGTTTTGTTTTTATTCTGGAAAAAAAAGAAAAAAGATTTGATGATTTAAAGATATATTTATTACTAATTGATTGATTAAGTTCCATTCGAAGAAGGCAAACCTCCAATATGCAAAATATTCCTAAAGATATCTTAATTCAAAATTGTTATCTATTTACGTATAACTAGCCTAGGATAAGTTCAAATCAAACTTTCATATTTATTATATAAGTAAGTGAAATATTAGTTTGTTGACGTTGAATATTACAAAAATCAATTTCCCATTGCCTAATCTCATTACGTATACGATCTATAGACGTGGAACCATGAAGCGTAACGACTTTAACGTCACATGGACCTTGACAGACCAGTACGAAACGTGACAGTTTTACAAAAGAATATGTGTAACTTATCAAATTAGGTAGGGACTAGGCGGAGAAAACAAAGTTTCTTTTAAGCACACATGCGCGGGACACAGTGTGAACACTTCCGTTCTCCACTTTTCGGTGAATTCTAGAGGCATTGTGCGTGGAGAGGCGAAACTCAATGTCGCGGTTTGTAGCAGAGCGAGGAAGTGAATTAACAAAATCAGCTTCACGCTGTATCCCGCGTACAGCAGGTTAGACAGAAGGAATCTGGTGTTAAGACACTCCGTTCCCCATTTTCCGCCGAATTTTTCGAAGCAATGCGTGTTGAGTAGTGGAACTCAATGCTAGGTTTTTTTGCTTTGGTGCCAGAGAGAAGAAAAAAAAATAATTCATTACCTAGCGTGAGAATAGAACGTTGCCGCCCTTTGTCTGCCAGAGTGATTAAATAAAAATAAATGTGAATGGCTTATTTAGTAAATTAATCAGATGGGAAAATCCAATGCGTAAAAATTATTAATTGTGGTGAGTATTTTAGTATGATTAAAAATACAGAAAAAAGTATAATGACGTCCTTATTTGTTTAATAAAGTCAGACATGACAGCTGTAATTCCCACTTTAGAAAAAAAGTTTTAGTTTGCCGTGTCGCTGTTCTACCTTTTTTTTTTATTCAATGGTCGCGTTAATAACTGAACAGAATTATGCTGAATTTATTTATTAACTTGCTACATTAACCTTACTTGACAAACAGACTATTCAACACAAAAAAATATTTTTCAATTCAAACCAGTAATTCATGATTTAAGCGCATTCAACTAAACTAACTAGTAAATTAGATTCTTTGAGCAGAGTCGAGACAGGGATGTGTAATTATATTTAAGTACTTAGCATTTCTTTTGAATGCTTGAAGATATACAAAGATTTTTAAACTGAATTTATCAAAATTATCATCATCACGATATCTATCTACATATAATTAGTAAATTTGAATTTGCTATCTCCATTTATTAGTCATTTCCATATCAAAACAAACAAACATTTCATCATCAGGTATGTAGGAACAATTTCAATTGTGACGTTCGAGGTCGTGGACATTTAATGTTATGTATGTGTAATGCAAGGTTGTGAATAAGAGGAAACTGAACCAAAGTACCTGCTAAAGGGAATATACCTTTAGTGTCGTTTGTTATAGCGAAATATAATGCGACAACCATTGAGGTTACAGTTTTGTTTTTTTCTCTTTTTAGGATTCTGTAGTCTAAAGAAAAAATCTCTTATAAGATCACTTTGTTGCCCGTCTGTCCGTCTGTCAAGACCATTTACCTCGAGATTACTTAAAGATCAAGCAGAAATTAAAGCTGAAATCAAATATTCAAGTCTACAGTCCTTAAGAGCACAAAAAATTAAGCTTCTAAGTTAACGTAATCAAAATATATCAGCATTTATACATGGTTTTTGCTGCATTTTGTATGTAATTCGCCGCGTAATCAGGGCTATATAGGGTACTTACTTCTCGTTAACATACAGTTATAAAATTTGGTATGAAATGAGAAATTATGACACAAACAAAGGAGAAAATAAAAAAATATAAGTATTTCGCAGAATAAAACCATTACTAGCATTAGTAGTTGATTTCATGGAAAATGACTACATACTCTTAAGTTTGTCAACTTTTATAAGTTGTACTCTCCGTTGACCTACAATACTAAAATTGAATTATGGATCCCTCGGTGGGAGAGTTCCATTCGCACTTGAGAGAAAACCTAGAGTTAAGAAATTCCTTTTCCCCACTTTCCGCCTTATTCTCGAAGTATTATGTATTGAGAGAAGAGCTTATTACCAGAGAGAGGATATGAAAATAAATCCCCCTCACAACTCCGCATTCCTGCGGCCATGGTGATTAATCATTAAGAAATCGAACCTGGTGCTTCAACTACACACTGAATTCTCTATAGGCTAAGAGTGTCGCGCTGTAAAAATATAAAATATTTCATATCATTCATTTGCAATTCAAGGTAAATATAATACATAAATTATGATAAAGTTGTCATTCATGTACGAAGAAATAATATTTTTTTATTAAAAATAGCTGTAGGAGTTATCTGTTTATCTTGAAAGATCTAAACAGATTTGACATTAAGAAATATGGACAGATAATCTTGACTTGATCGGTGCATATGAAATAACTTATTAATATTGAATGTTTCTTTCGCTTCGTATTTTTTCCGCTCGATACATGGCATATACCGGAACTCAACGCCGCGTTCTGTTTTGCTAAGGCACGGAAATGAAAATAATTATTCTCCGACTGATGATTGAACTCACAACCAACGCGCATACTCAGACCTCGTTCCACAGCACCACGACGGATGTATTACAATAAAAAAATTTTAATTTAAAATATTTACTTACTTTAATTCTTACTGCTTATTAAACAATAAAATACAAATTATCAAAAAAAAAATGTTACCTATATTTTATAGACCTTAACACTTACTGCTTCACGTTTAATACTAAAAATCTGCAAAAGATTATAAATACGAGTATATGATAAATATGCAAAATAACTAGCATTGGGCTTATCTAGAGGATTTTTATTACTGTCAAAGAAGCTGCTTGTTGACTTTGCCGTATTCTGCATAATAGTGTTTATCTTTATATGTGGATATACTAGCGTTTACTGCGGCTTCACGTGCACTGTTAAATGGAATTAAATAATTGTGTTTGACACTTTCTCAGTACCCGAGATAACTCTGATTCCAGGTACAGTCGGTTATGCTGGGATAATGGAAGAACCCCTTGGCTTCTGTAGCCCCGGTCTGTGATGGTCCTGGAGGAGCACCGTAAGGTTTTAGTTGGTTTTGGGGATGGCCTAAATCTGGTGATCGAGTCCGCACGCGGTCGGCGTACTACCGATAGCCCACCCGTAACGCCCAATATTAATAACCTATCTCCAACGTCAATCTTAGATTGTTTCATACATCTATCCAATCTCTAGATTATCTCTAGATAGGTTATTTTACTGGGCGTAAAAGGATTTGTATAATGATGTGGGTTTTATAGAAACATGGAAAGTATGTGTGCGTGACTACGGCAAAGTGTTCGAAACGTCGGGTTTCCAAAAATGTATAATGCCAAATATACGCGATTAATCCGGTTAAAATAGTTTCATTTAAAATGTGTAATAATCGTGAAAATCAAGGAACTTATTATGCAAAGTATTGTTGTAATTGTGATAGCTTTCCTCAACAAATGGACTAATCAACACAAAAACATTTGATTCAGTAGTTCCTGAGATTAGCGCGTTCAACCAAAGAAACGCTTCAGTTTAATAATATTAGTAGGTGTATACCCTACATGGTAATATTAACTTTAGAAGTGGATTTTATGTTTATGGCAGATATTTACGATTGCTTGATCATAAAATTTATAATTTATATTTATGTTATTATTTTTTGACCGTTACTTCTAGAATATAAATGATTATTAGTTAAAATTACAAATTTCACAGCTTCCTGCCGCACATAATAAGTGTAAATTTAAATCTTTATCGTCAGAATTATTAGAAAGTGAAAATGTAATGTGAAAATTAACACGATTATAAAACTTTTTTTAAGGTACCTATATAAGGTTTATTTTAATCCTTGGCTTAATATAAACCTTATAGAAGTATTGAGTTGTATGCCCACCATATATTTTTAAAAGGTACTTTGATAAAATTCTGTATTGAAAAAATAAATACAAGTTTATATATACTGTATCCCTCATATAGCAAGGTAGGGAGAGTGAACCTAGTGGTGACACACACCGTTCGCCACATACGAATGGCAAAACTTAAATAAAGCCTTTTGAATCGTTAACAACGCGCGGAAATGAAAATAGTTATTTTCAGTTAAAAAAAAAATCTATAATAAAAAAAATAATAATAAAATATTTTCAGTTGATATTTGTAAATATTATATTCATATAAAAACTTGTACAACATATTCGAAATAATAGAAACTAACAAGATAAGAGGCTACACAATTATATTTTTTGCAAAGCTAATAGCATTGGTTTCGCCTTTCAAGACCGCTATAGAGTACAGACAGGTTTTGTAAACAAGCAGCGCGGCTCATTAACATGTCAATAAAAACGTTAATATTATATCTATATATGTATGTATACAGTACATATGTATATTTTTAAAAGCATGACTCGGGTTCAATGGACAAAATTCAATAATATTGAAATTTTGTGCCAAAAGTTGAAGTGTCTTGTGCTTGTGGGATGTGGATTCAATTATTTCCATGTTTGAGATTTCCAGGGAGTGCTGCCAGACGTACCTTGTTGGCTATACGTCTCGATTTTTTGCCCAAAATTAAATATCCCGAGCGGGATAGACCCGATTCCACGAATTATTCCACGTACTGTTATAAATATTTATTAAATATTTTAATTTTTAATTAGTTATTAACAAGTTTTACATATAAATAAGTATATTTGTAAGTTATGTATAGCTCTGAAGACTTAATTGTCTTACAGGGTACACCAAAACATTTATCGTTTTATTAAATTTAAGCGATATTTTTCTTAATGATACAAAATAATTTTATAAATAAATTAATAAATAATAAACTTTCGCGAAAGAATCCCAATTTTTTATTTTAAATGATTAAACTTCTCGCTTTTCTTAAATAAAACGTGGCAACGCCATTACCAACCCTTCTTGGATCAGTGAATTCAATTAGTAAATCTCCCAATATTTACACAATGTCTCAAAATCCGGCGGAAAGCGAAGAATGGAGTGACTTGAGTTCTGACTAGGTTCTCTGACTATCCTATCTTGAGTTTTACTGAGTTCTCCTACTATGCGGGTTAAAACGTGAAGTTAAAAAAAAGTAACTGAAAAAAGTAGCACAAGTAAGATTTAACACTTAAATAAAAAAAAAAGATGTTGTAAATGTCATGGCACTTTGACATTTGTAATAAACTTTTAAAATTTGTATTTTAATGTGCAATAAACATCTACAAGAAAGGTTTCATGCCAAATTTTTATGTAGACCACTACTTTCTATACTATTAATGAGTAAAACTGCATGTTAATTTAAAATGAGAGTTGACATTCTACTGACACAGTAGGTATAACGTGATGACTTTTGAACGTATCTCGCTCATTTTAGGCCTTCCCCCCCCAGAAAATATTTCTAGATAATCTAATGAAAATCACTTTGTTTTGTTGTTTGTTTGAGGAAAAATATATCATATATGATTATTCGGGGTAAGTAAGCGCAGTGGGTAAGTGAGCACACCTATATTCATAAGGATAGAACGTGAGCGTAATGTGTGTTATGTTTAGTTACTTAAACTTCTGGCTCCGTGGTTTTTTAGGTAGTTTAAATTTTGGCTTGTCGGGGATAGTGTGCGCGGGTAAGCGATGCATTACAGTTGCGCAACGCTGATCACGGATCATTATAAATATACGATACAACAAGTGTTAAATTTGTGAAAACTTGCTTAAAAGTTTTTTTTGTCAGCTTCACGCTGTATCCCGCGCACAGCAAGGTAGGCAGAGGGAACCTAGTGTTAAGAAACTTAGTTTTCCATTTTCCGTCGAATTCTGAAGGCATTGCGTGTTAAGTAACGGAACTCAATGCCGCGCTTTTTCCTCGAAGCGAAGAATTGAAAATATAAATAAAAAAAATATTTTATTTCCTCGAGTGGGGATCGAACAACCAATCACGTTTACAGTAACACATGTGTCCCTGCGCCACAACTAGCCTCTGGAAATTTTAGTTTTACTTATTACTTATATCTCGAGCGGAAGTGCCTAGCTATGGTTAATGTTTAAAAAAATATTGATTACAATAAGTAAAACAATTTTTTTAATACAACAAAAGCATTCACTTATCTAAATTGCGTCTACAGGTATGAACAGAATATAACAGATTATTAATGAAATGTGGCAATAAGATCTAATATAAGTAAAAAGTAAATAACGTAGTGACTATTTATCACGTCCGGTAAATATGATGAAATACATACAAAAAAATAATATTATACTAACTTTATTATATGTAATTATATAATACACTTCAATTACAAGTATTCTTAGTACTTATTTGTCAGATACCTACTCCACACGTGAATATCTAGTGATAGTGTTGTCCTACAGCTTATTAAATACAGTATGTATTAATTAGTGGAAAAATATTTAGGCTTTTTTATCTCCATCTTTAAACCAGGATATGACAGAGTAGGTAGTGAGAGTCTAGTGTCAAGACACTTCGTTTTACTCTTGAATTCGAGACATTGTCGGTTGAGTTCACGTTGAGGCGGAACTCAACGTCGCGTTTCGTATTAAATATATTTAAAGAATTTGAGTAAAAATTTAAATAAAATCAAGGGATTGAATTATTTTCATTTCTTCTTTCTAATTAAAAGACGAAACACGGCGCTGATTTCGCCAAGCATTGTCTTCAAAATTTATATAACAATAATATAAGATGGCCTCTGTCTACCCTGCTATATGCGGGGTATACCGGAAAGCTAAAAAAAGTTCAAATCGTCCTGGCGCATGGGCACTAAATTACTTTTATAATTAAAAAAACTGGACAAGCGCGAGTCGGGCTCGCCCACTGAAGGTTCCGTACAAAAATTGGAGGTTTCAGGGTTTTTCTGAAATTCAAGCATTGCTTCAGCTTGAGCCATTTTATCTGATATCTCAATTGGACTAGCGTCTAAAACCTTACTTGTATACCCAATTTAATAGCACTAAAAGGGGGGCACCTTTTAAGGCTATCATTTTTTAGGATTTATAATTTAAAAAAAAAATAATAATAATAACCAACTGGTTGTGGGTTCGATCCCCACTCGAGGAGATGAAATATTTACTTAAATTTATATTTCCATTTCTTCGCTCTGGTGTTTAAACAAAGCGCGGCGTTAAGTTCCGCTATTCGACAAGCAATGCCTTCAAAATTCGGCTGAAAATGGGGAACGGAGTGTCTTAATACTAGGTTCCCTCTGCCTACCTTTCTGTGTGCGGGATACATGAATACTTATAGTTTTTTTTTTCTAGTATATAAATAAAAAAAAAACTACTTTTTCTATTATTAAACACTCAAACACATATAAATAGAAAACCAATACAGAAAAATGCTTAATCACACCAACACTTACCGCGGCGGCTCTCTTCAAAGGATATTAAAAAAAAAAACTTAAATATAAAAAAAATATATGACCGTTACACTAGACCAAACAGTGACAATGATAAAATGAAAATGTCGCGTCACACATGTTTACTCTGATTATATCTTAACTATTAAGCTTAATAAATAAAGATATCAATTAAGGCTATGGCTGCACGCTTAAAAATGTTGCTCCCAAAAAAAAATATTGGAAATTTATATTGAAATTAAGTAAGAAGACTTCCGAAAAGTCGAGGCGCAGGGGCACAAAATGTGACTGTAAAATCAACTGGTTGTGGGTTCGATCACCACTCGAGGTAATGAATTTTTTATTTAATCATTTAAATTAAAGCGCGGCGTTGAGTTTCGCCACTCAACTCGCAAGGCCTCCAGAATTCGGCGGAAAGTGGGAAACGGATTGTCTTAATACTAAGTTCCCTCTGCCTACCCAGGGGAGTGCGGGATACAGCGTGAAGCTGATTAAAAAAGAAGACTTAGGTAACGCGTTATTTTCGTCTCCATTTTTGTTTTATCTTTCCGTCAATGCCAGACTACCGGAAATATACCAGCATAGCATAAGCAGAGAGAAGCAACTAATTTTCTGTTTTTTTTCTCATTTTTAAAGTGTTATTCCATACTTAGGAAAGAAAAGACACTTATTTGGAAAACGTAAATTTGAACGTAGCTGGATATGAACCCGCGATTTTTATAAGCGCTCTGACCACTAAGATATACGAGTAGTATGGATTCGTTGGGTCTGGCGCAAGCGCCAGACCCAACGAATGCCAGTGTGCCAGACCCCGCGAGTCGATGCGTCGGAACTAAAAAAAAAAAAAAAAAAAAAAAAAAAAAAAAAAAAAAAAAAAAAAAAAAAAAAAAAAAAAAAAANTTTTTTTTTTTTTTTTTTTTTTTTTTTTTTTTTTTTTTTTTTTTTTTTTTTTTTTTTTTTTTTTTTTTTTTTTTTTTTTTTTTTTTTTTTTTTTTTTTTTTTTTTTTTTTTTTTTTTTTTTTTTTTTTTTTTTTTTTTTTTTTTTTTTTTTTTTTTTTTTTTTTTTTTTTTTTTTTTTTTTTTTTTTTTTTTTTTTTTTTTTTTTTTTTTTTTTTTTTTTTTTTTTTTTTTTTTTTTTTTTTTTTTTTTTTTTTTTTTTTTTTTTTTTTTTTTTTTTTTTTTTTTTTTTTTTTTTTTTTTTTTTTTTTTTTTTTTTTTTTTTTTTTTTTTTTTTTTTTTTTTTTTTTTTTTTTTTTTTTTTTTTTTTTTTTTTTTTTTTTTTTTTTTTTTTTTTTTTTTTTTTTTTTTTTTTTTTTTTTTTTTTTTTTTTTTTTTTTTTTTTTTTTTTTTTTTTTTTTTTTTTTTTTTTTTTTTTTTTTTTTTTTTTTTTTTTTTTTTTTTTTTTTTTTTTTTTTTTTTTTTTTTTTTTTTTTTTTTTTTTTTTTTTTTTTTTTTTTTTTTTTTTTTTTTTTTTTTTTTTTTTTTTTTTTTTTTTTTTTTTTTTTTTTTTTTTTTTTTTTTTTTTTTTTTTTTTTTTTTTTTTTTTTTTTTTTTTTTTTTTTTTTTTTTTTTTTTTTTTTTTTTTTTTTTTTTTTTTTTTTTTTTTTTTTTTTTTTTTTTTTTTTTTTTTTTTTTTTTTTTTTTTTTTTTTTTTTTTTTTTTTTTTTTTTTTTTTTTTTTTTTTTTTTTTTTTTTTTTTTTTTTTTTTTTTTTTTTTTTTTTTTTTTTTTTTTTTTTTTTTTTTTTTTTTTTTTTTTTTTTTTTTTTTTTTTTTTTTTTTTTTTTTTTTTTTTTTTTTTTTTTTTTTTTTTTTTTTTTTTTTTTTTTTTTTTTTTTTTTTTTTTTTTTTTTTTTTTTTTTTTTTTTTTTTTTTTTTTTTTTTTTTTTTTTTTTTTTTTTTTTTTTTTTTTTTTTTTTTTTTTTTTTTTTTTTTTTTTTTTTTTTTTTTTTTTTTTTTTTTTTTTTTTTTTTTTTTTTTTTTTTTTTTTTTTTTTTTTTTTTTTTTTTTTTTTTTTTTTTTTTTTTTTTTTTTTTTTTTTTTTTTTTTTTTTTTTTTTTTTTTTTTTTTTTTTTTTTTTTTTTTTTTTTTTTTTTTTTTTTTTTTTTTTTTTTTTTTTTTTTTTTTTTTTTTTTTTTTTTTTTTTTTTTTTTTTTTTTTTTTTTTTTTTTTTTTTTTTTTTTTTTTTTTTTTTTTTTTTTTTTTTTTTTTTTTTTTTTTTTTTTTTTTTTTTTTTTTTTTTTTTTTTTTTTTTTTTTTTTTTTTTTTTTTTTTTTTTTTTTTTTTTTTTTTTTTTTTTTTTTTTTTTTTTTTTTTTTTTTTTTTTTTTTTTTTTTTTTTTTTTTTTTTTTTTTTTTTTTTTTTTTTTTTTTTTTTTTTTTTTTTTTTTTTTTTTTTTAGTTCCGACGCATCGACTCGCGGGGTCTGACACACTGGCATTCGTTGGGTCTGGCGCTTGCGCCAGACCCAACGAATCCATACTACTTATACGTTCTCGTCAATCTACGAAACTCTTATAATCTTGATACAATTTATTTTTGTTCTTAACATCTCTTTGGGTACCGGAAAGAAAAATCTCTATACTCTTTAGGGTGGCGAAAAAAAGTGTGGTTTTAATTGTTTTTTAATCTGTATTATATTATGTTAAGTATATAAGTGATTTGAGTATCTATAATTTTTTTTTCTTAAATATTGACCCTACAAAGTACTTATTCAAAATATAAATAAAGCCGGCATTACTTTGTGTTCTTTTTGGTTTTACATTAAATTAATATTTTAGTAAAATATACCTAATTAATGTGATAAAATGTGATCTATAGATAGGATATGAAATTAGATAAAATGCAGCGTTGAGTTCCCCCACTCAAAAAACAATGTCTTGAATTACCGTAGAAATTGGAGATCGGAGTATATTAACACTTACTTCTCTCTGCCTACCCCTGGTATATGCGGAATGAAGTAAAGCTATAGGTATGTTAAAATATTTTTATTTTTTTTTATATTTTTTTTTCATCTATCAATCAATCAATCAGCTTCACGCTGTATCCCGCACACAGCAGGGTAGATAGAGGGAACCTAGTGTTAAGATACTCCGTTACCCACTTTCCAAAGAGTTCTGGAGGCATTGCGTGTTGGGTGGCGGAACTCAACGCCGCGCTTTGCCTAGACACCAGTGGGAAGAAATGAAAATATAAATGTAAATAAATTATTTCATTTCCTCGAGTGGGGATCGAACCCACAACCAGTCGATTTTTACAGTCCCACTTTGTGCCCCTGTGCCACGACTGGCCTCATCATTTATTCATCTATGTTTCTTAGAAAATATAATGTGACCTCGAAGTTCATACTACGTGTCGTTCACTCTCGTTATATCATTGCAACATAAAAATGTACTTCCCCCATCTAAGTAATGTTTTGTATCTTGAATATTCTTTTTGTCGTAATTAAATTAATTAATATCAGTTAATAGAGAATAATATACGAAGAATTATTACTAGAAAAAAATTAAATCTATTGTTAAAGAAATATTATTTGAAAATGTAATAATTGGAACCAGTACAGGACTGGTCTTAATTATTACAGAAATAAACCTTCTTGTATTTATTTAGTTTTTACCTTCATACTATATCCTGCACGTAGCAGGGTACCCAGAGGGAATCCCGGGACCTATTGTTAAGACTCTCTGTTCCCCATTAAGACACATCCGTGCGTGCGTGAAGACGCCCTCAATTAATTAAATATTGTTAATTTATACGTTTAACGTATAACAGATAGTACTTAATAAATAAAAAAATAGTAATATAATAGATAAAAAAATATGTCTTAATATGCAGAGCATAGAGCTGAGTCACTAGACAGTTCTTTTAAGTGTATAATTAAAATGTACACAATACCCGGATCTTTTTTAAAGTAGCTCAATCAAAACAAACATATCATGACGTCTTTTGTTATATAAAATGAGAAAGTTTGTACCTTTCAAAATTCGAGTTTCTTTTAAAACAACAGCATAGTGTATCCTGATCTTAAAATATTTATTCAAAAGAATAAAAAAAAATGTTTTTCAGACTATCAATAGATACTTTCAAAAAACTATTTTATAATTAATATACTAGTTTTTGCCTACGGATCCACTCTCGTGGTCAAATGTAAACCAAATTAAAAAAAATGCTAAGAGATGAGTTGAGTATTTTTTGAAGCTTGGTTTCCACGGCAGCGGAGCCGGGCCATTAATGACTACATCGAATTCACAATAGTAAACTCCATATTTGTATTTCCACCATTAAATAGTCGAGTGGAAAAGACTGGGTTCCGAGGTTCCCTCTGCCTACCCTGCTATATGCGGGGTACAATGTACCAAAAAAGTACTTATTTGTTTCGACTTGGCTTTATTGCTGTTGACCTGGACTGGTCTTGACAGCGTCACCGGACGGGAAAAAAAAACGTATGTCTGACTTTTTTACAGAAAATTGATCTGATTTGTCATAAACACGAATTGAAAGTGAATGAATTCTCTTTTCATGGAAAAACACGAAATATTGTATTATAATTTAAGCGAAACCACTTTATTATATATGTAATATACCTACATTAACATATTAACATATATTTAATACTTATACGTTATAAATAGATAATGATAATCAGTTTGTTGATTTTCCATGTCATTGTTGGAAGAGGCTTCATCATAAGCTCTTCTTTTACAACTAAGACAATCTCTTATATTTACTGTTTACTCAGTAATTAGTTAATAGAGGCAACGACCGAATTTACCATTTGTTTATTACAAACTAGAAGTGATTGCGGGTAGAGGTATTTTAGTGTTAAAAAGCTGTTTTACATCTAATTTTGGAAACATTGGTGTTGGTAAGCGCAACTTAACGCCGCATCTTTCTTTATTGTATTAAGGAAACGAAAATAAAACAAACTGAGCAATGTGAGTAGCCAAATGTGGTCAAGCACAGACTGGAATGTCTTAGAATTAAGGAGAGATGCATCACTCTTTTTAATTCTAAAGATTCAATGGTTAAGATGAGTTTGTTAAGAGGTGATTAAATTAATTAATATGGAGATGTGATTAATTTCCAGCTTCGCCATGTTAAAATGACATCATCGAAATTTAAATAAAAAGTGCATTAAGCTACACATTTACGACCATATTGTTGTAAAACAACAGTTATTTTGCAAATATCCGAAAAGGGAAATCTGCCAAAAAGTTTTTTTCGAAACGAGGTCATACACTTAACAAAGTGTGACATAAAATTTTGAATGGCAGCAGAAAATATTAACATAAGGAATAAAATGCCAAAAAAATATGTAAAGATAGCAAAAATTGGTCAAGGTGACTTGGATTTATATGTATGTACAATACATAAAGTAGTTACAATGTGCAAACTTTAATCTACTTACTATATAGGTAGTATATAGTAAGTTAAAGTTAAAATTTGCGTAAGTAGGAGTGTCGTACTATTGAGGTTCCCTCTGCCTACCCGTTATTTTCCGGTTAAGCGATAAACTATAATATTAAAAAAATGTTTTTACATCATTATATTACAAATATTTAAGGATAATTCACACTAATAATTCTCTTAAATCACTCTCCATTAGTGAACACCGCATTAAAATAAGTAGAGCAATTTGAAAGGACACACACACAGTCAGAAATAATATGTTTAACTGTAATACAATGTAGTGTAGTAATGTAATATATGTATTAATATAATAATTTCTTTGTATTTGTTATATGTATGTCTAGACATTATCATCAGTTGCAGTTGCTATGTAAATCGTGACATTTAATTATGTTCATTTGTTAAATATCTTTAAATGTACCCTATTTTATTTACATCTTATCACTATAGCAACAAGTATCAATCAGCCTTTTTATATCTTTATTTTTTTAGGCCAGTCGTGGCGCAGGGGCACAAAGTGTGACTGTAAGCGCGACTGGTTGTGGGTTCGATCCCCACTCGAGGAATTGAAATATTTATTTAAATTTATATTTTAATTTCTTCGGTCTGGTGTCGAGGCAAAGTGAAATATATATTAAAAATTATGTTTTTTTAAATGTTATTATAGGAGTGAATTGTATAATAAAAGAGGTTGCTAAATTTTAGGTTTTATTTGGTGTAGTTAGAGGGGCAGGCATGAGTGAAAAATCAAGATAAGACAGTCAGTTATATCTCTATGTCCAGCATTTTCACGTTTTTTCCCGCACAACAGGGTAGGCAGTTGGAATCTAGTGTTAAGACACTTCGAATTTTTTACCCAATTTTGGAGACATTGCGTGTTGACTGGCGGAACTTAACGCCGTGCTATGTCTACCAGTGCGAGGTAATGAAAATAAATTTAATTATTTATTCGCACGAGTGTCGAACGCATAACCGTTGCGTTTACAATTGGACACTGTGCCACGATTTAGCATGCCTTGTTCTATAAATATAAATAAATATATCGACCAATAGCACAATTATTTACTTACTAATGTAAAAAATATAATTTTAAAGTCAATATCTATACATTGTAAATTAGTAGTAAACTTTTAGTCTATTCTTTCAGCTTCACGCTATATCTTTAGCAGGGTAGACAAAGGGAGCTTAGTGCTAAGACACTCCACTCTCGACTTTCCGCCGAGGTCTGGAGTTATTGCGCGTTGGCAGAACTCAACGCCGCGTTTTGCCTCGACACCAGAGCTTTTTTTAGTAGTAGTGTAGTAGTTAAGTAATATATCTCCTCGAGTGGGGATCGAAACTGAAACTGAACTCTACTATTCTACTACTTTTTTAAATTGATATAGGTACATTTTAATTTATGAACCAATTTAAATAAAACAAACACTAAACGTGAGGTTTGCTATAATACAATAGCGAAAACTACGTATAAATCGGTTAAGCCAGCGGTTTTGAGACTAGCGTGCACAAATACACGCACAGAAAAACAGACAAAAAATATGTAAAAACATTATTTTGGGTCCTACTATATTAATAACATTGAGTGTTAAGTTATAATTTTTATTACTTATGCATATAGAATATAACTAAATGAACACTATCTTAGTAAATACAGCAGGGTAGGCAGAGGGAACCTAGTGTCAAGGCACTCCGTTCCCTACTTTCCGCCGATTTCTGGAGGTCATGCGTGTAGAGTGATGGAACCCAACGCCGCACTCTGCCTCGGTGGCGGAGGAAAGAAATGAAAATATACATTTAAATAAAAATTTCCCCGAGTGGGGTTCGAACCCACAACCAATCGATTTTACTATCTTAGTAAGTATTACAATTATATTATTTCAAACGGACTCACTAAGTAAAATAACCATATTATAAATAACTCTATTGAATAAACACCATTCATCATTCATAGGTACTTTCTCCACAAACGCGTCTAGAATACTGGCTTTATGGGTCGACCAATGGTTTCTAAAGGAATCTTGCACGAAAGTTGGATACTACGGACTTGAATTTAACTTGATTTGACGGAAACCCTTCCCTAACCCCTTCATAAATATATATTTTTTTAAATTAAATTATTAGTAATTTTGATAGTGGATGAAATTTATAAATTTTACAGCGTGAAGCTGAGTGTCTTAACACTAGATTCTCAGATTCCCTCTTATTACCCCGCTACCTGCGTGATACAGCGGGAAGCTAAGAAATCGAACACGCCGCGCTTACAATCGTAGGTAATTTTATCTCATACAAGTAAGACGATAGTCGGAAGCTGCAATTGGCCAACGTTCTAAACCTACCAAGGTGGGAAGTAATGCATTTAGTAGACCAGAAATAGTCCACAATTCACGGGAAGAGGAGATTTTTCAATTTGCTCATGTTATTTAAGGCATAAAATATGGAGTTTCGACACCTGTAGCCACTATCAGCTGTTTCTAATGCTGTTTTATGTTAGTAAGAGCCGTCTTGGCGCGGTGGTAGACCCATAATCAGACCCATAACCCACTGCATCATGATGGCCACAATGGCCAATTTAAAAAAAAGTATGTTAATTTTGAATGAACTTGTATTAACTTATTGTAGCCTTATTAACTTACTTATACACGTGTAGTTACAATGTCTTTTGCTTTGTTTGGTTTGTTACGGTTGCATAAATTGTGACTTTAATCTTTTTTTTTTATTTTGGGTTGAGATTATTGCAATTTTTGTAAAGATCTATATAGACTTTTTTATTTTTTTAGCTTCACCCGCCCCGCATATAGTGAAGTGGGCAAAGGGGACCCAGTGTTAATACATTCCGTATCCCACTTTCTGCATACACAACATAACAGAGCATTCAAAATGTATATTTACATAATAAATAATTTAAAATAAATAAGGATATATTATAATACGTTACATAAAAAAATAACTCAAGTTCTTGCTACAAAAGTGGAATTATACCCGGAAAGGTAAAATATGTATAGAGCCAACATGTTATAAATGTTATATGAGAATTATTCAAATAATATAATTGAATAACGATTTTATAAACATATTTTGCAATTGCAGGCGTAGACACATTTTTGAGATACCTATTGTAATATGTCGTTATTGTATTTATCCGTTTAAGTTTAGAAACATTATGTGTTGAGTGTCAGCACTCAAACAGAGTTTCACAACTCAACACAGCGCTAACGATCGTTACCAGAGCTACGTTATGAAAATAGTTCATCCCCCGAGCAGGAATCGAATTCACAAATGCCGCCACAACGGCAGTATCATAAAGTTATTTACATATCGTCGGCTTAGAGTGTAAGCCTGCCAAATCTGTTTCTTGTTTTTTCGTTATATAATTTTTTATACAATTCAAAAATGTAAAACTAACACAAAAAATACTTTTATTAACATACTAACACATAGCAAATAAAACATTATATTTACTTAAATATTAATAAAATTACCAAAACAAAAATTCAAATAGCCCCGTCGATTAAAAAGATTACTGACCCCTGCATTAGTCCATTCCTTTTTAGCTTCGAGGACATAAGATGCCATATCTTAAGAAATCTACTATATTTATGCCAACTTTTATATGTACCTTCTATATATTAATATGCCAAAACTCACTTTAAGTTTTGCAATATATAAAGGATTTTACGATCAGCCAAATTGAACTTGATAATTTTATAGGTTTTAATATCAAATCAAAAAAAGGTTATCTGTACTGGTTTTTTATCATAAGATATGTTCAAATTTTGTTTGGAGAATAAACAAAGGGGTCGAGGAACTCAAGTTTCTAATTTCTGACCGTTTTAGAAATATTGCGTGTTGGGAAATGGAGTTCAATGCTGTTATTTAACTAATTTATTAGGGAAAACAAGCTTTGTTTATATAAAGATATTTTCCCGAGAGAATCGAACCAACAACCATCCTGCGTATAATCGTAGTAATTTTTCAATTGCGTTTTTCATTTTCAATTTCAATTGCATAATTCATAAATCATGCCAAGTTTTTGGATGTGTTAGTTTGTGGTATTGTTAGAAATCGGAAAGGGTTAACGTTTTTAAAAAACAATATAAAAACACATATTGTCTATTTATTTCTTAATTATTCAGAAAGACATTTTACGTAATTGCAATAAGCGATACGTATCACCCAATAAGAATCGTGAGGCCACCCGTGGCGCAGGGGCACAAATTGTGACTGTAAATTCGACTGGTTGTGGGTTCGATCCCCACTCGAGGAAATGAAATATTTACTTATATTTATATTTTCATTTCTTCGCTCTGGTGTCGAGGCAAAGCGCGGCGTTGAGTTCCGCTACATAACACGCAATGCCTCCAGAACTCGGCGGAAAGTGGGAAACGGTATGTCTTAGCACTTAGGTTCCCTCTGCCTACCCTGCTGTGTGGGGAATACAGCGTGAAGCTGATTTATTTTATTCAAATTTTAACAATACTTCACACGATTTTGCTTCCAATAAGGGCCGTTGCCTACAAGCATTTCATTCTATTGCTTTTATAGTCTGTTTCACCCACATCTATACTCTTTTACACGAGTTTGCTAACAGTATATTGTTTGTAGTACATTTACATTGGCAACACTGTTTTTTTTGTACAGTAGAAGAACATCCACGGGCTCACTGTTGCCCGTGCCTTTTTTTTATCTTATATTTATTTTATTTATTGAAAATGGCGTACATTTTGGGACATTTAAATTAGTGATCTTAAATCTAGACTAAAACTAGAGTGGAGTTGTGAGACCCCTACCGACTTTTTTTTATTTTTTTTTATTATAATTATTGTTATTATTATGGGTTTTTTATATTTATGTTTATTTTTAGATATATATGTATGTATACTTGTAGATTTTTTTTTAAATTTTATTATATGACTTATTTATTACTTGTTAGTTTGCTATTTAACTAATTGACTTATTTATTACTTATTTTTAACTTATTTATTGCTTATTTTAGTGCTATTTTTATATTGTTTGTTACTTAAATTTAATTACAGAACTTTGTTTAATTACAGAACATAGCAGCTTCCACATTTACTAACTCACACAAAAGAACAATGTCTCAATCACCCTATCATCTCTTTGTGACATTGCTCCTTTGATATTTGATTCCACCACCTCTTTGAACGATGCTCCCACCGCTCGGCTGATGAAGTTGCCGATCGCGTCACCGTTGTCGTCGGAGTAATAGACACAGGTGTTAGTGTGCCTTGTTACTGCGACGACCGCATGAGAGACGCTCTCATGCACCCGGAGCCTTTCGCCTCCGGTTCGGACAATGATCACATCTGGAAAGGTCTGTCCCTGGGCTTCATGGATGGTCATGATGCGCGAACCTGCTCCAGATCCATACCCCTGGTCCTTCAACTGCTTCTTCTCCTCCTGCGTGTGGACCAGGTATAGGGTTCCGTTATTACAGTATGGTATTCGCGCGTCAGTATATCCAAGAAGAGCCTTTAGGGAGTGGTCTTGTATACTCCGGTGAGGACATAGGCGACGTCCATGGGGCTCCGGTATGTGCAAGGCAACTCGCATGTGATGTTTAGTGTTGGCAACTCTGTTAGTATTGATATCTAGCAACACTTATTATAATAGAATTCTCTGGAATAGGATAAGAGTTTGTGTAATGTCGATCTGACGTATAAGTATAATAATAAATTATTATATTTAAAAGAAAACGATGTTCAATTTAAATTGACATAAAAAAATGTTCGAATGTTCAACACAAAATTAATTTGGTTGCAATCGGCCACGTTCAGAATTACGATACCTACATAATTTTTAATGTTCTTGCTGTATTATTTAAGCTGTGATTAGAATTTATCTAGTTACCTAATATATTAACTAGTTAATGCCATCAATAATATTATAAATACCTATATCTAAGCGAATGTTATATGACCGAGTCATATAATGCCACAGACTTACAGAAACACACACACACACACACACACACACATATATACAGACATATCAAACTTACATACACTCCGTATTTTTGCGTCGGGGGCTAACAATTTCAAAAAGACTAGTTCGATTAAATTAAATTCTTTATTATTATTTAAATAGCTGTCTATCATCACGATTGTCTATTAACTTGATAATATTACGTGCTTGGATTAGGTCAGAGAAGTATCTAACATATTTTATAAACATAACCATACTAATAAGTTTAAATTTATTGTTATATTTAGTCAAATTATACAAAATCTTTATACAAATTGTAGCCTGTGTGTCATTCTAATGTATAAGCTATATTATAGCAAAGTTTCATTTATTTCCGTTCAGTAGTTCTTGCGTGAAATTGGAACAAACATTATTAGAAGAAATTTCTCAGAAACTTCCACATTTATAGTACTAGCAGGATAGGATTAGTAGGAAGTGAGAATGGAACCAACAACCATCGCATAGTCAACAGTCAAATACTGTTCCACTACGCCACGATGGCTTCACTTATCATAGGAGGTATTAGAAAGTTGCACCGCAAATATGCAGCGAGAAGTTAGCACACATAGTTACAAGCACTTGTTACATCTATAATATTAGATACGTCGTATTGATTACTTTGATATAACGCCAACGTTATGAAAATTTAAATAATTACAAAATAATAAAGTTTAGTTTCACGCTATATCACGCATGTAGAGGGAAATCAGTGTTAAAATTCTCTCTTTTATACTTTTCCCCCAAGAGGATTTATTGTTCTTGGCATTTCATGTTGAATGATGAAACTAGACGCTGCTCTTTGTCTTCTCATTCCTCATTCATTTGTCTCTAGAAGAATAGAGATTTTTTTAGGTTCATGTCGATCAGAGAGAAAAGAAAGAAGCGTTAAGCAGTCCGCGCATAACTCCTTCGTTTGGTACACGTCAGTATCTAGTTCAAGTTCTCCTGGAAAATATTTCATTTTCCAGGAGAACTTGGACTTTAGCTTTGAAGAAATATGTTTGTGTAAAGGTTTATTTTAACTTCAAGGCCATTTTTTTGTAAAACTTCTGCGGTGGGCACAATACTACTTTGAGGTGACCACGGACGGTTGAGGTAACCCCTCCCTCTTTCTACACTCATGCTGATACATTTACAGGAGTTATATGATAATATTGAAATAAATGTAATGGCATCGTTTATATTTATCCTTATCATAGTACAGTACGGTCGACGAGTTGTGGCCGCTCTGAGGTTAGCTGTAGACAGATTTGATTTTAGGATTTTTTGATTATTTTCTTTCTGAGTGAATAATGTGCACACAACTTCAGTGCGGCCACTACTCTTCGACCGTACTGTATGTATTTAAATGAAATTATTGTTTAAACTTACCTCAAAAGAGAATCAGAGTCAAAGACAAGGACAACAACCGGTTGAGTAGTTTGTAAATTAAACTCGTCAATTAAATCAACTTCCTTAGTTTGCGTAGTGGTTTATTAGTCTCATTCTTCTCCCAGGAAATACAAGGCCTAATGAAGTTTAAGCTATATCCAACTAATTGTAGTTCAATGAATGTTTTTGTGTTCTTTTTTAAGAAGAAAAGTGTAACCTAAGCATTGGACGTATACAGAGATATTTTTCCTAAGGGGTCCTTTTTTTTCGTGAGGAAATCCTTTTACGGATACCAGCCTGAGTGGGGGCTCGAGCGGGTTATGTGGGGCTCACGGACCGGCAGATGGTAGGCCGTCTGAATACCCACTAAAACCTCACGGTGCTCCTCCTCGACCGCCACTGGCCTGGTCCGCGAAACGCGGCGGCGGGAGCCTGCAAGGCACGTCGCGGAGTCAAGGGTGTGTGGGCACCCTCGACGGCCTGCTCGGAGTAGCGCACGGGAGCAATCCTGCGCGCGACTACTCGGGCCAGGTTAGTAGGCGGCCAGTTTCCCCAAGCTGACCTCCCTTTGGCTCGTTAGGGCGGAAGGCTGCGAAGGCGAAAGGGAACTTTGCGCAGAGGCAATATCGTAACCAATGAGGTTAATCTGAGGTGCGATTATAGTTAGTTGAAAACTTTACCTAAGGGGTCCTTAACTTAACCTCCGCAACCTCTTTTTGTGTAATTTTTTTTTTGTTTCAACATATTTGTAGGGTGAACCAATAACCGTCGCGTTTACACTCAGACGTGTCCCCCTGCACGGCGGTCTTCAGTTGAACAGATTGATTTAAAAATGTAGACACATTGTACTTCAATAGAGCAAAAATGAAACGAACACGTAAAGGTAATTAAACATTATTCATAAGGAAAGTCACAAACAAAATTACGCGATTTTACCACAGTGGGAAAAAATGATTATTTTTATATGATACACAGGTATGGCTCACGTTTCGCTTAGGAAAGTACGATGAAGGATTAAATTTCATCAAGCGACTAATGTCTATTCGGAAGGAAAAATTAAAACTGAGTGAGAATAATAAAACTCTATCAACATAAAACAATAAGGATAAGAATAAAGATTGCAACCAACACATAATATAGTGCTGCAATTTATAGTCATTATTTGCACGAATTTTATGGCAATTTCTATACCATTTCCAATTACTATTTGTTATCATAAAAATGTAGAGCCAAAATTTCCAGATATTTCTGGTGTTGAGCAGCGGAATTCAACGCCGCTCTTTGTGTCAAAAAAGTGTAAAGAACTAAACGATTTAAAATTTTAAATATATGTATACCAAACAAAATACCTATACAAAAAACATGATAACACAAAACAATTAAAATAAATATGGTCTATAGCCTTCTTCAATAAATGGAGTAGCTTCTAAGAGAAGCGCGTCCAACCAAACAATTTCTGCAGCTTTATGATATTAAAATGTACAGATACCGTCTTTACCCGTAATAAGAAATGTAAAATAATATAATATTCTATATGCTCCATAACGCTCGTATCTAATTAACAGCTTAAGAAAACATACAAAGTTATACTTATGAGTGCATATTGTGTAGCTATTACTTGTAAAGATTAGTTCTAAGTGTTGCCAGCTAAACTTCTTATGAAATGATGCAATTCATTATATTATATTTAACACCTTAGCAATGTAATTTGGACATACATGTCTACTTGCTATGGAAGTAGGTTCAATACCGCTCATATAAATGCATTTTTTTAAAAATACATATGTACCTATTATATATACTTAGACTGGCCCAAAAAACTGTTACAGTTAAAAATAAACAAAATATTCGAAAGGAAATTATATTTTATATATTATATATTTTTTTATTTTTCTTGTTTTGTTTACTACTGGTAATTTAATACGAAAACAAGTTCTTTTAATTTGTTGCAGATATAATTTTCATTATATCTGCAACAAAATATATCGACTGTGAATCATTTATTAGCATACTCGTGTCAAACGTGGCTTATTGTTTAGATCGTCATTGAAAGAACACGGTTTGTATGGGATATATAAATCATATGACAGTTTTGTCGACGAATGTAAAACGTTGCAAGTTAACTATTGTTTACATTACCAACCAGTGTTGCCAGATATCCCGATTTTTAGCTAAAAAATTAAATGTCCCGATCGGGCCAGGCATAGTCCCGTTTTTCAAGGATTCTGATCTTCCACGTAATGTGAGAATTCTTTTTGTATTACTATAACATTTAAGTTAGTTAAGTATGTAAGCATATTAGTAAGTTACGTATAATTATTCTGAAGACTTAACTGCCTAAAATATGATAAATCAAAACAATATCGCATAAGTATAGTGAAGTTTTTTCATTAAAAAAACATTTTATATTAATATCTTTTACCATTGAAAGTTTTATTCAAAATTCAAATAAATAATAAATCTAATCCTCATTAGTTTAATTTGTTTTGGATTGCTTTTGGCAAGAGACCCGCTTTTTTACTTAAAATTTTCAAAAATCCCGATTCGAAAGAAGATCTGGCAACCATGCCGCCAACTCTTTTCCTCCCCTTTAAATTCTATGACTTAAGGTTGCCAATAACAGATCTTTGTTTTAGCAATTAGGTCGCCTTGTACACTCTAGGTTCCCTCTGCCAAACCTGCTATACCACGCCACGATGACCTCAATTTTTTTGTTTGTAAATATTAATAGAAATAAAATTGAACCAAACCAAACCAAAACCTTCTTTGAATACAATAATTCTCTCGAGTGAAGATCAAGCTCACAATCAATGCATCATAGGCACTTATTAATCCAGCTGCAATATAATTATCCTGCACATAGCCGGCCCCGTTTCCGTGCCCCATTTTCTGCCGAATTCTGAAGGCAGAATTCAACGCCGCGTTTTGCCTCGACACCAGAGCGAAGAAATGGAAATATAAATTTAAGTAAATATTTCATCTCCTCGACTGGGGATCGAACCCACAACCAGTCGGTTTTACAGTCACACCTCGTGCCGCTGCGCCACGACTGGCCACTTATTAATTAATGAGTACATATTAAATAATTATTTAATTAATGATATAATCATATAATTAATCAATTAATTAATTTCCAAAAGTCTGTTTTACGTATATTTAAATGTGGACGTTGACTATGCGATTACGTATGGTTATTATATTACTTCTGGTTTTTCACGGAAAATTTTAAAGTAAACTATAAAATAGTGTAACTATAAAATAGTTCAGTCTTCCTTTATAATATTTATATAATAAGTATTCTACACATATACATTCCCTTTGAATAATTCTCACTCTTCTGTATAGTTTAAACGATTGAGGACCAGTTTCACCGATAACGAATAAAGTTTCAGATATAAATCTAATAACTAATGTTATCTTACAAACAGAGGATGAAAACACAAAATGTTTCTTATATTTTCAAGAATAATTTTCTCAATCACGAACGATAATAGTAGGTCAATTCATACGATTTGTTACATTTATAAATTACAATTAAGTATGTGAAAATAAAATGGATGTGTCAAATGTGTATCTTCTAGATATTGCTTATTTTATAGTTTATTCGAGACCTGTGAAACCAAAAATTATAGCGCTTATCTGGCAAGTAAGGCTGTCAAGGACTTTATCAACCAGTGGTGCAACTAGCCCTTAAGTGTGCATCACTACAAAATTAATTGAAAACAATTCCATTATAAGTTGTCAATTAAACATAAATAAATATATTATTAATATTTTAAAATATTAATAGGTAATAACTTTCCATACTTATTCACAAATTATATACACAAAAATGAATGGTGAGAGAGACAGGGGGAGACCCCAGTTGACCATCGAGAGCACATTATCGTTGGTAATGGAGGGATGTCACGAACAAAGTATGGAAACCCACCGTCATGAGGAGGGCTATCCATTTGCGAGTACGATGACAGTGGATGACGCAAAAGAGGTATTATGTAGAGAGAGGAGAGATGTGTTTGGCGCTCCGTTGTCCCCGACTTCCCCGCAAGAGATGAATGATAAAGCTAAAAAACAAAATCTTTCCATATTTAAAATTCAATTCAATTGATTATATTACGATTTAATACTTATTGGTATTTAGAACAAATATATCGGTCCACTGAATTCGAATACGTAACAACATCGTAAAGCGGCGGACTTGTTGGCAAGAGGTGTAAATTTCTCAAGTCAGTGTATTGACAAAAAGAAATATTTTTTACGAGATCTGGTACTAGGTCAAGAATAAAAAAATGTGTTTGTACATCCTATTAAAGAATGTTTAATACGGCTATTCAATTAGCTACATACACAAATCGCTTCACGCTGTTCATAGCCCGTATAGATCCGTAGGATAGGCAGAGGAAACCTAGTGTCAAAATACTCCGTTCTCCATCCACAAATTTTCGCGATATCGTTTGTTCAGTGATGGATATTAACACCGCTTTGCTTTGTTCACAGAGTAAGAATATGAAAATAGTTTATTTCTCGAAAATAGTTTAGATTTAAGTCCAGTCCATGGACATGGAAGACAGTCGTGGCGCAGGGGCACAAGCATACGACAATAAACGTGAAAGGTTGTGGGCTCGATTCCCACTCGAAAAATTAAATATTTAATATTTTCATTTCCTCCTTCTGGTAAAGCGCGGTGTTGAGTTCCGCCACTCATTACGCATTGCCTCCAAAACACTGGCGGAAAGTGATGAACAGAAGCGTCTTAATGGGGACGGAGTGTATTCAGATTAGGTTGTCCTCTGCCTCTCCAGCTATGTGTAGTATACAGCATGTTGCTAAAAAATATCTTAAAATCTACGCAGCTTATTAAATTTAAGTTCAACCGTAAAATAATTAGTTACCAGATATTTTGTAAATTAACTTTTGCTGTATTAAACTATATCCGATTTATTGAGAGTTTGAAATTAATTTAGACTCAAAAATTTATTTGTTTTTTATACCGGTTTAATATCTTTTAAATGCTTTGTTCTCATTTCTGGGCAAGTTTACATGAAATTAAAAGATAATTAAGTAAAAAGGAAAGGCCTCTTTAATGTTTTTATTCGATTATTATTCGTTTCTTATTACAGGAAAACTCCGCCAAGGCGCGGCGTTAAGTTCCGCTATTCAACACACATTGATTCGGATGTTCGGTGGAAAGTGAAGAGCGGTGTCGTTACACTAGGTACCTTTTGCCTACCTTGCTATATGCAGGATACAGCATGGATTGTCATGGGTAATCACTCTGTTTTACTTCTTCTATAACGATGCTATGATAAAGCTATTTCGAATACTGATCAAATAAGCAGTGACGTGAATAAGCTCCACGGTTATGGGTTCGATTCCAACTCGGGGTAATGAATAATTTTCATGGACTACTCCTCGCTATGGTAACAAGACAATGTGAGGAGCTGAGCTTTGAAACTCAATACGTCGAAAATGGTTATCTCGAAAATTAGACGGATAGTAGAGAACCGAGTGCCTTGACACTAGAATCTCTCTGCCTTCCCTACTACATAAGAAATGGAGCAGAAGATGGAAAACGAGGAAATGTATCACTAGGTTTCTCAAACCAAAAGATGCGTTAGTTAATAATGAAACATATAGAAGCAAAATTTGCTAACTGTGATGCCCAAAATACAAGGTTTTCTTCAATCTGGTTTTTTAATTTATGTGCATTACCAAAATTGGAGAACATGTTTAAAAACTTTTTTGTCTACTTACATTGGCTTTATATGGGCAACTTTTGAAGACAGTTAAACTGATTTCAACGAAATATTTATATAGAAGCTTAAGATTTTATAAAGATTTTTTTAGTTGAATCCTTCGTAGCGCAAAGGTACAGTGCCGTACTGTAAACAAGTCGTTATGCATTCGATTTTCAATCGGGGGAATGAATTGTTTTCATTTCTTTACTTTGGTAAGAAGAAAAAAAGCACATCGATAAGTTTGGCCACTCAACACGGATCGTCTCGAAAATTTGGCAGTGTGTGGGGAACGACATGTCTTAAATGTTAAGGTTCCCTCTCCCTATCCTGTTATATAGTATATTGTGAATCTAAATAAAAAATAGAACATTTAGGTTTTCCATAACATTTAGATGTTAAAAAAAAATGTTTGCAATTTTTCTTCCATTTCTATTTTATACGGTTGTTTGAGAACTCAGTATGGTTCCGTATCCGGGCAGAATGCTATTTTATATAATATGTAAACCTAAATGGTCATGTCCAAATTAGTAGAGCTATCAACATCCGGCCTAAGCTGATAATAAGTGAAAATCGAAACATATAGTAATTATCAATTAAAGTAAATTAGTAGTTAAAAGTAGTAATTGCATTTGAAATTACAGTAAGTAGTAATTAGTCATTTTAGCTAATTATTATATTTATTTTAATTGAACTTCGGGACAAGTGTAAAAAACCCAGTTAAGTGAGAGTTGGACGCGCCCATGGAGTTCTGTATCGGTTTTATGAGTGTCGGTCATCGGCAAATATAAATTATAAAAGTTGACTCCCTCCAAGCAATTCACGCTGTATCACGCACATAACAGGGTAGGCAGAGGGAACATGGGAACTTGGGTTAAGACCCTCCGTTGACCATTAAGACACTTCCGGTCCCCACTTCTTTTCATATCGTCATAATAATAACGTTATATATACTTGTATTTCTAAATACATACAATAAAAATATAACTCGACTCATTTTTAAAATGTGATCGCGGCCTGTACATGGATGATACATGAGAAAATCCATTATTCGGGGAATTTATTAAAATATTTGGACCCAATTTTGGATTTTTATATTTTTTACTAGTTTTACTGTGCATGTGTAGAATAATTTCAGAAATGGCTAAACCAATTTAAATGCAGTTTTTACAATAGTATTGTGGTAAGCTTTTCTTAATATTTGGTGTAAATTTTATTGCATTTAGTTCATTAATAAGAAAAATATCTATTTAATTTCGCACGCAACCGAAGTCGAAGGCATAGCTATTTTTACATCGTGAAAAGGTCTTCTCCAAAAGATAAAAAATAGTAATCTTGGGATACCTACTTATCAATATAAAATAAATAAATAAATCAGCTTCACGCTGTATCCCGCACACAGCAGGGTAGGCAGAGGGAACCTAGTGTTAAGACACTCCGTTCCCCACTTTCTGCCGAATTCTGGAGGCATTGCGTGTTGAGTGGCAGAACTCAACGCCGCGCTTAACCTCGACACCAGAGCGAAGAAATGGAAATATAAATTTAAGTAAATATTTCATCTCCTCGAGTGGGGATCGAACCCACAACCAGTCGGTTTTACAGTCACACCTCGTGCCGCTGCGCCACGACTGACCTCTACTTATCAATATAATTTTATTATTTTTTAGTTCTGTATAATCATGTCGTGAGACAGAAGTTTGTTGTTTGTGTTTACCTTGAGCGAACAATGGAGTTACTCTTCTGTATTTTTTAATGCGGATAAATAATAAACAGTAACTTTCAGATATAAATAATAAAAAAGTTAAGTTCTATACCTTTTGTAAAATGATCAATTAAATTAAAAAAAACTTTTAATTTATAAAAACAAAAACCAAACTTAATATCAATACGACTTTGAAACTATAATTATAAAAATATAAATAAATTAAGAAAAAAATTATGTAGAAACCTGTTTATAATAAAAATATTTACTCAAGGCAACAAATAATTTACTATTGACATTTGCCGTTAATTAAATTAAAAGGTAAATAAAATGAATTGAAGCCAAGTCGTGGCGCAGGGGCACAAAGTGGGACTATAAACGCGACAGATAATGGGTTCGATTCCCACTCGAGGAAATGAAATATTTAATGTTCTTCTATTTCTTCGCTCTGGTGTTGAGGCAAAGCGCGGCGTTGTAATCCGCCACTCAACACGAACTCACACGCCTCCAGAACTCAACGGAAAATGAGTAACTAAACCTAAACTAAAACTAAAAATCAAAAAAAGATACTGAAAATGTCAAAATAGTAATAATAATAATTAAAAATCGATATCATCGAAATGATCGTTGATTTACAAATCAATTATTACGCGTTTTAATTACTTTAATACTTTACCTTTTATATAAAATTAACCACTTTTACCTTTAACTACACAAATATAAACACAATATATTGAATCGTTTTATTTTTTTATGATTTTGTTATAATTATCGATTTTTTACACGCAACTGACCATTTTGGTAACGCGTCCGGCGCACGCGCAGTCTTTTCAACTACTGAATGAATATTTGATACGCTCGATTGCCAATAGTGTTTTGATTTATAAAAAACGTAAATAATAAATATTTATGTTATTTGAAAATTTTTTTTATAAACTACATATTAGTTTACATATTAGGTGTATATTTTTTATTAGATGTTGGTAAGTGTAATATAATATATGTTTTTGATTATTTTGTAGCGGTGTCCGCTACTACTAAACATAAGTGGGTATTTTGTAAGTGGCCTATTACTCTATTCTTAACATATTTCTAGTTATTATAAAGATATTATGTGTTTTTTTAAGTTTAATTAGTCTGAACTATACATATGTATATTTATTGTGCGAACTTTTGGCGTATCTAGAGATATCCTTCATTTTAATTTCGATCTTTTTGTTAAAGGTTTTTTTTAATTTTTAGGCTTAATGTTTTGTTAATAAAAATTCTGGCGCGAGCACCACATAATTCAGGAGTAAGAGAAGGACAATCAAAATTTCTGCTGAAAATCAACATTTTCAGCCGGTCCCATTAAGACACTTCCGTTCAACGAACGGAAGTGTCTTAATGGGACCAGAGTTTCTTAGCAGTAAGTTCCCAGGTTCCCTCTGCCTACCCTGCTCTGTGCGAGATACAGTGTAAAGCTGAAAAATTATAGAAAAAATAAAAGAAGCCTGATATATAATTGTGATAGAATTAAAAATCATGTGATATTGCCAATTTATTTTATCAGGTACTTTTACATATGTAGATAAAATTATTTTCAAGGCCTGTTGAGTGGTGTATATTCATAAAATAATAATAATCTAAATATCTATCTATATATCTGAGCTCTAAAATGAATTAAATAATTTACACCTAGTGGAACTATATCCTGGGTCACTGATATCTTACTAGTATGCCATTATGTCAAGCGATTAATGTATTTTTTAGCTTCCTTCTGTATCCCGCATACCTATAGTTGGCGGAGGGAACCTAGTATTAAGACACTCCGTTCTTCAGTTTTCGTCTAATTTTTGAAGCATTGCGTTTTGAGTGGCGGAAGTCAAAGTCAAATTTCGCTTGTTACCAGAACGTAAAGGCGACAGTTTGTGGATTAACACTCGGGAAAATGAAATATTGGATATTCATTTCCTCGTTGTGTTACAATGCCTCCAGAATTCGGCGGGAAGTGGGTAACGGAAGTGTCTTAATGGGAACGGAGTGTCTTATTACTAGGTTCCCTCTCCATACTCTGCTATGTGCGAGATACAGCGTGAACCTAAAAAAAATCTATAATGTTTACCTAATATTTATTCTAATTTATTTAATTATATTTGGTAAAGGATATAGAGAAATGTTTATATTTCATTCTATTGTAATTTTATTCAGAATAGATTTGAATAATTTTTTTTTATTCAATCATATTGGCTTTTTTTATTTTCTTAATTCACTAAAGTTAACGGCCTTTATTATTATGAACTAGCATAGTAAAAATATGTTAAAATAAGAATTTCATTTCAGTGTACTTATATCCTACATTGATGTAGCACTATAACCTAAATCGTGTATCTATCGAGAGCCATTAGTTTAAATTCTCACTCAGTAATGACTGAACGAAGATTCGGTTTCGGTTTTGCCAATAATGAAGTTTTTTTTTCTTAAATTTAAAAGAAAAAAATACATAAAAAAATAAACTTTACGCAGTTTCTAACATAACCAGAGCTCCCTCTGACTACTCTGCTATGTGCGGAATACATGTGTGCTAAAAAAGCATTTGCACCTACATGACATTGTGCTACAACTAATAAAATGTGATATAATTAAAAGGTTTTCTCTCTCTTTAAGTCAGAAAAAATGTTTGCAAATATTTATATAAGTATTTATAGTAATTATTGTTTAATACAGGAAAAATATAAGTGGACAGAGGTGGATTCCCACAAAAAAATCTTGGAAAAAACCAGTCAAATCTCAATGAAGTTGTTTCTTCCTCTATAAAAAATAACAAAATCCCTCGTTAAAGCCAAGCCAACTTCCCTACTGCGATTTTTTTTATTATTATAATATAGTTAAATTAAGCAATTTAAAATTATAGATTTTAAGCTAAATAACACTTACCCACTTCAAAACAGTTCAAATATGAAAACAAATAAAATCTTTTTATTAAAAAAAATTAAACCGACAAAGAACTGAAAATTGAAAAATAATATTTTATTAAAATATTAATTTTGACAATTTTTCAAAAATAGCTGAATCATAAAATTTATATGGAACTACCTCTGTGGTTCACGTTCAATGCAAAAAGAAAGAATTAGGGATTTCAAAGATAATAATTGAGATATACAACTTCAAATTGTATATTTTATCTAAAATAATCATATATATACTTATCGTGATATTTATGATTATTTTAGGCCATCGGTCTTTATTATTATGACCTTGCGTAGTAAAAATATGTTAAAAATAAGAATTTCATTTCACCGTACTTATATCCTAAATTGATGTAGCATTTGTATCTATCAAAAGGTATTAGTTCATATCCTCACTAATGATCCACTCACTAAGTCTCAAACTCAAAATTTGCAGCGGAAATCGGATTTTTTTTTACTTCACACTATCCCGCATATAGCATGAAATGCAGAGGGATCCTAGTTTCTCACTTTCCGCAAATTTTTTGAGTCATTGTGTACTGAATGGCGGAACTCAATGCAGCGCTGTGCTCTGTTGCCAGAGTGAAGAAATAAATTATTAAACAATTCATTCCCCCAAGTAGCAATCGAACCGACAACCGTCGCGTTCAATCACACACTTGTGCCACTGCGTGTAATTTAACGCTAGGTTATTCCTTCTTATTCTTTTATACGAGAAAAAGTGTGAAACTGCATTTTTAAATATTATATAGTTAAGTATGATAAATGTATATAAATTCTAATATATATAAATTTCTTTAAATTTAAAGGGTTTCTCCATAATACTTTTTATCGTTTATACAATCAGTTTATTACATTAATTTACCACTCGACTTATCGCATGCTAACACAATGTGTCATCTTATTGTAAAACTCATAGATATTTACAAAAAAATTGTGTAATTCGTTTGTAAATCCTTTCATCCCAAACGTTCAGCCATTCTTACTTGTTTAAAGAGTCTCATAAACTCTATAAATATTAAATAGCGCGGCGTTGAGCTCCGCCACTCAATACGTTTTGGGCGGTGCGCAGTTAACTAAGTTATTTTGTGTACCATTACTACTACTTGGAAGGCATCTAAAACGTATTTAAAACGCAGTAGGTATTTCTAAAGTATTGTAAAAACTTGACATTAACTACATCAGAGTCGTGAAAATGTAAAAACTATTTGATAGCAATTACCCATAACGAAATATAAATTATTTTAATTTTCTCGTTTTGGTAACAAAAGAAAGCCTCTAACAGCAATATACTCAGACATATGTCCGGAAATTGAGCGAAGCCTGCTATGCAGGTCTTGGAGAATATCTCTAGATACACCTATGTATGCAGGAAAAAACGTTAACCTGCTATCCGTCTCTCGTTCGTGTTTTCATTAGTCACTCTTTTCAATGTTCAAATAAAAAAAAATTAAAAAGTAGCGCCGCATTTTTTTTTGTAAAAGGACAATTTCATGTGTTCTTTCATTGAACCGATGACCAACGCGTTTTATACAGTCAGATGCTGTGCCTCTACGCCACGATTTAAATAATAATTATTATCTAAAATATTCAGTTTAACTTCTCCTTGAAATTTATTTATTTAGGAATATGTAACACGTGCCATTATCAAATTGTCTAATTACCATATTATAAGTTTGGGAGCATAAACCTTACAATACAGCCTTATTGAAATTGTCGAAAGATTACATATATTTTTTATTTCCTAACTATCTGCACTTTCGCTTCCGCAGTCAAATGAACATAACGAAAAGGTTCGTATAACATATGACACATTGTATGTGCTCTAGGTATTTCGGACGGCAGCTACTGTTGCTGTTGTTGAGAATTGAGAGATTTTTTAAATCGAACCAGTAGTTCTTGAGATTAGTGCGTTCAACCAAACAAACTCTTCATCTTTATAATATTAGTATAGAATCATAGATTCACAGTATACACTCATTATAATAATATAATGATGACAAACAGGCACACACAGTGATAATGAGCAAAGGTACTAATCGTATATCATTCGTATCTGATAAGGCATTCCGACCGCGGGACTAGCCAAACAATCTTGAGTTTAACACCAATTATTCTAGAATCCTATGAAATTATTACTGCTTTGAAATAATATAGTGATATAACACTAAACGAAGAACTAATAGAAGTGGTAGTGATTTTAGTGACACGAAATACTGTTCTTTTTGGATGTAAGTGATAATTTTTTCCTGTTACGCGAGTGTTTTGTTTACTTGAAGATTTAGATTTGTGCTGAGGCAACGTGCTTACTTGATATAATCGCCTGTAGTATTTTTAGCATCTAATTTATATATTTTATTTTAAAGGCACCGTAGCATCTGACTATATTATATGATTTTGGGTTCGATTTTAACTTAGAATATGTTGTATTGTATGTCCTTTTTTTTAATTAGATGTTTTTTGAGAAGCCAGTCATGGCGCAGTGGCATAAGTGTGCGATTATAAACTGGAATGCATAACCTAACCTAGCGCTTCCACAATTCGGCGGAAAGTAGAGAGCGGAGTGTCTTAATACTTGGCTCTCTTTGCCTACCCTGCTACATGCGGGATACAGCGGATGCGGAGTAAAGCTGAAAAAAAAATTGTTTTTGATGTTGATAGACAAACACGTTTTTATGGTGCTGTCACCAAATAGACATACTATGTTCAAAGTACAAAACAATTAATCGATAACAGAATAATCATATTTATAAGTTAATATTAAAATTAAGTCTATGATCACGTCGAGAGAATGAGTGTCAAAATGATGGAAGAAAATAGATATAATATATAGATTTATGAAGGAAGATTGAGTGGTAAGTGAGGCAGGGGAAGACATTGGTTGATATGCGAGAACACGGTGTCAATGTTATTGGATGAAAGCCACGTACATTTGACAAAGCACGAGGCGAAAGGTATCGTAGCGTAATCTCTGGCTACCGCTAAAAATAAATTAAAGAGATTTTACTATTTTCAGTTCATAGTTATAACCATAACAATCATCAAACACAGGAAATGACTTTTGGAAAGACCCTTCTGGTCCTTCAAATACAGTACAATCTAATATTGATAAGGAAAGCCATTCCTAGCTGTCACGAACGCAAGCTATTATCCTATTTTACTGAGATACTGATTAACTTTACTTTACACAAGCCGACAACTTATTAACGAAAAACAGAATATAGAAATTTGATTGAGGCCAGTTGTGGCGCAGCGGCACGAGGTGTGACTGCAAAACCGACTGGTTGTGGGTTCGATCCCCACTCGAGGAGATGAAATATTTACTTAAATTTATATTTCCATTTCTTCGCTCTGGTGTCGAGGTTAAGCGCGGCGTTGAGTTCTGCCACTCAACACGCAATGCCTCCAGAATTCGGCAGAAAGTGGGGAACGNCAGAGGGAACCTAGTGTTAAGACAATAACTGAATAAAGATAAAATGAAAATATTAAATATTTCATTTTCCCGATTGGGAATCCAACCTACAACTGTAGCGCTTACAATCAGACACTCTGTTGTAATTTTATCGTATTTATAATTTATAACTTAACTTAGCTTCACGCTTTACCCCTAGCGAAGTAGTCAGAGAGAACGGAGCGCCAAATGCTACGGTCGCGTTTATATGTAAGAAAAAAAAATATTAAATATATTTATATGTAAGAAAAAAAAGTAATTCTACCATTAATTTTGATGTGTATATATATATGACCGACATAGTAAAAGCTTTTATCTGATTTTTTGATTTCTGAATTAAATTAATTGCCATACACTCGGGGCAGCTGTGGGGTAGGGTGATTATCACTCAGTAAAATGAATTATTTTCATTTTCTTGCTTTGATAATGATGCAAATGCGCGGCGTTGAGCTCCGCCACTCCACCAGCAATGTCTCGAAAATTAGGCGGAAGTGATATGAGTGTTGTTACAAAAGGTAATACTTGTATGATTGATGTCAGAACATGTTTATTTTTGAACGTTTTTATAATAGGTAATTTCATCAAAACTCCTCCAGTTTATAAAGAGTAATTGTGGTCGTGCAACGAGCGCTTAAAATGTACATTTTATATATATATATATATATATATATATATATATATATATATATATATATATATATATATATATAGAATTAACTTACAAGTTATGAAGAACTCAAACTCTTGGGTAAGTTGTACGTGTCATGTAAAATAATAATGTAAAATACTGTTTAACTTGGCTGGACCCGCTGGCGCGTGTATTGACATGCTATACATTTGCCACTTACCTAAGATCTTTGTTACTATAAAGTATAAACCAATGGTTATTTTTTTTAATCTTATCGTGATTTTGTGCGCAGATGATAACTTTTACATCTTACGCCATTTTATCTTATCTTTTTGGTTATGTGAAACTATATATCCACTTATACTATCTACTATTTACTTCTACGGTAGGAATCCTGTTATTAAAAAAATTAAGCAATTTGTTTTATTATGCGCACTGGATTTTTTTGTGATGAACTGAATGATTTTTAAGTTTAATACAACAACAACAATAACGTGTAATAAGGTGTAATGCAATGTAATTAATATAATGTAACATGCAATATCTCGAAATCTAATTTAATGGTACAATTTTTCCCTCTGCATACCCTGCGGGAAAAAGCGTGTTATTCCACACTTAAGAAAGAAAAATAAGTATTCAGAAAACTTATAAAAATTTTAATGTAAAAGCAAAGGTATGGCTTAGTTGTCAGAGCTATTGAACGGTTTCACAGAGACGCGGATTCGATTCCCGCTACATACAAAATGTTCATTAAAATATAAATGAGATATACATTGTCAAAGAAAAACGCAATATTGAGTCTTATGTTTATTATTTATTATAAGCTAAAAATAAGATTCAAATTTAACTCTAGCGGGGTAGCCAGTGAGAATGGAGCGCTAAACGCTACGGTATTTGCATATCTTTCTCGCCTCGTCCACTATCAAATACCTACATGCCCTTCGGGGGTTCCTAATGCTTCTTACGTGACCTTACTCCAGTACCACCGACATTGCGTTCTCGAAAGTGAACCGAGTACTTCTTTTGTTGCTCTGTGTTTATTAAATATGTTTATTACCTTAGACAAGGTTTCATCGTACGATGATTGTAAAATAGGTAGGTCAATATTCCTTTTTTACTATAATACAGAAAATGCGTGGAAACAAAAAAAAATAAGGTTTTTTAATTTTATCGTGGCGCAGTGGACACGATGGTTGTGGTTTCGATCCCAATTTAAATTATATTATTTCTCCGCTCTGGTAATATAACGCAGCGTTGAGTTCCGGTACTCCACACACAATGTGTCGATAAATAAATTATTCAACGTCAAATAATATAAGGTGTGCTACTAAGTACAAACTACCGAGATAAAGAAGTAAAAACGTTAAATCATATGATTTTCTGAAAAAAAAAATAAAGCTTGTGAACATTTTTAAATAACTGAATGTCTCGAAAATTGTAGATTTCCTCTGCCTATCCTGCTATATAGTGTGAAGTTAATAAAAAATATATATATGATGGAAATATCTGAAATATATACCTACGAAATGTTCTTTAATTTAACTGAAAATATTAATTAAGGTAGAAAATTATCATTCAATCTTTGATCGCCAATAATAGAAGTAAAAGCACAATTCAACAAACAAACAGTTAACCTACATTAACGACATAAAATAATATCTCGTGAAACAACTGAAAAAGATCTTCCGATTATTTCGCTTATCTTATCACAAGTGGCGTTATCACTCAGTTTCTCGCTAACTACCAAAGTGTTATGTAGTGAACGTGGAAAATAATGAAACCTTTAATTGGGTATGATTCATAGACATCTTCTTTTGTACTTTAAGACTACCTAAATAAAACTATTTTTAAAATCATATATTAGTCAAATATTTGAAAATTCGAATTAGATTACTATAAATATAGTATATTTTAAATGATAAATAGTGATAGTAAAGATATGTGGTGATCTTCTTATAAATTGGACGATATGCAAAAGGATCTAACTAGAAAAAGTGAACTTTAGAGGTTTGTTTGTAAATGGTATAAAAAAATAATGTTTTGATTTTATAATTCTATCTTTAGGCTTTACGCTGTATTCCACATATATCAGGATAGGTAGATATATTACACTGGCATTGTTACTCCATTCTCCATTCATTTTCTGCACATTTTTCGAGAATTTGTGAGTTCAGTGACGGAACTCTGTCTTCTTACTATAGCTAAAATATTAAAATGACTGTGCTGTGCTGTGCTGTTGCGGAACGACGTACTCATGATTCTATTCTATAGTTTCTGTTTTTTATTCATTCCTTGTCCGCTGCGATAGTAGAAGCGGCAGGGTACTTGGTGTTAAACAACGCCGATCTCTATCGTATTTATCCATATAAGTGTCCATACACTAGCAAACCGCTCGCGACTTATTTCGCTTGGACTACTGTAGTATTCTCAGTTTTAGAGCGTGGTATTCGAACTTTACAAAATACTCTATCTATTCAGAGAAACTCCTGTTAAATTAATCTTCGCAGACATCTTACAAAATGTTCGTCGTAAGATGCAAACTCACTACTACCGCGTTCAATCGAGCGTACAAGATAAACTAATCTGGATTTAAATTTCCGAATTTTTAAGGATTATTTTCATAGATATGCCTATATTGTTAGTATATTTAGTAAAAAAATGTAGTTCAAACTTAGTTATATCTTATCTGAATAATCAAAGTATAATGGTAACAGAGTAACTATAAAATACAAAAAAAAAATAAAAGTAATAAATAATTAGTTATATTTAGGGAGTTATTCGACTGTAAACTTAGAAACACTATTACATAATCATTAAAAAAATATAATGATAGAAACTGAACAGTGATATTAATTTCATAGATATTTGTCTTGGATCCGAATAGATAAAAGAAAATATATGAATGTCCGTATAATATGAGTAAGATATATGACGCTAGTTTGCGATAAGACCATGTATTATTTTCATATGAATGAAAAAGGGTAATATGTATTGTAGGTTAAAATTAAAAAGTGTATATTAATAAAATAAATATATAGCTATGTGCAAGAATGATTACATATATAAATTACTAGCGGCTCACCCACGGCTTCGCCCGCTTAAAATACATGATTACTGATTTAATAAGCACAATCGATTGACAACTATAATGACTTCTAATATGATTTTTTTTACGACATTATCGTCAAAGAATTTTTGATTGTTTTAAATAAAAAAATACGACCATTGTTGATATTTGATATTTATAAAATATACATAAAGCTAATTATGTATTACACGTATATATTTTTGTAACTTTATGTTCTTTTTACCTATATAATATACGTCTCATCATAATTCTAAAACTCTGTTAAATGTGCTGATGTCAGTGAATAAT
>JAAIXJ010001766.1:11300-27141 GCA_013403705.1 Heliconius hermathena | reverse complement strand
TTTTTGCTTTCTATTATTCTTTTTAAGTATCCCTCTATCCATTTCAGTCAAAATTACTAAATGTACAGACAAAATATTTTTACTGTCTTATTATATATAGAGATTATTATTTTCCCCGCTCTTATAGACAATTTGTGTATATATAAACAAGTGACAATTTGAAAGTGACGTAAAGAAGGGAAAGGGCTGAAAAGTTGTAAAAAAAAATTGTTCTTTTTTTTTGAAGGTCATTTAAGGATTACGAAAAATTATATAATCTGACGAATTTCAAAAGCCGAAGGAATAAAAAATGAAAGTTAAAATTTTACCGTTCTCCATTTTTAAGTAATTTTAAGGATTATATTAGGCGGTAAGTGGCGAGTTTCAAGTAAATCATAAAAATGTGGAAAATGTGTCCCTAGATTATGCAGAACAACTAAAAGCCTTGAGGCCAATTGTGGATCGGGGATTCCCATTCGTCGAAATGAAATATTTAATATTCTAATTTCCTCGTTCTGGTAACGTGGTAAACTACACGTAATGCTTCGAAAATTGTCAGAAAAAGAGTGTCTTGACACTAAGTACCCTTATAGCAAAGTACAGTGTGAAAATACAGGTGCTAATAATAAACGGAGAACGTATTAGGACTAGATTGTTTGCTTTCCTCGCAAATTGCGTAAAGATAAAACAAGTAAAAATTGAAATAGTAGCAACCGTTGTGAATATTTAGCCGATTATCCCATTATTAGCGTAGATTAGACAACGATAGCGATTATGGTGATGTATAACCGACGCGCTGTGTCACGAATTTGTTTTGAAACCCTTTATCTGTCACGCGTCGAATTTTTTTCAATATGTCCCTTGAAAAATGCTTGAATTCACTGTATCCCGTACACAGCAGGGTAGGCAGAGGGAACCTAGTGTTAAGACACCCGGTTCCCCATTTTCCATCGAATTCTGGAGGCATTGCGTATTGAGTTGCGGAACTCAACGCCGCGCTTTGCCCTGACACCAAAGCGAAGAAATGGAAATATACATTCAAATAAATATTTTATTTCCTCAAGTGTCGAACCCACAACCAGTCGCGTTTACAGTCACACTTTGTGCCTCTGCACCACGATTGGACTCAAGCATTGTACAATATGGTTAGTAGAGTTAGTGAATCTCAGTTAAATGTTATCTCGACACTAACCTTTTATGCGGTTCTTACACAAGATTACACGCGATAGTGATATTAAAACAAGATACTAAAAGATTAAATTCTTTCATGTACCATTAAATGGCGCTAAAGATACTTATAAAGAAATCAAAATAAAAAATATTTATAATTGAATTTAAAATTATCTGAAAATATATAGGTGTATGTAATCGACGTTACTTTAAATTCAGAAATTAATGTTAAGCGTTTTCAAAAAAACTTGCGGACAAACATACAACACAAAAATTATATACGTTATTCTAAAATTTTCGGGTTATACGTTTCTAATTCGCCTTTTCTTATTTTAACATAGCGAATAAACGAGAATAATTTATTACTACGAGAGGAAATCGAACACACAACCGTCAATCACTGCGCTGCTACGCCACTTTTAAATTGTATTCTATAACAAATATATTCTTTTCGTCATTCATTTAGATTTTCTTTATATTTATAAATACAGATCGTGCTAGCATTCCAAATGCGGGATCGAAGGTTCAACCGCGTTAAGAGCTGACGATGTCTGGCAAGCTGTGTCGGGTGCTGTTTAGGAAGAAGGTGTACGAGAGTGATCAGCTTGTGGAGGGCAACTTGAGGAGGTAACGTGTATATATGTAGACTATATTTTTTTGTTTCACTCTGTATCCCGCATATAGTGGAACTGTTTGTAAAAACACTTCGTTTTCCATGCACCACCAAATTTTGGAGAGATTACGTGTGGTGTGGCGGTACTTTTTGACAGAACGAGGAAATGAATATAACTCGTTTTACCCGAGTGGGTATCGAACCCACAACTGACGAGTTCATAGTCAGACGCTGTGCGGCTGTTTTTTTTTATAATAATTAAGTGTTATTATTAGTTATTAAGTAAAAAAAAATGTTATTTCAATAAAAAATATTTTCTGAATTTCTATACCCAGATGTCTCTCAACATGGGACTTGACAGCGTTGGGCGTGGGCAGCTCGTTGGGCGTGGGTGTGTATGTGCTGGTGGGCTCAGTGGCCCTTCACCTGGCCGGGCCGTCGGTCGTGCTGTCTTTTCTGATAGCTGCTGTAGCGGCTATAGTTGCAGGTAGAACTACTTTTAACATGTATTTGATTGAATCTATCAATGTAAGAACATCTAATGTCCTTTCTTGCCGCTCTATGTGCTTGAAAATTTGCATTGTATTTTTCATTGTTCAAGAAGCTTGGGACAGTGCAAAGTATAGCTTAAATTCCTTGAGCGTTTGGACGAACAGGACGTCGCGTGTCGTGGCGGAGTAGCACACGCGACTGTAAGCGTGACTGTTGTGGATTCAATTTCCATTCAGAGGAATGGATGAAGTTGATATTTTTATTTACTCTCTTTGGTAACAAGGCAAAGCGCTGAGTAGAGCTCCGCAACACATACACCACAACAATGCCCGTGAATTCGACGGAAAATGGGGAACGGAGTGTCTTAACACTAAGTTCCCTTAACCTGCCCTGCTAAATGCGGCATACAGCGTAAACAAAAAAAAGTGTAAATAAGACTTTAAAAAGTTCCTTAATATTTACCCTATTCTGATTCCAATTCCAGGCATGTGCTACGCCGAGCTCGGTTCAAGAGTACCGAGGGCGGGGTCAGCCTACATATACACGTACGTGACTGCGGGAGAGCTGCTCGCCTTCGTTGTCGGCTGGATTATGATACTGGAGACAGTCTTTGGTAAATATTATGATTTCACAACTAAAATAATAAGTACAAAGCTAATTGTTTAGGTAATAATGATTAAATCGAGGCCATTAGTTGTGGGTTCTATTTCTAAAATGGAGAACGGAGTATTTTGAAAACAAGTTTTCTCCGTGTACCGTGTTATATACTGAATAAGGCTCTGGTTTAAAATATATATTTAACAACTATGGAGCCTATTCGATTTCAGTTTGTTGTATACCTCTATATATTTTAGTGTTGTTCCCTTAGTTTCGTTAAGATTTTTTTTCATAAATATTATATAAAATTAAATACTTCAACGTATAAATATGAGGTATTGTACGCAGGATATTAAAATAAAACTTTTAATTAAGAAACCTATAAGAGGACATAGAAAACACCAAAATTAAAAAAGAAAGAACAAGCCCAATAATAAAAAAAACTTTTTTTTGTTAAATTTCAGGTGCAGCAAGCGTCGCCCGCGGCCTCAGCATGTATGTGGATACTCTATCAAACAACACGATGTCGGCTTTCTTCCAGTCGTTTGCGGCGATTAACTCTACGTACTTGTCGCCGCATTTTGACTTCTTCTCCTTTTTCATTGTTCTCATTTTGGGCGGTATGTAAGTTCATCTTATGATTTTTTTAGCTATTATTAAGTAGCTTTAAAATGTAGTTTTTTCTGAGGATTCCAAGTTTATACATTTTTAGATTATAAATATACCAACACCAATTTAATTTCCTATTCTAGACGATTATTATACTTTGGTAAAATGATGCGGTGTGTAACAGTATGTACCTTGGGTATAAGTTAAAAATAAATAAATAAATAAAATAAAATATGCATGGCAATACACATAAATAACATGGTTAATTATGAATAATACACACTATATATTTTTAATACATATAATGTGATAATAAATATAATGTGATAATTCGAAGTCTATGATGGCACGATCTTTTAGGATCGAATTTCTTATAAAGGCAATATATGTGTAGGGGCGACACATATTGTGGATCCAAGTGATCTTTGACCAATATTATGATATTGAATGTTGCTTGACGTCGCGGAAGCTGACGTGATGGGCTTATGCGAACTGTTATAGCGACATTAACTATGTCGTGGCTGATGCCGTCTCGCAGTACGCTCGCGATACGTAAGCTGTGCTTGTATGGCGTTGGTCATTGACATATTATATACCACTTCTACGACTTGGTATACGACTAGTAGGTGTGTGGTGCTATTTTATGTCCCAGCTCCGGTGTATGTAGTAGTGTCCGCCTGTCTCATACGGGTGTGTGGTGCTATTTTATGTCCTGGAACTCTGGTGTATGTAGTAGTGTCCGCCTACGGTTCGAGACACGACTGTGGGGTGTGTGCCGTGCGTTTATTTAACATATCGGCCGCCTTGCGGTAGTGCGTTCGTTCCAACGACTTATATTGATCTCACAAATCAATCAACATCACGAATCACCATTCTAATACAATCTTAATATAAACAAGCGTAACAAGTACCTTCGGAAAGATCACACACAAACGTCCCGGAGAGTTCAATAAGACTGTTGCAGCCGCAGTCTGGTAGGAATTCACGGTGTAGGGCGGGGCGGTGCCCGTACTCTTTCTGCCTTTTATTATAACTAGTTCGCAGTTATAGTGGAGAGGAAGATAGGACGCGCTCTTGGCTTTTCTTCTGGCGAGCTTCGAGTTATGACAATGTCATATTGTCGAGTTTCCAGTTGTCTAAATAACTGACACAAGAACAACTTCTGATGGCAAATATCTTATTAAAGCGATACCTTCTAATGGCATAGTATAAAATTCTTAATACTGTTACCTCTGAATCTCTAAAAGATTTTGGGTTCTTCACGATCACAACTATAAACGATTCTAACCACTAGACACATCACGAGCCAAGGTATTATTTATTGAATAATATTTTCAAAGGTGTTTGGGATATCAGTTACAGGTGGAAATGTGATAGAAATATAATAACAATATTATTGTAAAAACCGTATTTCAAAGTACCTAAGTTACTATAAAATACAGTTTTTCTTTCACAATATTTACTTTAATATTTACCCAGAATTGTATAATAAGTACATATTTAAAATTAAAAGCTTCTTTTTTTCAGTGCTACTGATGGTAGGTGTACGTGAAGCGTCCGTGGTCAACATTACTGTAACCGGCGTTAGTGCCATCATAATCGTACTTCTTATATTTGCTGGCGCGTTTAAAGGTATTTTTTTATTATAATATTTTTAATCATAGTTTGAAAATTAAAAAGTTGACAACATAATGATCAGTCTATTCTTAACTTTTACATTTGTATCAATTTTTGTCTATCTAATATTTATATGCAACCCCTAAGTGAAATTTGAATACCCAACCATCATATCATATTGGACAAGAATTTGTGGTCGTATAAATATTTCGTTGGGTTTCGAAATTTAAATTTTCAGGCAGTGAGAAGTTGAGGCCATCAAGCGTCTGATCGTAAATACAACTGTCGAAGGTTCGATTTCCACGCCGAGAAATAAATATTTCCATTTCCTCGCTTTGGTAAGAAGAAAAAACACGGCGTTGTGATCCGCTAGTCTGCACGTTGTTGCACATTGTTGTTTAGGTACTTACTTTGTTTTGTTACACTAATATGTTAGTTCGTTCTTATATTATCAATCATGAATTAGGTAACTCACAATGTAAACGAAACAATGTAAAAAAGAATGATGAATGTTTAATATCAAAGGCAAAAAAAATACAAACTTGAGAATAAAAAAAATAATAACTTTCAGCTGACACAAGTAACTGGAGCATATCATCCGAAGTGGTACCGGACAACGCTGGTCAGGGGGGTTTCTTTCCTCATGGCGTATGGGGCATGTTGAAGGGGGCAGCCGTTTGTTTTTATGGCTTCGTGGGATTCGACAGTATTAGTTATGCTGGGGAAGAGGTTGGTTGTTTTTGTATTGATATCGAACAGTAGTACGTAAAATTGTATAATTTGTAGCCATATTGTTAGTAGCAGAAGTAAGTAAAACATGACCAATAGATAGTGGAATAACACTTATTTTTTTTTATTCTTAAAGTGTTATTCCACACTTAGGAAAGAAAAATACTTTTCTAGAAAACGTACACAAATTGAAAATAAAATTGGAAACCGACCAGGCGCTCTGACTACTAAGCTATAATTAACGTATGGCTGGCGGTCAGAGCGCCTGGTCGGTTTCCAGAAGGCACGGGCTCGAGTCCCGCTACGTTCATGACCACTAGATGTTATATACAAACGAAAAGCCTAGAAGAGGTTAGTGATCAGACGACTAACAAATACAACAAATAACTAATATCATCAAACATCTGTCCGGTCAAATCACGAAATTAAAAACTAAATTTAAAATATTCGAATTTTCTATGATTGCTGTTATCTAATTCAGAATTTCTACTAAGATTGGCATATTAATATTTTATTATATAATATTATATTATACTATGATTTTAGTAATTTACTTTAAAATACGTTTCAGGTGCGAGACCCACAACGCGCTATACCCATATCGATAATGAGTACTCAAGTGATCGTGTTCTTATTGTACAGTGGCGTCGCTACCATTGTTACTATGATGATGCCATACTATTTACAGGTAATAAATGTTGTTGTACCCTTCGAAAACAGTACGAAAGATACTGGAGGAAACTCACATAAAAAGCATGAGGACGCCCCAAAGGGCATGCATGAAGAGGTTGTTGACAGTGGACGAGGCGAAAGAGTTCTCTTTGGCTACCCCGCTAGGGATACAGCTTGAAGCTAAAATAGAATATAAATAATCGATCGAATCGCGACGCGATGGTTGTGGGTTCGATCCGCACTCGAGGGAATGAATTATTTTTTCTTAATATTTTCATTTCTTCGCTCTGGCACTAAGGCACAAAGCCCGGCGTTGAATTTCGCCACTCACCATGCAATGCCTCGGCGAACGAACGAAAACGACTGGCAGAATAAGGGGAACGGACTTAACATTAGGTTCCCTCTACCTACCCTGCCGTAAGCAGGATACAACGGAAAGCCGATTTGATATGATTTTTGGTAATCCAAATAAATTAATAAATTTTTTAAGCATTTAAAAAAATCTATATTATTTGGAAAATATAGTATTATGAATACCATTCACCAAGAGTCGTAAGTCCCGTATTTTTTTATATTTTCGAAGATATTCTTCTAAAATGTATAATACATTTATAGTTATAATTAGATTATTTATTTTTTAATATTTTAGTCATTTTATAATGGGTGTCTGAATCCAATACTGCGATTTGTCTGAGACGCGATATTCAAATTTAAAAATAATAACATTCCTGTAGAAGGATTACCCATCAGCCATCGACTGACATATTGATGGTCCCTAGCTAAAGTATCAAAAGTGAAAAATGTTTTGTTGCCCTTTTGAACTACTAAGAAGGGTGATTTCATGAGATTAGTACAAAATTCAAAAAAAATTGTTTATACGTCTTTCGCTTATGGAACCGTCGATATGTTTCGAATCGTCGAATGTCATCTACAATAAAAATGGTTATTTTTATCAGAAGAAAAGCTTTTCTAACTTTTTCTGTTTACAGGATACAGTAGCGTCTGTGGCTTCAGCGTTTAGTTTCGTAGGGTTTGAGTGGGCGTGGTACATCGCCACTATGGGAGCCATCGTGGGAATATCCGCTAGGTTCGCTTATTTGTATTTTTTCAACTCTTCGCTGTGTTCCGCATATATCAGAGTAGGCAGGGGGAACCTAGTGTTATGACACAAGCTACTTCCGTTTCCCACTTTCTGCCGAATTCTGGAGGCATTGTGTGTTGAGTGTCGGAAATTAACGACGCACATTGCCTTGTTACCAGAGCGAGCAAATGAAAATTTTAATGTAATATCTTAGAGTGGGAATCGAACCTAGAACCTGTTGTGTTTACAGTCACACGATTATGCCCCTGCGCCTCGATTGGTCTCAATCCTATTTGTTCTTCTAGTTTATAAATATAGTAAAATAGGCCTTTGTTCTCTAACCAATTAGCTTATACACTAAATTTTCAACTATTATTTTGTATTGTATTTAAAATAAATTAAGTTAATTTAATTTATATTTCAAAAACATATTAGTCCAGGCCAGCTCGAGGCTAGTCGTGACGAAGGGTCACAAGTATGCGACTATAAACGCGATATTTAATTATTATTATTATTAACTCATAAAAATAAATAGAAAAAGTAATATACGAATATTAAGTAGCAAAACTTTTTCTAAAGTTTATTAACTAAAATCATAATAAATAATGTAATTCATTTCAGTCTCTACGGTTGCATGTTCCCTGTATCACGTCTTTTGTACGCCATGGCGTCTGACGGACTGCTGTTCCACTGGTTTGCTAAAGTTACTTCTAAACGAAATCCTTTGATTGCCACTCTGTTTTCTGCTATTATTATAGGTATGTATCATTATTTAATAATATTGTTTTAAATATAAGCATGATAGAGGCCGTCGTGGGGCAGAGGTTGTGGGTTAGATTCGCTGAATAAAATATTTAATATTTTTATTTCTTCGCTCTGGTGACGAAGCAGAGCGCGGCGTTGAGTTCCGCCACTCACTCAAAAATTCGGCTGAAATTGGGGAACGGAGGTGTCTTAATAGGAATGGATATGCATTAGCTCGAGGTTCTCGGGTTCCCTCTGCCTACCCTGATAAGTGCAGGATAAAAATTTTCATTCATGAAGACATTTTGGTTTAAGAGCCATAAGCATTCACTCAGCCTAATTGGACTACGACATACTAAAATTCTTACACCTTCATATTTTTTTCACACCACTGTATTTTTTTAAACTAATTTTACTATCAACAGCAATATTAGCGGCCATTCTGGAACTGAACGAGTTGATACTTATGTTATCTATTGGTACGCTGCTTTCCTATACAATCGTCGCATCTTGTGTTATTGTACTTAGGTGAGAAAGTTATTTTTATAATTTAGTCTTTATTTAAATCATTTATTATATATGAAGAAATAAAAAAAAATAATGGAGTAAATCACAACACCGTTCTTTGTAAAAACAGAACGGAGAAACGAAAATAATGTAAATATTACACAGGTATTTTCTAACCGGCAAGAGGGCATCATATTTTTTACTAATATATTTAATATTTTTAGTGTTATTTATAAACCGCTCTCAAATCTGTGATTGCTCTCAAAATCGATCTCAGAATAGTGCGGGCTTGAGTCCTTTATATTCAAATCTTTATATATTTTCAAAACATATTTTAACGGATATCTTAAAATCTATTAAAAAAATGTCTATACTACACAATTTATATTTCCATTTACATTAAATTTATATTTCCATTTCTTCGCTCTGGTGTCGAGGCTAAGCGCGGCGTTGAGTTCTGCCACTCAACACGCTCAACTCCAGAATTCGGCAGAAAGTGGGGAACGGAGTGTCTTAACACTAGGTTCCCTCTGCCTATCCTGCTATGTGCGGGATACAGCGTTAAGCTGAGCTGATTTGATTTGATTTGATTTTAATTTTAATTTACACAATTAAGACACCCGGTTCTTTAAGTCTCTGTACTTCAATATTAATATTATAATAGTATTTAAGTATTTTTTCTATATTTCAGATATCGTTCGTGTTTAACTTCAACGGACACAAACTTCGTAAAGCTCTTGCTTGGCATAGGGCACAAAGCTCCGACTAAGAACACATCTTTTATAATCTATATAACACTTTTATTATTTAGTAAGTACCTACCTCTTAAAATACATACTTATTATAACTTTTTTCGTTGTATCTATATAGCAGGGTTGGCAGAGGGAACCTAGTGTTATAAAACTTCCGTTCTCCACTTTCCGCTGAATTATGGGAGCGTTGTGTGTTGAATTTTCTTCCCTCAAGTGGGAATCGAACCCAGAACCCGTCGTGGCCATGTCAAAAAAGTTATACAGAATAATAAATTTATACTGGCAGGACTCCTGCAAGTATAGCGTTGATTAGGTTGATGCAAGTGTATGTCAAAAGGTATTTTTCACAGGCCAGGATAAACTATAGATTAAGACACTTCGATTTCCATTTTTTGCTCATGTTACAGATATTTCGTTTCATTTAGCGGAACTGAACGTCGCGACATATTCATAATTATAATAAATCTTTCTCTTAATTTTCAGTAAGCACGTGTCTATCAAACGCCCTTGTAGTCCATCACGTGGATCAACCTATAGTGTACAACGGTATATTACACGCTATAGTGTTAATATTGGTTGTGGTTATGGCACTACAACCACAAGTGAAGGAGGAGTTAACTTTTAGGGTATGTTTTTCGTTTTTTTGTATAATGTACGCTTGCATTATTATTAAATTAAAGTTTTTGTTGAGGCCAGTTGTAGCACAGGGGCACTAAGATTATTGTAGCCTAGTCGAGCTAATGCATGTAAACGCTACAGGTGGTTCTCACTCGAAAAACTGAAACATTTAATATTGTTATTTCCTCGCACTGGTAATGAGGAAAAACGCGACTTTAAGTGCCGCCACTGAACAGATATTGCGTCCGGAAATCGGCAGAAAGTGGGAAAAGGAAAGGTCTTAAGTAGTAACATAGATTGTCTTAACCCTCTGCCTACCCATCTTTGCTGTCTGCCTGCCATGCAGCGCGAGATACAATGTAAACCTTAGTTCAAATTGAAACGTCTTTTTGATTAAGGCATTGTTCATAATATACGTTAGAATGCATGTGTCATACAGCACTTAAATATTTTTTTCGTTGTTTACACATGAATTTTATTTTCATTTTTTTTCAGACTCCCCTGGTCCCCTTCGTGCCATGCCTAAGTATATACGTAAACATACATTTGATGGTTCTAATAAAATTACAAACGTGGATTCGTGTTCTTATATGGATTGCAATTGGTAAGTTAATTTATTTAATTATAATTAATTCTAACACAAGATCACCGTAGCCTAGTCGATAAGTCCATGTCAGACTTTGAGTTTTGATTTCATTCGTTCCTATGATAAGTTTTTTTCTCTGCATACGCTATTTTTATAGATGATAAAAAAAAAACTAATCAACTATTTTTTATTTTGATGATTTTCAATATTTTATTTCAGGCATACCAATTTACTTGGTATGTGTATGCTGTTACAAACAAAAGGCAGACAACGATTTGGAAGATGGTATAGAATCGACGGTACACGTGAGTGTGAACGGCAAACCCTCGGTACAAATATACGTGGTATCACCTACACCTCCAGATACTATTTCACGTAGTAGCAAAGGAGATGAATTTATGCAAAGAAACAATCAAATACAAGAAATAAAATTGAAAGAAGATATAGTGATTAATAAAGTACCGTTTATTACTGAAGAAGTGATAGTTCAACACGCATATTACGAAGATAACGAAGAAAAAGAAGCAAAAATAATAGATTTACTAGATCAAGTGCTGCAAGCTGAGGAAGATTCTTATAGTGAAATAATTAGTTTGAAAGATGACAAATTAGAAGACAAACAAGATGAAGATATTGTAGTAGAACAAAAAACTCATAGAAAATCGCTAAGTGAATTATCTGACGCCGGCTCGGATGCATCTTTGGGTAATCAAGTATTATCTAAATATGATGTTATTGCTCAAGTTCATAGAGAAGATTTGCCAAAAGTGAATGAGGAAGAAGAAAAAAGTGATAAAGAAACCGATATAGACAAAGAGAACGAAACAATAGAACACGAAGAAGTTACCGCGTTTAATGACAATGATTCAAGAACAGACGAATCTGGTTATTCAGATACTATCGATAAAACAACATTAAATGATTCCATAGATGACTTGAAAGACGATGAGTTAAAAGAAGACATTCCCAATATACCGATCCCACCTCCTTTAGATGAAAATTTTTTCGCTAATCCTACTTTTAAAAAATCGTACACTATATCAGCACGACCTTCTAAAAGTAAAATGATTGAAGAAGACGAAAATAAACCTCGTACAAGCGTTTTATCAAATACTTCTGTCGACGACACTCCTATGGTGTTTGGTAGTGATAAACAAATGAATTTTATGTCCAAGTTAAATAACATATTCCAAAACAAAATAGCTTCAGAGAATGAAGATGATATACAACGACAAAGATCTTATTCTACTGGAAATGTTGTTGATAATACAGACTTAGAAATTGTAAAGAGACCTGCCATATTTTTAGATTTGAAGAAAGAAATTACATCTAGAGAAACAGCTCAAAACTTACGTCATGTTAAGGTTGATGACAATAAATTAACAAACACTGATGATGAAGAGGAGGAAGACATTTCATTAAGTAGAGCAGCTTTAAAATCAAAATTGGAGAATATATTCGCAGCGGGTGGACCACAACCACTGAAAAGAGTAATGAAGTCAAATCCACCAACGCCCGAAGAAGCGTATCAAACTGACACATCTAGTATTGAAAGTATCCCAAACATACCCAAAATGGAGAAAAACGACACTTTAAAGAGACAAAAAACTAAATTTGGTGATGTGTTGAACTCATTTAAGATGACGCTAAATAAAGAAGACATTGTTTAGTTCTGGTGTTATTTATGTATATGGGAGTGTCTAAAGGTGGACGAATTCGGGTGAAAGAACCTAGTCTTATGCGTAAGTGCCTTATTTAATCAAATAATTTTGTATTATTGAACAAGTATTGTTACTTTATGTTTATCGAACTAGCTATAGACAATAATTCTAAGATAAATTGATTCTTCTCAGTCTAAAAAATAACAAGCAATTGAAGAAGAAGGAGAAAGACTGAAGTCTCACAAAAACTAAATACAAGAAGTCATTACTACTTTAGATATATTTGGAATTTTCACTTTGTACTGTAATATTTAAAATAAAATAAAAAACTTTATTTAAGCCAAAACGTTTTTTATTTATCAATTTAAACAAAAACAAAGGTATATAAAAACTAAGACGTCTCACTTTTATATAGGTGTGTCACAAAATGATCAAGTTCCATTTCCTTGGCGCAGTTCAGCAGCAATTCATCAATAATTTTCTCTGACACACTGTAATTGAAAATATTATTAAAAAAAAAATTTAATTAAATTAAATTAGCTTCACGCTGTATCCCGCACACAAAGGGTAGGCAGAGGGAACCTAGTGTTAAGACACTCCGTTCCCCACTTTCTGCCGAATTCTGGAGGCATTGCGTGTTGAGTGGCAGAACTCAACGCCGCGCTTAACCTCGACACCAGAGCGAAGAAATGGAAATATAAATTTAAGTAAATATTTCATCTCCTCGAGTGGGGATCGAACCCACAACCAGTCGGTTTTGCAGTCACACCTCGTGCCGCTGCGCCACGACCGGCCTCATAAAATATTATTAATAATATTGTTTTAAGTATTCATCTCACTACAACATTTTCTTTTACGGGTATGGCGCCCGAGCGCCGTTTAAGAGGGTTATATGGTATTTATAGATCGGCAAACGTGGTCTACGTTACCCACTAAAACCTTACCGTGCTCTTCTCACACCATATAACATTAAACTTAACTTATTTACAGCGTTCAATTAAGCTATATTGGAGGAAAGAGAAAAGTAAACAATTTAAGACGTTGCTTACCATTCTATAAACGGGATACGCGTGAAGTATGTATATAAATCCTTTGATTGTAAAACCGATAGTCATGGGTTTCATCATCACACGAGCGTATATATTTTTTAAATTGTTTTCAATTTTAAGCTCCTGAATGCATTTGTACCAAGCGTGCGACTGTAAATGCGCCATGTGGTAGGTTCGATTCCTACTCAAGGAAATTTTATATTTAATAGATTCATTTCCTCGCTTTAGTAACAAGGTCAAAGCGCGGCGTTGTTTCACCACTCAATACGCAATGGCTCTAGAATTCGGTGGAAAGTGGAAAACGGAAATATGCTAAAGGGGACGGACTATCTGAACACTAGGTTTCCAGGTTGCCTCTGCCTACCTGTTGTATGTGGGATACGGCGTGAATAGCTTCCCCAATTTCCCCATTATAGTAGACAAATCATGGCGTTAAGGGACACTCAACATGGAAAATCTCAAAAATTGGGCTCTGCGTGGCGAATAAATTAACTACCTACCCACTTTAGGGAAAAACATTTTTTTAATAATACTTTACCTGCCAATCTTCTCCCAAGGTTTCCCAACGGCGCTATTAGCATACATAGAACTAGTCAACATATGTTGAACAAATTTAGTTCTATACTTTAGTAAATCATCTTTCACATTCTCCGGTGTATTCAATGTCATACGATACTTCTCCGCATCTTGCACTTTCTTTGGTTTTGGGAATAGCGGCTTTGGAGCTTTCTTTTGGATAGTTTCTTCTAAGATCTGTTTAAAATTAAATACTAAATTAATGCTACACAGAAATATTAACATTAGATTTTAGTTTTTTTTATATCATTCTAAGAAAATAAAATAAATAAAAAAAACGATTACACATTCATACATCTCCAATTCTGGTCGTCTACACCTAAATTCATAATTTTTCAATCACAAAAACCAAAAAACAATAAACTATAATACTTTATAGTGCTCATTTCTATTATGTGCGTGATTTCCAAGAAAATATGAAGTGCAACTTATGTTGAAGAAATAATATAGCTATTAAGTAAGCTAGACGCCGTTATCCATCTTGGACCAAATAACATGATGTTTTAATTTTTAATATGTAAAATTATGAATGTGCATCAAAATTTTCACTAGTGATGTAAGTGCAGTGAAAAGAAAATTTATATTAAATACCCGAAGCAATTGTGGAGTACTGGGCTTTCTTGGGCTAGTTTCGTGTACGCAAAGCAATTGAGCGTTTCTAGATCCACTGATGTGCTCGTTTCTGCTTCTAAAGTTACATGTTATTTTAAGTGTGACTACAACTAAATATATTTTTTTCTTTTTTGTTTTTTAAGTCCATATAATAAAGCAGAGGGAGCCTATTATTTTGGAGCCATTGCGTGTTGCGACAACAATGCGAAGAAATAAAAATATTAAATATTTCATTTCATTTACTTGAGTGGGAGTCGAACCCACCACCTGTCGCGTTTACAGTAACACATTTATATTAAATATTTATTTATATTAATATTATTATATTGAATATTTATTTATTTATATGTTATTTAAAATTTGCCACAACACTACAGTAAATTAAAATATTTTTTCTCACTTCTTGGAATAATAAATATCAGTAGTGTTAGGTCGTTTGCTTTATTATAATTTTATTCAATTAAAAAAAATATATATGTCAAATACAAAAAATCCGCCCCTTAGCGATTTTAAAATATGCACGGATAAGAAAAAAAATACGTTGCTGAGTTATTAGAGTTTTTGCAATTACTAACATGAGGTGAAGTATTTGTGTTTACAGTAACACGCTTATTCTCTTATGCCACGACTGGCCTCAATTCATCAAATCAAATAATAATAGCAACTTTATTTTATCTAAAAAAAATGCAGTTGGAAGACGTCTGACGTTTATTTGGGTTCAAATCCTACTTGTGTGAATTTTCATGTTTAATAAAACCCTGTCCACGAATTATGCACTATATACTAGATTAAGGATTACAGTCTAAAAAACGGCTTAAGAGATGAGAGAACAAAAAGAGTTGTGTTCTTATTTGATTTTAGTATGGTCTAATCTGGTAAAATGCCTCAGTGTGCTCTATAAAATCAGTATTAAGCAATTAAATACAAATATTTCATCGTTTGACCAACATTTGCAACTGGGAATATTGGTTGGTCTGGACTAAAACATGTATAGAGTAATTGTTTTAACTTAGATAATATTTTACTTATTTAGAAAACGTATAAAAATTTGAACGCAGCGGGACTCGAACCCGCGCCTCCTGGAAACCGACCAGGCGCTCTGACCACTAAGCCATGCGTTCTCGCCAAGCTACGTCGAAATTTTTATACGCTTGTTACAACTTATTTATGTTGTTAG